>CM053783.1:370522741-371067433 GCA_028749045.1 Cupressus sempervirens | reverse complement strand
ATTATTGTTGTTGCTCTACCTTAGCTGTTGCCTGATCATCTATGTGCATATCAGTGCCTCCCTCAATTGTGCCTTCTTCATTGTCATCATCTTCATCATCTTTGACCTTAATAGGTTCTTGTTCACCTTCTTTCACTATGGCTAGTCCATATGTGATCTTCCACATATGTTTGGACTTCTTTACAACATCTTCTATGTTGTTTTTAGTATGCTAAATGCCCTATACTTGGGAACAAATCTAACATCATATTTATTTATGGCTCTAGATATTTGTGCCTTGCAGAGTTCTAGTATAAATTGGGCAAGGAATGTCTCCCTAATTTTCCTTTCTAAGTTCAAACAATAATGCCATTTTTTTCTCAACCTCTTTCATACAAAATTTTAGGTATGGAGTTGGAAATTTCTAGAGGAGCCTTCTTAAAGGTAACCATCATTGCATATATTGCCTCCTCCACTTGATTCTTCTCAACTTTTCCAAGATTTTCAAAATCAATGTGAGTGAGACCTAATAAGTGAGTATTGTTTCTAACATTCTCACATAATTTATCTAGATTTGAAGATGGATTATGATTCACCACTTGGAATTGGCTAATGCCATCAGATTTGGTCCTTTCCTCATCAGATTCAAGTTGAGCAACATATTTTCTTCTAAATCTTTTCTGTGCTCCACCCTCCTACTCTGTAGGCTTGGCTTTCTCTTTAGCCTTTTGTGCAATAACATGTGTATTGGCCCTTGTAGTAGGTGTTGTAGGTTTGGGCTAGCTTGTTTTAACAACATTTTTAGGTCTTGTCATTTCTTGAGCCTTGGCCTCTCTCTCTTCTGATTAGTAGGAATAGGTGCTTCCTCGACTTCTTTTTCCTTGGTACCTTCTACAATCTTTATTTTTTCCTCTTGTTGATCCTCACCATAACCTTATGTCAATGTAAGTGGTACTTCAATCTGAGTATCTTCTTCCTCTTCACCCTCATCCTCTTCTTCTTCCTCCTTGGTACCTTCACCAAGTTTTTCTTTTAGTTTCTTTACTAGTTTATCCTTCTTTCTGATAAAGAGGTAGTCTTCAAATCCATTGTAATCTTTGATTTGGCCAACTCATAGTTACCAAAAGCTTGCGCATTTTTGTCCAATTCTTTTGCAAGTAATGCTATGATTTCTGTAGAGGCCTCATCAACATTAATCTCTTAACCTAAATGGCCTTAGCCATCTCACTCTAGGAATTGCTGCCTAAACAAATGTTTGATCAGCATCAACTAGGAAAAAAAACATCATCATAATGTTTTTCCACTAATGAAAAAGGAATCCTTAATCTCTTCTTCATCGATTGTTTGAAATTCTCAAAATAACTAGTCATTACTGACTCAAAATTTTCACCTAACTATTCAATGAATTCTCCTATTTGAACTACAGTAGACCTATTTGTCTTCCATGCAATAGTACCAAATGTAGGAAATGTGTTCTATACATAAAAGATGATACATACCAAAGTAGACCCAAATTTACACTAAGTACTCTTTGTTTTCTTTATTGCTCCTAAGTTTTCAATTAATTGTTGTAGCTGCATCTTGACAAGATCATATGTATGATCCTTCTTCACAATCTTGTAGCCCATATCCACTACAATGCAGGGTACACTGTTCAGTCTACTTGATTGATAAAACTTATGTGTAGTTACCCTTAATATAAAAGCTATTAGAGGGTCTATGATAGTATCTATGGTCATTTCTCTCTTGTTCCACATAGCCCTTGTGTTCTTTTCAATAACTTCTTTGGACTCACTTCTCATAGTCTTTGGCTAATCTAGGGTTGGATACCCTATTACCCTATGAATTATCCTTTTTGTGATTTTTATTTGTCCATTATCTAACCACACTGAGCTATCATGAATTCTACTCAAAACAATCTTGATCCACTCAGTTTTGAAAACATTAGGTAAATCTAGGACACAAGTTAACCTTTTTTTCTACAATCTTGAATTCTTCCCTCAACACACCATTTTCACATAGTTTTCTATATGCTTCTATAATTTACATTTCACCAATACTACCAATCTTATAAATATAACACTTTTTGACATCTTGAATCATTAAAACTTGCAGTGATATCATAGATGATGCACAAGAGGGATCTTGTTTGTATGCTATGTCTAGAATGACTTTGAAAATAGGTTGTTTTATCTTGTTGCTAACCAACTAAACATTTAAAACCTCTTTTCTATCTACATATTTCTCTTTTGAATAACTAGATGTCATTATATAAATCTAGGGTTTTTGAAATTCGAAATAGTGTAGCTCAACACATGATAAATATCTTGTCAATCTTGATGAAATGATGTTGAATATCTACTCAATGTTAGAATTCTTTTAGAATAACTAAGGGGGGGGGGGGGGGGGGGGTGTGTGGGGGGGTGGGGGTGGGGGGTTGAATTAGTTATCCAAGGTCCAATGATGTCCAATTCAACTTTTTCTTCTAATCCTTAATGGCACAAAACTGAAACTATCATGCATGCAATTAAACATTAAACAATCATGAAAAGTAAACATGCATCACACCATAACACTAACAATTTTGATGACCCAGAAAACCTCTAGGAATAAGAAGGTAAAATTGGGGTGGGGATGATACCCACTGAATACTTGCACAATTGATTTCAATCACTTTTGATGGACTGCCCTGTTAAAGGCTACAACACATTGTTAAATGTGACTCTACTAAAGGATTTCTACACCCTGTTAGGAGTGTGCCCTATTAGAGGACTTCAAAACATTCAACTTGGAATGTCACCCTATTAAAGGATTTACATAGAGCTGTTAGGCTCACCCAAGTCCATGGGATTTACAGTCACCTTCTCAAAAGAATCTTTCATCCCTCTCTAAGGATCTCCTATCCTCCTCCTAAGGATCTCTTTATCCTTCTCCTAAGGATCTCTTTATCCTTCTCCTGGGGATCTCTTTATCCTTTTCCTGAGGCTTATCCACCTAGCTATTAAGCTAACCTAGCAATGTAGGGTTTCAATGTCTAATACAATGGTAAGAAAGTATTAGAAGGGTTTTGACTTGATATAGATTGCAACTTCAACCTTGTAGATTTTAGATTTCTCTTCAGTCCTTTTCTTTGCTTGGCTTTTCTCCCTTGCAGTGCTTATAGCTTGTTCACCCTTCAAGATCTGTCTCCTTGAGTTCTTCTACTCATTATGCCAATGCACTCCATGATCATTTGATCAACTTAGAGTCTTGATGCTCTATTCTTTACTCCTCTTGGCTTCTTTGCATGACCATACTTTATGACCAACTCCCTCTCATGCATTCACATTTTATCTCTGATTTGTAACTCCTTATAAAGAAGTTCTGTTCTTCATTTCCTGCTCAAATCTTAATTTGATCTTGAGAAAACAGTATTGTTTTCCCTCCAAATTGTTTCTTCTAGAAACTTCATGAAAAATCCATTAGCATTCACCTTGAATTGGTTTGCATGGTTTACATAAAATTCTATGACATCTACTCAACATCCTTATCATCCAACTAATTCACAAAATTTGATGTAACAAACTTATTGCTGCTAATTTGGTGAATCTTTGACTTAACAAATAAAGTAGAAACTCGGCATCATTGATTTACTGATGCTCAACTCCTTTTGTGTTAGCCAACTTCTACTATTATTTTACTAGCGCTCAGTACCTATAGCATTTTTTCTTTTCTTGGCACTTGAATATCACTTGGCTCTTGTATCTTGCTCGACACCTGAAGTCACTTGGCACTTGATCTTTATTTGGCACCTGAAGTCACTCGGCACTTGATCTTCACTTAGCACCTGAAGGCTACTTGACATCTAAAGATCATTTAGCACACACTAAAATTGAACTTGCTCAGCTTCAAATGAGAATCTGTTAGGCTCCAAATAGCTTGCTCGACTCTCTCCAATGAACTTAGTTAGGCTTTACAAATGACTTAGTTAAACCTTACATCTTTGATGTGTCTTAGTGTGTCCAATCTCCTTAGAGTATGTCATCAATACACTGTTTCATCAATGGCTTAGCTGATCCTTATACTTCTTTATAATATCATAACTTCAACCTTTCTCTAGGTGCTCTAGTTATATCTTATTGATTTCCACCTCCTTAACAATCAACCAATTGATAGTATTTGGATCACTTAAGCAATTGTCATTCTTGCAAGTAGCAAGTTTGACATCAATGAAAAAAAATGATTGAAACATTCTTTACCAGTTCCATTATTCTTCATTCATGATCATTTCAATCATTTCCAACAATCTCCCTCTTTGGCATTGATGGAAAACCAAACCAATTAATCAACTTAGTTACCACCAAAATTACATACAAACTGATACAAACTAAATCCTTTGTTCTACTACTCCGTCTAGACTGCTGCATCCTTAATTTGTATTCCTGATCCTTCATAGCTGCTTGCTAATTCTTATCTCTTCTGAATCTCCTTCTGTCGTCTCTCATTTCATACATATACATCTTCATCTTACCTTTCTTTGATCAGTTTCTTATATCTCTCTCTTTGACATAAATGCTAAAGATGTAGCATCTTCAACATGCTAAATATAAGCTTTTCATCTTCATGTTTTCACCCTCTATCAACATGCTTGTGACTGATCTAGAATTTTTGTTCCTATTGATATCTTCTACATCACTCTCCTAATATTTCAATGTTCTACTCTTGTTGATGTAGGGCAGCTTCTTTGTTCCTTTAGACTGCTTGAGTTAGGGGCATTACCCCCAAATTGCCTCTAAGATATTCATAAGGATCCTTGGGCAATGGTTTGGTGAAGATATCTGTAGTTTGTTCTTTTGTGTGAATGTATTCCATCTTCATTTGTTTGTCTTCTACCAATTCTCTAACATAGTGATACTTGATTGAAATATGCTTAGTTTTTGCATGCATTATTGGATTCTTAGATATGTTTATAACACTTGTATTATCACAATATAGTATCATAGGTTTGGTTACCTCTTCTTTCATTCCTTTCAATAGATGTTTGAGCCACACAATGTTTGTGCAATTGAATACTGCTACCACATATTTTTCTTCTACAGTGGACTAAGATGTGCATGTTTGTTTCTTGCTAGTCCAAGTAACTAGCCTTTTACCTAAGAATAATGCTCATCCACTTGTTCTTTTCCTATCATCAATGTTGCCTCCCCAATCTGCATCTATGTATGCATTGAGCTCAAAATTCTCATTCTTTTTGTAATATAGGCCAAAATCATCAATTACTTTGAGATACCTCATTATCCTTTTTACTACCATGAGATGATTTTCTCTAGGATTAGGAAAGAATCTAGCCACTATTCCAACTGCTAGTGCTATGTCTAGTTTGCTATGTACAACATATTGTAGTTTTCCAATCATGGATTTGTACATTGTTTGATTGACTTTAGCTCATTCATCATTTTTAGATAGATTATGTCCTATTGCCATTGGTGTGCTGACTAGTTTGGAGTTTTCCAATCCAAACTTCTTGAGCATCTCCTTGATGTATTTTGATTGTGTCACAAATATGCCATGTTTTAGTTGATGTACTTGCAATCCTACAAAGAACTTGATTTCTTCAAACATTGACATCTCAAACTCATGTTTCATTTTTTCAACAAAAATTTTGCAAAGTACTTCCTTTCCTCCAAAAACTATATCATCCACAAAGATTTCAAATACAAGGATATCCTTACCTTCTTCTTATTTGATGTACATATTGTTGGCATTATGATACATTTTTGTCATTAGTTACAACACTTATTGGATTCTAAATTCTTACCAAGCTCTCACCAGACATTCCTTTGTAAGCCAAGCTTTACCTAGTTCTCAGTGTTTACCAAGTGATCGAGGTGAACAAAGAAGTCAGTGTTTACCGAGTGATCGAGGTGAACAAAGCAGCCAGTGTTTACCGAGTGTTCAAGGTAAAGAAAGGAATCAGTTTTGACCGAGTGAAGATGTACTTAGTATTGACCAAGAACTTCGTGATAACCGAGCTCCTGAGGTTATCAAGGAAATTAATTTTACCAAGCTCAGACGGTTATCAAGGAAACTAACTATCACCGAGTCACAAGGTTCTATCGAGTGTTTCCTTTGATCACCGAGCTACAGTTCAGATAGAAGTGTTCACCGAGTGACATCTCTTCTACCGAGTCTCCAGTGGTTACCGAGTTTAGAACTACTCAAAGTGTTTAGTATGGACCGTGCCTTCACTTCTACCGAGTGCATGACGATGCTGAGTAACGCAATGGACACCGAGTATCAGAAGGACACTGAGTTAGTTCAGTGAACCCGAGTTTTTTTACCTTGGGCCGACTTTGTATAGAGATTTGCACTTGTTGTTTTGGCCGACCTTGCATGTATTGTTTATTTGGATGGTATGTATATGCAATGTATTCTATCATTCAAATGTAATGGGAATAGTAATTGTAATGAATGAAACTGCGAAAGTGTGAAAGAAATACATGCGTGCGAAAGTATGGGTGCTGAGTTGTGAAGGTATTCAACAAGGTCAAGTTTTGGAGCAGAAAAGTTTTATCTATCACATCAAGGTGAATCAGAGCATAGCGGATCTTATCAGTAATCAGTTGTAATCAGATCCACTATTTCATTCTAATAGGTGAATCAGTTTTTGTAAATCCTTTAACAAGGTAGACTTAACAGTCTTTTGTAAATCTCCTAACAGAGTGCATACTTTATTGTATGTTTGTAAATCCTCTAACAAGGTGGATCTAGCAATCCTTTGTGCTCCTAACAGGGTAGATCACCAGAAGTGGTCATTGTAAGCCTTAACCGGCCAACTTCATACTGCAGTAATGAAGCTTTGTGGGTTTCATCCCCACCCCAGTTTTACTTTCTATTTGGAAGGTTTTTGGGTCACCAAATCTGTGTGTTCAAGTGTTGCAAATGATTTTTTTTCATGCTTACAGTAGGTTACTTTGATGAATGGTGAATATATCAGTATGCAGTTTTATTGTTTGAAATTTTAGAAGTTACTGATTCACCCCTCCCCTCTCAGTAACTTGTCATATCTTGAATATTTCCAACAATTGGTATCAGAGCAATAAGGTTCTCAAGATAAAAGTTTCATAGCTTGAGCAAAGATCAAGGACAATGGAGATATTCAAACTCGACAAAACTATTGAGAATGAAAAGCTAGATCTGAAAATGGCCATGGCTCAACTCAATGAAGCAAAAGAGCATCTTTCACAATCCTTGAAAAGAAGAAAAGAACTTGGAAAGAAAATGAATGACCATCAGTATGTTGAAGAAAAGATTGAAGATATCTCGCCATCAAGTAGTTCAGATGAAGCTGACAAAGCAATCAAAGAACTTTTAGAAAAGAATGGATCTCTACAGGAAGAAGTAAGAAAGCTCAAAAGGGAACAAGGAATCCATTCCATCAGGCTATGTGAAATCTTGGAGCAAAGGAACAAGGCAGCTGAAGACTTAGAGGTAAGGAATAATCAATCCTCTCAGCTTGAAAATCTTGTAACTCAATTATCTAATGCAAATGAAGAAATTATGAATCTAAGATCTGAGAATGAGAATTTGAGAAATGACTTAATTACTGAAAGGAAAATCAATGCAAGCCTACAAAGTGATCTAATCTCTGAAAAACAAGTCAATGAGAGAATGATAAAATCTCAAAAGGACATGGATCAATTGAATCTACAAAATGAAGAAAACTTTCATAAACAAAATGGTAAAGCAGGCCTTGGATACAAGGAAGAAGGTGAATCCTCCAAACAGGGTACTCAAAAGAATCAAAGACCTACTTGTAGCCACTGTGGTAAGTTAGGTCATACATCTAACATATGTTGGAGCAATGGAAAAGGCAAATTTAATGGAAAGTGCTACACTTGCAATCAACATGGACACAAAGCCAATGAATGCAAAGAGAAATCAAAATTTGAAGGTAAATGTCACAAATGCCAAAAGCAAGGTCATAAGGCATCACAATGCAAATCCAAATCATTTAATCTAGCTGAACAACTTGTCAAAGCAATATTTGGTTAGGACTACAACACTTGGTGCAGATGTCATTATTGTGGAGAATATGGTCATACTGGCATAAACTGTGCAAGGCATCACCTAAGAAAAAGGGATACCGCTGTAAGATGTTATACATGTACAGAACTTGGTCATATATCTAAAAACTGCATGAGCATAAAGAAAGTTGAGGATAAGAAGAAAATCAAAGTAGATAATATTCGAAAGCAAATGAAGCAGCAATGGATTCCTAAGTCTACCGAGCCAAATAATTCAAGTGATGGAATGGTCACTCAAGAAGTGAGTGACTCTACCTTTTCCAATTAAGACTCATCAGGATAAGACCAGGATTGTATCTACAAAGCAATATCCTAAGCAGTCCTAGAATGAAAATATGATCAAATCAGTATTTCAGATACATCAGGATCATGGTCGGTACATGACCTTACCGAGCTCAGTCGGGTGCAATAAGGCTTCTTTCACCAAGTTGCACTTACCGAGCATGGTTGGTTCTTCTCTTACCGAGTTAAGGTCGGTTTAACCTATTTTCTTTTGGTCACCGAGTTGCGAAGTTTAAACTGAGCTAGTGGATGACAGTCTGTCGATCGAAGCTACCTCCGTACTGAACATTAATGGTAAATTTTTCATCAAAAGGGCAGATTTCGACCTCATTTTTCACCGCGAATTCGAGATTTACACAAAAAAAAAAAGGGGCTTTCAAGCGAGTTCAAGCAATTTGAAGAGATTTTCTAGCGAAGTATTCTTACGAAACCTTTTCACTCACCGAGCAGCAATGGCATCCGCAAGGCGAAGAAGGGTTCCAAAATGCTTGTGAAGGGAACAGAATGGAAGGCACCTACGTTCAAGCTCGTTCCTGCCATCGCTGAATCACTCGATCCCAATGGAGCTCAATCACAAATTCCACCCAAGGTACTCCTCGTGAACGACATTCGCACTCATTTTAAGTGTGCTATTCAAGAAATAGGGACATTGGACATGGATAATGCCCTAGCAGAGTTATGTGTAAATGGTTCTCTCAAAATCAAGCACAAACATTTGGAAACTAAAGGTTTGACTCACATCGCGAATATGCCTAGAAACTTCCAAACCAAATGGATTAGGTATATCTTGAGTCGAGTGCATAATGGTCAGTTGTGGTTGGAACAACTCGTTTTGATAACCAAGAAGATGATTCACAAAATCACGGGTCTCCCGATGCTCAGCAAAGCCAAAACCACTAAAACCCTAGGACGGGATGAGTTACAGAGGCAAACCCTAGCCGAGTGGGATGGTAGAGGTTTGAAGGTTAACACTATAACAAATCCGAAACTAAGATTTGGCATACATATTATTGCATATAAGTTATATAGTACCAGCAGGTTAAATAGTGTACCGTGTGAAGCTATGGATTTGGCCCTGAAAATTGTAAAGAAGAATCTTGAGTTTGATCTGTCAGAAGTAATGTTGAAACAGTTAAACAAGAATATGGACAGTATAAGGACATCAAAGAATAACCCCTGTAAATTTGGATCTCTGTTAATATGTTTACTATTTTATGTATAAAAATTCTTTCCATCAAAGGGAACCGTAGAATGGAGAAAAGATATCCCAATTTTGTATCAGATTAAAGAGTTTATAGCAAAGATGGGAGAAAATTTTGATAGTATCATGGATAACTATTTTGAAGACTTTAAGGAGAGGATGAATAACCGATTCAGAATTCCTCCTAGGCTTGTTGAAGAATATAAAGATGATGTATGTTTTATGGTTGACTGTGACAAGGTGTACATACAGGCAGTTAGACCCCGAGTTGCATGGGTGAAACCTCTTCCATATGAGGTAAATATTGATGAAACAAGGGATATCATTGAAGCACTGGTAAATGAGCCAGTAGACCCAAGGCAACAGATTTTTGGTACTTATGATGAAGCAAAGGCCAGAATTGAACTGGAAATCAAAATTCCACAGGCCATCAGCAAAGGTAAGAGAAAAGTGGCCAAACTGAAAACTGCAATGGGTCTTCTTATGCTCACCAAGGGAAGAGGTGAAGATAAAGAAAGTGAAGAAGAAGAAGAAGGAGAAAAAGAATAAGAAGAAGAGCAATTGGCAAAGAAGAAAGGCAAGGTAATCATTACCAAGACCTAGAAGCAGCCTATTGCAGTATTTACTCGAAGGACAAGAAGAGGTATTCAGGAACCTGTATTGGTCAAGCCTGCACCTACATTCGAGCAAAGGCTCAAATCATTGGAAGAAGGAGCTGGCATCACAAATTTCAAGGCATTGAAATTTGAGACAAGGACTGATGCAGAGAAAATGCAAATTGAGGAACTGGTACTTAACAAAATGGGAAAATGGAAATACTCCCCGGACCAGATTGATCCTCATATCTCTAAAGAACTACTGGAGAGAGTACAACCAAGATGGGAGTTAGCCACCAAGATGGTAAAAGATATATATGAGCAATCCCTGAGGAATCTTCGACCTAGTCTCATTGGAGCAGAGGTAAAATCTGAATTGAAAACCCATGAAGGTAAAATGATGATCAGATTTCACACTTTTTTTATTTTGATCAAAGATATAGAGCATGTTGTAAATGATGCTACAAACATGTGGAAAAACATCTATCATCTACATAAGCCCAGTGTAGACCCAGTAGAAATAAAGGATGATGACAGTAGCAGCAGCAGAGATGAATCAGATAGCGCTCCATCCATCACAGTTACACCAGGAGAGTTGCATGCAATGATGGAAGAGAAAGAGGAAGAAGACAAAGAGGAAGAAGCTGAAGAGGAAGATAAGGAGGATGATCCGGTAAAAATTGCCGCAACAGTTATTGCATCCCTTCCTCACTCCCCAGCTAAACCTGTGACATCATCAAGGTTGGAGTCAGCCTCAGTAGGTTCATCTACACCAGATTTACCATCTACAACTGCCATATCTCAGCTCCAGGTATCATCAGTGGAAGTGACTACCACTTCATCTATCGAGCTGCATCCCTCTTCGTCTACCAAGCTACACCCCTCTTCATCTACCGAGTTGGCCTCCTCGACTCCATCATCATCAGTTGGTATTGCTGTGAGTTCTCCAATTTTGACTACTCCAATTTGTTCTACAATTTTGTTGCCATCTACTTCAGGCACAGTGAGCTTAGATACTATATTACCGAGTGTATCACCATTTTTGGCCAGTACTCAAATTTTTGACCCTGTACATACTCCTATTGGCACTCAAACCTCAAGCATCCCAGTTTTTACTGCTAGTCCTTCTATCTCTACTGTTGTGTCTATTCCAAAGGTCAAACCAGTCATCTTAGAAGTCAAACAAAAGCAACCATTAAGACTTATGATCACTGGAAAGGAAATTCCTGAAGACATTGACTTGGACACAGAGATAGTAATTCCAAAGATTGACTTTGATAATGCTACCATTGAAGAAATGAGGTATGCTAGTCAACTTATTGAGAAAAAGGCTACTCAGATGCAGTTAAGATCGGAAAGGGATAAGGAATACAAGATAATTGAGGATGCTCGGAACATAATTACTGAGGCTATAGGTGTTGATGTTGATACTTCTCAACAAATTTTGATTCAATTGAAAGAAGCAGTTAATAAATTCAATGAAGATGCCTCCGGACAAGAAAAGCTGATTGAGCGTGCAACAAAGAAATTTGATAATAAGGTGTTGGGGCACATTGCCCAGAACATTGCAATAAATCAAGTTGCATTAACCTCAGTTTTGGCAGATATGGAAAATTCTTTTAATAATGTAACATCTCTTTTTGCTAAGCTTTGTGATGTTACCGAGTACACTAAGGGAATAAGAGAGAAACTAAATAAAATTGATGAGGATCTGAAGGTGAGCGCACAAAACTTGAAGCTTGACCCCAGTTCAAGCTCATCTCATCACCTCAGGATCAAATTTTTGTCAGAGAAGCAGGCAGAGCTATTGATAGAAGAGGCAAGGATCCGATCTACATTGATAGATATCCAAAACATGATCCTTCCCATCATGGATTCAATGCAGAAGCACATTGCACATTCAAAGACATTAATCCATGATAATAACTTCTCCATTGCAGATCATGTGATTGAACTTTCGGCTGAAATTCAAGTAGCTCTTTCCACCTGCAAAATTTTGCAAGAGAATTGGGAAAAGACTCTCCAGCTTATTCTTCAGGTACATTCAGAGTTCATCTCTCATTTTGGTGTTTCTATATAAGTATATATATTCTTTTATTCTTTGGCATTATTGTCAAAAAGGGGGAGATTATTGTTGGATATGTATACTATGGGTGAATAAGTGTTTTCGGAGAAATTGTACAAAGGAAGAGATATACAGCTCATGTAAATACTGTATGTACATTCTATGGGGGTGTTGTATATAACGAAGCTATGTATATTCAGAATCAATCATCAGCATGTCAGATAAATTTTGTCTCATAAGTGTTTTTGTCACTAATGCCAAAGGGGGAGATTGTTGGCATTATGATACATTTTTGTCATTAGTTACAACACTTATTGGATTCTGAATGCTTACCAAGCTCTCATTGGACATTCCTTTGTAAGCCAAGCTTTACCTAGTTCTCAGTGTTTACCGAGTGATCGAGGTGAACAAAGAAGTTAGTGTTTACCGAGTGATCGAGGTGAACAAAGCAACCAGTGTTTACTGAGTGTTCAAGGTAAAGAAAAGAATCAGTTTTGACTGAGTGAAGATGTACTTAGTATTGACCGAGAACTTCATGATAATCGAGCTCCTGAGGTTATCAAGGAAATTAATTTTACTGAGCTCAGACGGTTATCAAGGAAACTAACTATCACCGAGTCACAAGGTTCTATCGAGTGTTTCCTTTGATCACCGAGCTACAGTTCAGATAGAAGTGTTCACCGAGTGACATCTCTTCTACCGAGTCTCCAGTGGTTACCGAGTTCAGAACTACTCGAAGTGTTTAGTATGGACCGTGCCTTCACTTCTACCGAGTGCATGACGATGCCGAATAACGCAGTTGCCGTCGAGTATCAGAAGGACACCGAGTCAGTTCAGTGAACTCGAGTTTTTTTACCTTGGGCCGACTTTGTATAGAGATTTGCACTTATTGTTTTGGCCGACCTTGCATGTATTGTTTATTTGGATGGTATATATATGCAATGTATTGTATCATTCAAATGTAATGGGAATAGTAATTGTAATGAATGAAACTACGAAAGTGTGAAAGAAATACATGCGTGCGAAAGTATGTGTGCTGAGTTGTGAAGGTATTCAGCAAGGTCAAGTTTTGGAGCAGAAAAGTTTTATCTATCACATCAAGGTGAATCAGAGCATAGCGGATCTTATCAGCAATCAGTTGTAATCAGATCCACTATTTCATTCTAATAGGTGAATCAATTTTTGTAAATCCTTTAACAAGGTAGACTTAACAGTCTTTTGTAAATCTCCTAACAGAGTGCATACTTTATTGTATGTTTGTAAATCCTCTAACAAGGTGGATCTAGCAATCCTTTGTGCTCCTAATAGGGCAGATCACTAGAAGTGGTCATTGTAAGCCTTAACCGGCCAACTTCATACTGCAGTAACGAAGCTTTGTGGGTTTCATCCCCACCCCAGTTTTACTTTCTATTTGGAAGGTTTTTGGGTCACCAAATCTGTGTGTTCAAGTGTTGCAAATGATTTTGTTTCATGCTTACAGTAGGTTACTTTGATGAATGGTGAATATATCAGTATGCAGTTTTATTGTTTGAAATTTTAGAAGTTACTGATTCACCCCTCCCCTCTCAGTAACTTGTCATATCTTGAATATTTCCAACACATATTGTTGTTATCATTAGTTCTTTCAAATCCTATTTGCACTAGATACTTGTGAAGTCTCTCATACCAAGCTCTAGGGGCTTGCTTTAATCCATATAGAGCCTTATGTAATTTGCATACCTTATTTTTATTCTTTTCATCAACAAAACCTTCTAGTTGCTCTATGTAGACTTCCTCTTCAAGTATACCATTCAGAAATGCAGACTTTACATCCATCTGAAAGACTTTAAATCTTTTGAAAGCTGCACATGCCAGTAAGGTCCTTACTCCTTCCATTCTTGTAATTGGAGAAAAAGTTTCTCCATAGTCTAGTCCTTCTTCTTGTGCATACCCTTTACAAACTAGTCTTTCCTTGTTCCTTGTGATTTCACCATTCTCATCTAACTTTTTTCTAAACACCCACTTGGTTCCAATTACATTCTTGTCAACTGGTCTTGAGACTAAGGTCCATGTCTTATTTTTCTCAATTTGTTCTATTTCTTCTTTCATAGCATTATACCAGCCATCATTTGTTATGGCTTCACTTACTATTTTTGGTTCCATTTTGCTGAGCAGACATGTTTCACTTTTGAGTCTATTCCTTGTCATTGGTCCCGCCTCTTTGTTTCCAATAATTTGATATGCAGGATGATTTCTTCTTACATTCTTTGCCAATACTGGTTCTTTCCTTGTTTGCATATTGTCTCTTTCACAATCTAAATCTTCATGTATATTTTCATCAGATATTTCTTCATTTCCTTCATGTTGATAGTTCTCAGAATCTGAATGAACATTTTTTGTATTCTGCAGCTTGGCTTTTGAATGTGTCTACTATTCGGCATTCACTGTCTGTGACTCGACAGGTGCTAGATTTTGTTGCTAATTGTTATTCTAAGTTGCAACTTCACCATTACTAGGTATACCTTCATAAAAGTATACAAAGGTCTTTTATTCTTTTTCTTTCTTGGTATTCTCAACACTTTGAAATTTTATAAGCTCATCAAACTTCACATTTTTTCTTTCTACTACTTTGTTAGTGTTAACATTCAAGCACTTATAAGCTTTTCTTCTAGTAGAATAACCAAGAAATGTGCCTTCCTCACTCTTTGCATCAAACTTTTCATTTCTAGACTCTTTATATATAGCATTTGCATCCAAATATTTTGAAATGTTTTACATTATGAGAATGCCCATACAATAATTCAAAAGGTGTTGCATTTGTACCTTTCTTGACATGAACTCTGTTGAGTGTGTAGATTGTAGTACTTATAGCTTCTCTCCAGTACTTGAGTGCAACATTTTTCTCCATCAATAAGGTTCTGGCATATTCAATAACTGCTCTATTCCTTCTCTCTACTATACCATTATGAGGTGGAGTCTTGGGTGCTGATGTCTGCCTCTTGATTCCTCTTTCATTGCAGAACTCTTCAAATTCTCTTGATGTGAATTCACCTCCTCTATTAGATCTGAGAGATTTTAGGCTCTTTCCAGTCTCTTTCTCAACTCTTGCTAGGTACCATTTGAACATTTGGAATGCATCTAATTTTAGTTTCAGGAACACAACTATCATCATCCTTGAATAGTCATCTACAAATAGCATTATGTATCTATCACCTTTATAAATTTGTACTTCAATAGGACCACACAAGTCAATATGAACTAGCTCTAATACTTCATTAAAAGTATAAGTCTTTCTTTTGAAAGTTGACTTGGTCATCTTCCCTAGTTGGCATTGTTTGCACATGGTGTTATCAGGTTTTTTAAAACTTTGGTAGACTTCTAACTTTCTTCATTTTACTGATACTTATGAGATTGTCAAAATTTACATGACATAGCCTCTTGTGCCATAACCATACATTATTAGTTTGAACAATGAGACAAGAAGCATCTTCCATGTCAAGGTAAAACAAATTACTCTTAGTCTAATCACCTTCTCCTATTAGACTTCCTTGAGAATCATAGATCTTAGCAACTCCTTTTTTGAATTCAACCTTACATCCTATGTTGCCTAACTGTGAGACACTTAACAAGTTATAATTTAGGCCTTCAACGTAGTATGCATTATCACATGATATCTTTTCAGTAAGCTTGATACTACCTTTCCCTTTGATCTAACATGGTACATTATTACCAAATCTAACACTATTTCCTTCATATTGAGTAAAGAAAATAAACTTACTTTTATCTCCAGTCATGTGATGAGAGTATCCACTATCTATGATCCATCTATCATTCCTGTTCATGTAGGTTACCAGGGCAGTTGCTTCATCTTCATCTGATTCAGTTTTCATAGCCACATAGACTATTTCATCATCATTCTTGTCAGAGTCTTCTTCAACAATGTAGCATCTTTTTCCTTTACCTCTGTAGTCCTTGTTGTCCTCTTCTTGAAGTTTCCTCCATCCTTGTAATTTTTCTTTTCTGTGCATCTAGCTACAATGTGACCAACTTTATTACAATTGAAACAAATGATTGGTAGCTTACCTTTGAATTTGCCTCTTCCTCTATGAAATCTTTTTGCTAGTAATGCCTCTAATTGGTCCACATCATCTTAATTAGTGTTGCTGTCACTGGATACATACTTTCCTTTTCCACTCTTTTTCTTTGTTTGCATCTCCTCATTTTCTTTTAATGTCATCTCGGCTTTGAATGCAGATTCAAAGTTTTTTGGCTTGTAGTTATCAAAGTTGGATAGCTCAAAGGTAGTGAGTCTTCCAATTATTCCTTCAAATGACAATGCTTTGCCTGGTACACACCTTAGCTCTTGGATGGCTGATACTCTTATAGCATAGATGGGAAGCAAAGTTCTCAAGTATTTTCTACATACTGTTTCTTCTACTAACTATCCTCCTAGGATTCTTATGGCACTTACTACTTCCTTTATCCTTGCACCATATTGAGTAGCATTTTCTCCTTCTTCCATTTTTATGTCGTCAAACTTTCCTCTTAGGCTCTCTCTTTTGGCTCTCTTGACATTATTATCTCCTCCATTGATTCTTGATAATGTTTCCCACATTTGATGTGTAGTATCACATCCTTTTATGTCATTGTACTCAGCATAGCTTAGTGCTGAAGCAATATCTAACATTGCTTGATTGTGCTCCTTCTTCTTGCTCATGTCATTTGCAGTGAGAGGTCCTGCAAGGTCTACATGATTGACTGTGATTGAGGTCTGTGCATAGTCACCTATTGATCTGAGGTGTAGCTTCATCAGACTTTTCCATGCAACAAAGTTGTCTTTGTTTAGCTTGGGAACTTCTCTTTTGGACATCTTGATCTTTCTACTGCTAGTACCTTGAAATAAATCAGTAGTGAGCTCTAATACCAATTGTTAGAATTTTTTTAGAATAACTAAGAGGGGGGGGGGTTGAATCAGTTGTCAAAGGTCTGATGATGTCCAATTAAACTTTTTCTTCTAATCCTTAATGGCACAAAACTAAAATTATCAATGCATGCAATTAAACATTAAACAATCATGAAAAGTAAACATGCATCACACCATAACACTAAGGATTTTGATGACCCAAAAACCCTCCAAGAATAAGAAGGTAAAACTAGGGTGGGGATGATACCCACTAAATAACTGCGCAATTGATTTCAACCACTTCTGACGGCCTACCCTGTTAAAGGCTACAACACATTGCTAAATGTGACCCTGTTAAAGGATTTCTAAACCTTTTTAGGAGTGTTCCCTATTAAAGGACTTAAGAACATTCAACTTGGAATGTCACCCTATTAAAGGATTTACATAGAGTTGTTAGGCTCACCCAAGTCCATGGGATTTATAGTCACCTTCTCAAAAGAATCTTTCATCCCTCTCTAAGGATCTCCTATCCTCCTCCTAAGGATCTCTTATCCTTCTCCTAAGGATCTCTTTATCCTTCTCTTGAGGATCTCTTTATCCTTCTCTTGGGGATCTCTTTATCCTTTTCCTGAGGCTTATCGACATAGCTATTAAGCTAACCTAGCAATGTAGGGTTTCAATGTCTAATACAATGGTAAGAAAGTATTAGAAGGGTTTTGACCTAATATAGATTGCAACTTAACCCTTGCAGATTTTAGATCACTCTTCAGTCCTTTTCTTTGCTTGGATTTCCTCCCTTGCAGTGTTGACAGGTTGTTCACCCTTCAAGATCTGTCTCCTTGAGTTCTTCTACTCATTATGCCAATGCACTCCATGATCATTTGATCAACTCAGAGTCTTGATGCTCTGTTCTTTACTCCTCTTGGCTTCTTTTCATGACCATACTTTATGACCAACTCCCTCTCATGCATTCACATTTTATCTCTGATCTATAACTCCTTATAAAGAAGTTCTATTCTTCATTTCCCACTCAAATATTAATTTGATCTTCAGAAAATGGTATTTTTTTTCATCCAAATTATTTCTTCTAGAAACTTTATGATAAATCCATTAGCATTCGCCTTGAATTGGTTTGCATGGTTTACATAAAATTCTGTGACATCTACTCATCATCCTTATCATCCAACTAATTCACAAAATTTGATGTAACAAACTTATCGCTATTGATCTGGCGAATCTTTGACTTAACAAATAATGCATCAACTCGACATCATTGATTTACTGATGCTCAACTCCTTCTATGTTACTCGGCTTCTACTATTATTTTACTGGCACTCGACACCTATAGCATTTTTGCTTTGCTCAGCACTTGAATATCACTCCACTCTTCTATCTTGCTTGGCACCTGAAGTCACTCGGCACTTGATCTTCACTCGACACCTGAAGTCACTTGGCACTTAATCTTTACTTAGCACCTAAAGGCTACTTGGCATCTGAAGATCACTTGGCACACACTAAACTTGCTCAGCTTCAACTAAGAATCTGTTTGGCTCTTACTAGCTTGCTCGACTCTCTCCAATGAACTTAGTTAAGCTTTACAAATGACTTAGTTAAACATTACATCTTTGATATGTCTTAGTGTGTCCAACCTCTTAGAGTATGTCATCAATACACTATTTCATCAATGGCTTAGTTGATCCTTATACTTCATTACAATATCATAACTTCAACCTTTCTCTAGGTGCTCTAGTTATATCTTATTGATTGCCACCTCCTTAAATCAACCAATTGATAGTATTTGGATCACTTAAGCAATTGTCATTCCTACAAGTAGCAAGTTTGACATCAATGACAAAACAATGATTGAAACATTCTTTACCAGTTCCATTATTCTTCATTCATGATCATTTCAATCATTTCCAACACTCAAATCTCCTATAAATGCTTTAGATGAAATTTCTAGATCATCTTTAGCTCTTTTTGCTCTCTCTCAAATTTGAATGATGTTAAATGAGTAGAAATCGATCACATACCCCTTTAAAATGCCTCAATTAATGTCAAGTGCTTACACAGCTATAAGCTCAGCATCAACTAATTTTTGGCTTACTTGGCATCCAATTGTCTTTTTATTTTCTTGGCAACCATTATGAGGTTGGCATCAACTAGCCAATCTATTAGCTTGATATTTGCTAGAATTCACTGGATAATCATAGAAAAATTTTCATGCTCGAAAGTAACATGAAAGACTGACAAAAGTTAAATATATTCCTAATAACACTTTGCATCTTTATTCATGCTTATGTAATCTTTTCAAAAATAAATCCTTTGGAGTTAATGTGTGGTATAAGTTTTAAATATAAGTCCCACATCCCTCTTGATTGCTTAGTTTGATGAGGTGTGATCACCTGACCCATTAGGTAAAGTGATCCCTTCTCCACTTGATGTGCTACAATCCTCCTTTCTCTTTGATGTTTGTTTATTTCATTTTTGACATTTTCAATATCTTCCTTGCCTTTTCCTTTATTAAACTCATGACTTGGTGCCTTTGACCTTGCTGGACAATATCAACTAATTTGACTAGTCTTTAAATAGCTAAAACATATGGTTTGACTCAACCACCTTTTGTAGTCACTCCTGAAGTATTTTCTAATATAGTTCTTAGGAATATGTCCATACTTTTGACAGTAATGATAACTATAACTTGTATTATATTCCCAATTATAAAATTTTCCATTGTTCTTTACCTTTGCTTGCTTGTTTGATGACCATATTGGGTTGGATCTACACTCAAAAGCTCTATGTCCATACTTTTGACAGTTGTAACAATATCCTTCAAATCTTTGAGTGTGCATGATCTTGGTTCTACATTCATGTACCTAATGGCTTTTTTTTGTGCACTTGTGTTAGTGACCCATGCTCCTCTACTTAACATTCAACTTACAGTCTTGGTCCTGCACATGTTGGTAGTATGTCCTTTCTTACCACAATTATGACAATTAGGTTTGGAATTCTTTCCTTTTTTACTCCTTTCTTCAACACTTTTAGATGATTCTCCTTCTTCAGTACTTGCATATCCTAATCTAGATGTATTATTGTTAGATCTAGGGGTTCTCATCAATTGTTCAGAGTACTTGATGGCTTCACTAGGTTTATTGAAACTTTTAGAAAACTCCTTTTTCCTTTTTAGGTCATTGCTAAACTATTCATTCTAAAACTTTAGTGTTGTTATCTCAATGTCCTTGTAATTTAGTTCATGGTTGGCATTCATCAATTGACCCAAAGTTTCTAACTGCATGTTGGTAATCTTGTTTACCTCTGATGACCTCTCTTCCAATTGGCTGGTCAAAACTCTTTTGTCATCTTCAATCATGGCTTTTTCTTCCACTACTTTCTTTTTCTGTTTGATCACCTCACATAGTTATATGGCTTGTGATTCTTGTTCTATCTTGAGATTTATAATTTCTTCAGCTTGGGTTCTATTCTTTTCCATTAGATTTCCAATTGCTGATCAAATTTGTTGGAGTCTCCATTTAAAAACAACTTAATAGTATCCATCTCTCTATATTGTTTGTCATTCTCCTCAATGGTTATTTCCTTCCTTCTCTTCAATGATTTCTTTAGATCATCTCTTGCTTCATTCAAATGATGTAGAATGAGTTGTATTTCAATTCCCTAATTCTCAATGTTCTTTCCCAACTTGTAGACTTCCATTTCCAAGATCTTTTCTCAAAGCTGCAAAGCTTCACTTTTAGAGAACTAGGCTCTAATAGCAATTGTTGGAATTACAATAGGAAAGGTAAAGTTCTAAGGGGGGTGGGGGGAGGTGAATTAGTTCTTCAAAATTTGACCCATAAAATATTTACAAAACATGCATCTCACATATTCAATAAGTAAACTAAAATACCATGTAAAGCATGTACATCTAAAACATGTAAACAAGTAAGAATTCACACATATGAGAAAAGATATGATTACCCATAAGCCCTCCAATAAGAAGGGGTAAAAGCACAAACCCGTGTCACCTTTTATAAAGAAAAGTGATATCAGAATGTGACAGTTCAACATTAATGACAAAAAAAATGGTATTTGCGTTTAAAATATGAAGATGATGTAAATTGATGAAATGTGTAGAATTGTATGAATTTTATGCCCATAATTTTTATTATTATTTTGACTAAGAATTTATTCATTTTATTTTATTTTGAAATCCCTTTTTTAACTGTAAAAAATATAGGATGTAGTTCCCGTCAAACAAGTATGTGCAAATCATCTTTTTTCGTTATGATTTGAAAATATTTTATAGATGACATGTATAGCTAGTGCACGAAAAAAGAAATAATTATTTTTGATGTATATTTTATTTTTATAAGTACTCAAGTTCGACCTTGTCAGAATCCAACCATTTTTTCCTCTCGTCAAAACTTACCTATCAAATCTATACCTTCTTGAAAAAAAATTATATATTCATGAAGATGATTCTCTCCTCTAGTGATAAATATATTTTTTAAATTTTTTTGATATGATTTACTATTTTTTTTCATTTTTTGAGAGAGCATCTTCTGAAATGTTGAAATATTGACTTATAATATTTTTAGATTATAGCATATTATAACTAATCAAAACACTCAAAAATTTATATAATGATGATATTGAATCTGAAATCTATAAAAGGGTATTTTTAGTTTTTTTTTTAAATTGAGTTTTGATAGAGAAATGAGATTTGACCAAAACAGGTTTTTGTATCACAAACGGTGACACAGATCTATGCTTTTACCTGAAGGTAAAATAGGGGTGGGGATGACACCCACAAATCTTCAATACTGTAGTAATAAAGTGTATCCAATGAAGGTTACAATGTTTGATCATGAACCATGATCTACCCTATGAAAGGTCTGCCCTATTAAAGGCTTACAAAGACTGTTAGGTCTTACCTTGTTAAAGGATTTCAACACCCTATTAAAAGTATTCCTTGTTAAAAGAATTCAACTCATAATTAAGTAAGCACCTTGTTGGAGGATTTCAATACAGCCTGTTAGGACTACTTTGTTAAGCGATTAACTAATTTACCTGTTAGAATGTCTCAGCATTGATCCTATGATTAACACTCTTATGCTTGATAACAGATCACCTCTATTATACTATGTACTTGATCCTTTTTGATTAGATGTCTCTCTACTGTTCACTATTTCCTTCCTCTGTTATCCTCTAACTGATTCTTTAATACAATTCAGATCATAATACCTTGGTCACCATGAATGTCCTAGTTTGCACATGTAAAACTCTCCTTGATCATTCATTCATTTCCTTTCACGCTCATAGAAAGTTTATGGTTTTTCTTCCTTAAGAAGACCTAGGTGACTTAGGGCTAGGTATGAATTAATGACTATGATTTGCCCATATTTTTGCTTAAACCTTCCTTATACCTAATTGTGTGCATGTGATGCATAGGGATTCCAACTTAAGTTTTGTCCTTATAACTTAAATATTCTAATTCAATCTATAAGTTGACTCAAAAATGGTTTACATAGTAGTTTGTGCCAATACAAACAACTTTGACAAAATTGTGTTACTCAACATCTGAAGGCCCTAATGCTTGATACATACTGATTTTACTATTGTCACTCAGCATCTGAGTGACTTGACATGCACTACTTGCTTGGCTCCTGAATCACTCGACATATACTATCTACTTCGTACTTGAGTGACTTGGAACATGAGTGACTTGACACTAGCTATTGACTCAACATGCTCTAACTTATACATGTTGTGCTTGACATATGCTACTTGTTCGGTATAAAGTAAGTAAATGACTTAAGTGTATAGACACTCACTTGTCAAAACCAATATGAGATCAACATACCTCTACTGAGAGTTCCATCATGTGGTTAGCTATGGAGAAGTTATTTACATGGATGAGAGTCTTTGCATGTTCAATGTGCTTTTGTAGTGCATCCATGGTTGGAATAATCATGCCCTTAAATTCTGCAAGTGCAGCTCTAATTCTGGATTCTTCCCTCAATAATTTTGCTAGGAGATTTGTTAGATATTTGATCTTTGTGAAGTGTGTAGAACTATAACTTGGATCAAGTGACAACTGGTGTGCACTTGCCTTCATATCCTCATCTATCTTGGACAATTTATCTTTAATCTCCTTTGTGAAGATAGATGTGTCGCTCAATTTGACAAATAAAGAAATAACATTATTGACATATGTTTCTAGTGTAGCAAGAATGTTAGATAGTTCTACTTGATCTATAGAAATTTTTAGTGCTACTTGCTCCAACACTTTATTTTCAAATTTCCTTTCAACTCTCTACAACATTTTTTCCTGTCCATTCAACTCTTCATTATACTTGTGGACAATTTTAGCTAACTGATCCAAAATAAGTTGTTTTCTATCAACCTCGATATTTAGAGCATCAAAAAATATGCTCTTTATGTCCTCAAGGACTTGATTTTCCTTCTTTCTCTATTCTCTAAGCTTCTATTTCTTATCCTTTTTCTTCAAAATTTCTCCTAGGGGATCTATTTGATTAGGAGTGAGGATAGAGATATCCCAATTTGGAATAACAATGTCCTCATCTAGATCAATTTCTTCCTTTTTATCCTCTTCTTTTGAAATAATTGATGAAATAATTTATTTTATTTTATTGAGAACTTAATTGCTTAGTAGAGACCAAGTCTCAACTATCATTACACTAGATATGGATATACACTTTATACAATAGTATAAATAGATGGAATAGCAATAAATGTAGTGATGGATGGAATACTTGATGTACTTGGTTGTTGTTTGGTAGAACTTGATGTTGGAGGGATTAGCTTCTCAATAGATGAAGTGCTGGGCACTTTAGTCAATGAAACACTCAGTAGTATAGATCTAGAGATTGGTTTAGTGCAAGATAATCTAGTGGTAACCACAACCAACTTGGTAGAAGTCTTCTCTGAGCCTGATTACACTAAGGCTTTTCTCAGAGAATAAGCAAAGGAAGTCATAATCTATGCTACAATCTTCTCTACATTAGATTCTTCAATACTCTATATTTCTACAAGGCTTCCTCGAGTACCTTCCTTTTCTTCCTCCTCATCATCTAGATTAACATCATCTATCTCATCATCCTTGATTTCTACTTCTTTTGCATCCTTGTCTTCACCATCTTTGTCATCAACATGCACAACAAAGTCACTCGGTTTGTGCAACCCATACATGTTTTCCCATATGGTAGTAGTAGATTTCACCGTAGATTTAATGTCTTTAAGAAGTATCAGACATGTATTGAATTTGAGAGTGAGCTTCTTCTCATCCTACTTTAAAGTTTCCATCATCTCTTTCTCACTGAGACTTGACATAAGCTGTCTCAAGGTTTGTTTAGAGATTTCCTTAATAGTCTTCATTGCACTATCCCATCTAGGTTTAACTACTTTCAAAAGTTTGCTGTGAAAGCTCATAAGGTGAGTATTTTCACTTACACAATTTTTTCATAAGGGGGTAAGTGCACCAAGTTGTGGTGCCAAAAGGGGGGTATAAGTGGACACCTTTTTTTTGAAATCAGCAATTTTTGAACTTTGACAAGAATTTGAAGATAGTTATGCTCAAAATTTTAAGATATGACAAAAAAAAAAGTAGCAGTCCTTTGAATCTAGTTTCTAAACTACTACTTTTTTTTTCAAACTGGTTTAGTTTTAGGTCCTCAAAAAAAGGGGCCATAAAAAATGGTACTGTTCATTCCAAAAAAACATAATATAGTACAAAGTGTGGCCCCCCTAAAATTTTAATTTTTTTTTGAAATTCTTTAATTGCTCTAGTCAAAAGTTACTTAACACTATGTAGTTTATCCCAGATTTTTTTAGGTAATTTTATAATGTGTATTTTATTTTTAATGATTTTTTTAACTAGACACATCCCAAAAATGTGAAATATCTATGTGCTCCCCCTAGAAATCATTGAAAACTAATCTAAAATCAAAACTTCTTTTTTTCAAAGTGTGTAGAATGGAGTGTAGTTTCTAAAAAGCTAAGTTGTTGCAAAATTTGATGAATGAGCTAAAATCTATAGCCCAATTAGTACATGGTGGTTTTTGAAAAAAAATGGACATACATTCAAAATAAATTATAAATGAAAGGCTTGAAATAGTTCAAATTAAAAATAAATTATATGGTTATATATCTAACATAGAGACCTACAATGTCATGTAACCTAATCTTATCGATGACCAACCACGAGGAATCTTGAAGGAGAGCACACAAGAAAAATCAATCATTTTTTATATGTTTGTAGCTAAACACGTCTCATACCTGTTTATAGACTCCAAACCTTTCGGCTGGATCTCGAAGGCAAAACCAAGCTTTAGGCTTAGTTTAATGCAAAGCTTTGAATAGCGCATGCACACTATTTAAAGCATTTTGAATTTGGGTCTCAATCATGCATGTGTGCTATAGTGCGTAGGCACTATTGAGACCTAAATAGTGCATAAAGAAGGAAGAAGTGACACAAAGCAAGAGAGAGAGGGGGGGGGGGGGGGATGGATGTGTGTGTGTGTGTGTGTGTGTGTGTGAGAGAGAGAGAGAGAGAGAGTACAGGATGGGAGAGAGAGATTGAGAGTAGGGGATGGGGAAAGAGAGAGTACATGATGGGAGAGAGAGATTGAAAGTAGGGAATGGGGGAGAGAGAGAGTAGGTAGTAGGACATGGAGTGGGAGAGGGAGAGTGAGAGAGAGGAGGATGGGAGTGCATGTGTGTGAAAGAGAGAGAGTAGGGAATGGGAGAGGGGGGAGAGAGAGAGTAGGGGATAGGGGAGAAAGAGAGAAGGTGGCGAGAGAGGGAGTGGGAGAGGGAGAGAGAGGGGGGATAGAAATCTGTGTGTGTGTGTGTGTGTGTGTGTGTGTGTGGAGAGAGAGAGAGAGAGAGAGAGAGAGAGAGAGAGATAGAGAGAGAGAGTAGGGGATGGGAGAAAGTGTGAAAATGTGAGAGAGAGTAGAGAGGGAGAAAGTGATAGTGAGAGACAGAGAGACTGTGTGAGAGTGAGAGTGAGAGAGATAGTAGGCAGTAGGAGAGGGAGTGGTAGAGGGAGAGTGAGTGAGAGATAGAGTAGGGGATGTGAGAGGAGAGAGGGGTGGATGGGTGTGTGTGTGTGTGAAAGAGAGAGAGTAGGGAATGGGAGAGGGGAGAGAGATAGAGAGAGAGTAGGGGATGGGAGAGAAAGAGAGTAGGCAATGGGAGAGAGAGTGGGAGAGGGAGAGAGAGGGGGATGGGAGTGTGTGTAAGAGAGAGAGCAGGGGGATGGGAGAGAGTGTGAGAGTGTGAGATAAGTAGGAGTGGCAGAGAGAGAGTGAGAGTAGGAGATTGGGAAGAAGAGAGTAGAGAGGGAGAGAGTGAGAGAGGGAGTCGGGCCAGGGAAAGAGAGGGGCGAATGGCGAAGTGTGTGTGAGATATCTAGAGAGTAGGGGATGGGAGGAGAGAGGGAGATAGCGAGTGTGTATTGGAAGAGAGTGTATCGGGGAAGAGAGAGTTGAGGGACGAGAGAGAGGTAGGGGTGGGGGAGAGAGAGTAGGGTGGTGGGAGAGGGAGAGAGAGAGAGGGGGAATGAGAATATGTGTAAGAGAGACATAGTAGGGGATGGGAGAGAGAGTGAGCGTTGAGAGAGTTAGGTCTGAGAGAGTAGGGGTGGCAGAAAGAGTCATATGCTCTTATGGGATCGAGAGAGTGTAGAGAAAGTAGGGGATGGGAGAGAGAGAGTGAGAGTAGGGGATGGGAGAGAGAAAGTAGAGAGGGAGAGAGAGTACATGAGAGAGAGAGATAGTAGGTGGTGTGAGAGGGAGTGAGAGAAGGAGAGAGAGGAGGGGGGGAAGTGTGTGTGACAAATCTAGAGAGTAGGGGATGGAGAGAGGAGAGAGAGAGAGAGGGGGAGGAGTGTTATGTGTCTGTAAAAGAGAGAGCGTAAGGGAAGGGAGAGGGGAGAGAGAGTAGGGATGGGAGAGAGTGAGAGAGAGAGTAGTGGTAGCAGAGAGAGCTCATACAAGATGGGAGAGAGAGTGAGAGTAGGGGATGGAGAGAGTGTGAGAGAGAGTAGGGGATGGGAGAGAGAGAGTGAGAGTAAGGGATGGTAGAGAGAGAGTAGAGAGGGAGAGAGAAACTTGAGAGAGAGAGATAGTAGGTGGTGGGAGAGAGAGTGGGAGAGGGAGAGAGATAGGGGGATGGGAGAGGGAGAGAATGTGCGTGTCAAAGAGAGAGAGTAGGGGATGGGAGAGGGGAAGAGAGAGTAGGGGATGGGGGGATAGAGAGTAGGTGGTGGGAGAGGGAGAGAGTGCGAGTAAAGGATGGGGAGGAAAGTGTGAGAGAGAGTAGGGATGAGAGAGATGTGAGAGAGGAGTAGGGAAGAGAGAGAGAGGGGGGATGGGAAGGTGTGTGTGACAGATCTAGAGAGAGGGGATGGGAAGAGAGAGAGCGGGGGGGAGGAGTGTGTGACGTGTGCTAGTGGTTACAGGAGATAGTAGGAGATGGAGTGAAGGGTGTGAGAGAGTAGTGTGAGAGAGAGTAGGATGGTGAAAGAGGATAGAAGAAAGGATGGAGGATGGAGGGAGAGAGAGAGAGGGATGGAGAGAGTAGAGTAGAGAGAGAGATGAGAGTGAGAGAGTAGAGATAGGGGAGAGAGAGAGAGTAGGAGGGGAAGGAGAGTAGAGAGAGAGTCTAGAGAGGTAGGGAGATGGGAGGAGAGAGAGGGGTGGAGAGATGAGTGTATTTGAGAGATCTAGAGAGTAGGGGATGCGAGAGGCAGAGGAGATGAGAAAGACCGAGGGAAGAGAGTGAGATGGGAAGAGAGTACCTAAGGAGTGGAGATGAGATGGGAGAGAAGACTAGGGAGAGAGAGTAGAGCTGAGAGAGGAGAAGGAGTAGTGGTGGAAGAGAAGGGAGAGAGAGATGGAGATGGAGAGATGAGTAGAGAGGGAGATGGACGAGAGAGAGAGGGAAGAGAGAGTAGGTAGTGGTGAGAAGAGGAGTGGGAGAGGAGAGGAGAGAGGGGGACGAAGTGTGTGTGAGAGATCTAGAGAGTAGGGATGGGAGAGGAAGAGAGGTGAGAGGAGTAGGCGGTGAGAAGAGGGAGAGAGAGTAGGTGGTGGGGAGAGAGAGAGAGAGAGAGCCACGAGAGAGGAAGAGAGAGAGAAGAGAGAGAGAGAGAGAGAGAGAAGGGGATGGGAGAGAGAGTAGTTTGAGAGAGAGAGGGGGGGATGGGAGAGGAGTGAGAGTAGGGGATGGGAGAGGGGAGAGAGAGAGAGAGTAGGGATGGGAGAGGGAGAGAGAGAGAGAGAAAGAGAGGAAGGGGATGGGAGAGAGGAATAGTGAGAGAGAGAGAGAGGGGGGATAGGAGTGTGTGAAATAGAGAGAGTAGGGGATGGGGGAGGAAAGAGTGAGAGAGTAGGGGATGGGAGAGGATAGAGAGTGAAAGAGTAGGGATGGGAGAGGGAGTAGGAGAGGGAGAGTGAGAAGAGAGTAGGTGATGGGTGAGGAAGTAGGAGAGGGAGAGTGTGAGAGAGAGTAGGGGATGGGAGAGGACGACGAGAGACATAGGGGGAGGAGAGAGAGAGTAGGGGATGGGGATGGTGGGATAGGGAGAGATGTGTTTTGACATAGTGTGTATGCACTATAGTGCGTACATGTTATAGTGCATACACACTATCTCAATCACCCAAAAATGGTCACAAAGAAAGTTTGGGTCCCATTTCATCCATTCTTTGCTTTTTGTCTATTGTGCATTCTATTGTTCCGATAGAAAACATGGGTTTCAACATAGAAAACACTATTTGAAGACTTTTTGAAGCTAACAAACACCAAATTCAATCATTCAATACACTATTTGAAGGTCAATGCCAATTATTTGTTGAAATGATGAGGAATTTGAAATTTAGGCCTATCATGAAGATTCTTGCACTAAGAACGATGGACAATTCAAATGAAAAAAGCATTGTAAAGAATCTAATGAGTGCTTATGAAAAAGTGGGTTCTAAATCATGCACCAAAGATAGTAATATCACAAGCACGATAGTAATAGATACAAGATGAGTACTTACATTGACAATAGTAAGTACCCAAATGAAGAAAATTTGACTCATGAGACAGACAAGAAAAACATTGAAAATTGGTAGCGGTACTCTAAAGAGAGCCATGCTAAGGTGTGAGAGATTGGAAGATCCAACAAAAAATGAGTTATGAACATTTAGTAGTAGACTACCAAGAAAGGATAAAGAAATTAGTGAACCTTTGAAATCATTGATCGAAGATTTTTGGAAAAATAACACACGTGTTTCCCCTAATCAAAGAGATGTTGTAAGAAGGAGGATTGGTAGCCAAAATCGCGACCTACATGTGAAACATTTTTTAGACTCAATTCATACACACTTTTTTACAAAATTTATTGGTATGTATCCTCAAATTTGAATAAGTCAAATATTTTCTGAGATGGGTAAACCTTTTTATGTCAAGATAAATCACACATGCAAAACTTCTTGTTGTAGGATACATATTGAATTTTCTAACCATTTTGATATTTTTAGGCATATATGTGTGTTTTTGCATTTTGAGTTTGTTTTGCAGGATTGTGACATGACTGAGCCACCAAGATCTTCAAGGGAATTCATATCCAACATTTGATGTGAAATAGATGACAGCCAATAATTTTACAAGACATCATGCTTGGATGGTACATGCTTATTTTGTGGTTCTTTGCAACTTTTATCTACTTGTGAACATATGGATAGTAAACATGCAATTGGAAATGAAATAGAAGATTACAAAAAATTTAAGACAGTGACATATGCTCTATAAGATAGGAAGCATGGTAAACGATGTGATTTAGTCATTGAAAAGATTCTAGTGTATGAGTTCATGAAGATTTTTTGTGAAAAGATTATTTACGAGTATGCAAGGCATACACTTAGAGCTTGATGGCTAGATTTGCAATTCAAGTTGTGCAAGGATACGTTTCCATTGGATACCATTATTTCAGTTGTAGACTTCATAGAGAACTACACACTACAACCACAACATGAGGTTCAAGAAAAGTATTATACTTCTCAATAGGTTTCCATATTTGTTCACATAACATTCATGCATTCACCTACAAGTATAGAGGATGACGAGAAGATTTTGAGGGAGTACCATTTTTACATCAGCGATGATTGATCACATTCTATGGAGTTTGTACAGGGTTGTTTTCAACTATTTTATGGAGATTTGGCTAACAGGAGCTCCTTCCTCATTTCTTCCATTTGTGATGATGTAAAAAGAGAAAAAAATGCATAAAATGTTGTCCTCTTACATAAAATGTTGTCCTCTTGAATTTTTCTCCACATTTTTTCATAACATCAAGAAAATGAATTGAAGATTAGGATACCCATTTCGCTCCTCTATAACATATCAAAAGGTGAGGTATGGTTGTTTTGGACTAAGTCTCTACTGTTACACTATGGGCCACTTTTTAGGCATAAAAATGAGCAATATAGGTATTTTTCAAGGAAACAAAGATTTTTATGTTTCTTAGGAGGTTATAAAGGTTCTTACGGTCATTAGGTTAAGTTTTAGGCATCTAGGAGTTAAGATGTCAAAAATTGCAAAAGTTGTCAAAGCAAAATTGCAAAAATGTCGAAAACTTTGTAGGAGTTTGGGAATTGGTGAAGGGCTGAACATTTGGAAATAAGTTATTTTATTGTTACCAAACCTTTTCTAAGTCGTAGAATTGGAATCAAGTGAAAAATGTAAAAATTGCAAATTTTGTGCAAAGTTGCATTGTTGAAAGTTTTAAAAGTTGCTCAAATTTGCAACTTAGTGGAAAAAGGGTCGTGGGATCAAATCGTCTATTCTGTTAGCTCCAAGTGGGTGGGTAAACCCTATCTCCAACCTTTTCCTATCTGGTTCAATGCTCAAACATTCTTGGGCACGCCGAACCAAAATGTCCCTAAAGGTCACTAAATGCCATAGGGTAATAATCTTTGATGGGGCATATCTCGGAGCTCGTGCAAGGTATGGATGAAATTCTAGTTCCTATAGGACTTTTTTTGTGGAGACCTAAAATAACCTCTCTCATTTTTTGGAGATCATTCTCCATTTTGATTTTCCAAGGCCATCTCGGGTGATGTTGAAACTTGTAGTGTTGGCTAGTACAAAGTTGCCAACTACCAAATCTCTCTCACCTTTAGTCATGGGATCAAACTATCTATTATGTTAGCTTTGGGTGGCTAGGAAAACCCTATCCCCAACCTCCTCCCATCTTGTTCAACACTCAAACATTCTTGGGCACGTTAAACCAAAATATCTGTAAGGGTCACTAAATGCCCTAGGGCTACAATCTTTGACGGGGCATATCTCAGAGCTAATACAATGTATAGACGTGATTCTAGTTCCTATAAGATCATATCACATAGACCTACAATAACCTTTCTCACTTTTTGGAGGTCATAGTCCATTTTGATTTTGCGATGCCATCTCAAGTGATGCTAAAACTTATAGTGTTGGCCAATACAAAGTTGCCAACTACCAAATCTCTCTCACCTTTCATCATGGGATCCAACTGTTTGTTCCATTAGCTCCAAGTGGGTGGGTAAACCCTATCCCCAACCTTGTCCTATATTTTTCATCACTTGAACATTCTCAAGCATGCTGAATCGAAACGTCCCTAAGGGTCACTAAATGCCATAGGGCAATGATCTTTGATGGGACATATCTCAGAGCTCGTGCAAGATATGGATGAAATTCTAGTTCCTATAGGACTGTGTTGTAGAGACCAACAATAACCTCTCTCACTTTTTGGAGATCATACTCTGTTTTGATTTTGCGATGCCATCTCAGGTGATGTTGAAACTTGTAGTGTTGGCCAGTACAAAGTTGCCAATTGCCAAATCTCTCTCACCTTTGCACGTGGGATTGAACTATCTATTCTGTTAGCTCCGAGTGGCCGAGTAAACTCTATCTCCAACATTTTTCTATCCCATTCAGTGCTTAAACATTCTTGGGCACGCCAAACTGAAACATCCCTAAGGGGCACTAAATGCCATAGGGAAACGATCTTTGACAGGGCATATCTTAGAGATTTTGCAAGATATGGATGTGATTCTAGTGCCTATAGGATTGTATTATGGATATCTACAATAACATCTCTTGCTTTATGGAGATAATACTCCATTTTGATTTTGCGATGCCATCTTGGGTGATGCTGAAACTTGTAGTGTTGGCCAGTAAAAAGTTGCCAACTACCAAATCTCTCTCACCTTTCATCATGGGATCGAACTATCTATTCTATTAGCTCCAGGTGGGTGGGTAAACCCTATTCCCAACCTCATCCCATCCCATTCAATGCTCAAATGTTCTTGGGCATGTCAAACCGAAACATCCCTAAGGGTCACTAAATACCATAGGGCAACAATCTTTGATGAGGCATATCTTGGAGCTTGTGTGAGGTATGGATGCGATTCTAGTTCCTATAGGACCATGTTGCAGAGACCTATAGTAACCTCTCTCTCTTTTTGGAGATCTTACTCTATTTTGATTTTGCAACGCCATCTTAGGTGATGCTGAAACTTGTAGTGTTGGCTAGTACAAAGTTGCCAACTACTAAATCTCTCTCACCTTTCATCCTAGGATTGAACTGTCTGTTTTGTTAGCTCTGGGTGGCTAGGTAAACACTAGCCCCAACCTCTTCCTATCTCATTGAGCACTAAAACGTTCTCAGGCATGCCAAATTGAAACATCTCTAACAAAGATAATGACACATTAAGGGGCTTGCAAGAGTTCATAAGTTTCTATTTATCTCCCCCACATTAAAAATATCATGGAGAAAACATGGTGTGATGTGTAGAAGGATAAGATTATAAAGAGCTCAAATTTTTTTCTCCTCATCATAACTCATGATCTTAGGGGCTTATTAGAGGTAGGCTTAATATGGCACAATTTCTAATGTGTTGTAGGTTTATAAGATTGTGTCAAAACTATCAAAGGAATGATAAAAATCACTATTTTGCATCATTATGAGGGTTTACGAAGGAATAATCAATGCATCACTATAGAGACAATGCTAATGATAATCAATGCATAAGGTAAGGGCATTATGAAGGAATGAGATCAAAGGAAAATATTCAAGGCAACAATAGTGAGTGCGATGAACAACTCTATAAACCTTTGTAGTAGTGTAACTATCAACATCTCTAGAAAAACTCTTAAATCTTTATCAAAATGCTAATTTCCATGAAAACAATGACATTGTATTAAACTTAATATTCATGTTCATTTGTAAGGCTTTGTGGTAGGTTTAAAGAAAGTGGAATCATTTACTATGTAGATGGAATAAGTAAAAGAATGTCAAGTGACAAAGTATGATCATGACAATCTTTAAAATCATTCTAACTTTTCTTTCAACTAGGCACAACAATAGTGCTCAATCCAAACTAGTGAAAAAGTACATGTGAGAAGCCTATCTAGTAGTTATGTGCAAATGGAATAGAGTTGTCCAATTGAGATCAATGATTGATTAAAGTATAATGAAAAACCTCTTTAAAGCTAGTTTACTACTATATCACATAGATTATAGTCATATCGTAAAAAACATGGCAAATGGTGCAGGGGCACCGAGGATAAACAAGCAATTCATGAAGCCAATCAAGTTACATAAGAAGACTATGAAGACTTGGGAGTTGCCTAATGAAGATCAATGTTCCAAGAAAGACTATTGGGTTCTAAATGATGTAAATCCAATAAATTATAATGTGTTGGCTTCTATAACGGTTTGATGCCATGAAGTGGCATTTAAATTTAGGAATGAATTTATATCCTTAAAAGGATTAAATAAATGTAATTTGGACCATTAGTGTCCAATATATGTTTTAGGATAGGCTCAAGTTATAAGAGTGATGCTATTACTTGTCTCCTAGGTTATGGAAAACCTTTGGAGTTCCTAAAATCCAATTTAACAAGGTTTTAAGCATTTTTAAAAGTTTAAAAGTTTAAATATTCAAAGTTAGACATAGTGAGACAACAATCTTAATAAATCTAGTAATCATGTCTAATAGAATAGAAGACATTTAGTTCTATTTATAGTAGGAGTAATAAATTAAAATGTTTCAAGGATAACCAATAATATGAAATGATAACCAATAATGTCATGTACATTAAAAAACACATAATATATTATGATAACCAATAATGTTGTACATGAACAAACATATCATATATTAACCAATAATGTCATAAGTCTAATAATGTCATGCATCAAATAAATGTCATACATCAAATATAAAATGTCATATATACATATAATGTATATAGAATATGTCCACTAACATAAAATCCAACATATATGTCCACTGATGCCTATACATGTATGTCCATCAACTATATCTTCTCCTTCCCATGAGGGGAAGGAAAAAAATCTCTAGAGGCCTTTGGTTGTCATGTGGAGGGAGATGGTGGCGATGATGGGGTCTTCCTCACATGCTCGCTTGTCCTCTTGTTGAGGCTCTTCTCTAACTCAAGCTGATACAAATAAAGTACATATGAATCAATAATTATTATACATTGCAATCAAATATGTGTACACACAAAAATAATTATTTTCTTACTGCCATCATATAGTCACTCTGCAAGTCCACCTCGAAGGCTCAAGGATGATTAGGTGTGACAAGACCCTACAACAATTGAATCAATATAATCACTTATAACTAACATTAGAAATTTTGATACTAACTATTATAAACAACAACTAAAACCAAAAAAAATCTTTCATACCTCAGTCAATGGCTATGAACTAGCCATAGCTACAGCCACTTCATGATCGACAGATTGCCGAAGATGAGGAGGAATCTTCGATGTCAAGAGCTACATGTCATACAATACATGTTAAATGTAACATGAAACATGAGACAAATATAATCAAATGAACTAAATTAACATGAAACAAATGTACCTCTACGAAGCTCGTGTCACATATAGGCTTAGAGTCTGTAGTGAATGTTGACGGTCCTATAGAGAACTGATGCACACACATAATATTTTTTTTCAATCCTTCATATGATTACTTAATAAATATATGTATTCATTTAAATAATTAAATTGATACATACCTCTGGACTCGTCAAGGGGACAAAAAATGGGGCCGGGGGATCACTACTAGGGCCACCAACACTTTGACCCTAAATTTTGAACAATGTCAATACATGTTAATTAATTAGTCATTCACTATACATATGAAATGTGATCAAATTAGTTTATTATAATTGTAATTTACCTATGTGTCAATGCCAAATGTCTCATTTAGGAACTAATCAATCACTAGGCCATCATCCGCACCATCTTTAGCATGACTTCCAAATGTGCATAAGGATCCACATGATGTGCACATGTGACCATGACATACATAAGGCTCCTCGTCGACTAATGGACTTGTGCAATGACTCAGGGTCTATATCAAAGCTCTAATAGTCCCTAGAGCACTGGTATCTACATGTTCCTTCAAAACTGAAGGAATAGTCACATGCTCACCTTGTGGCTTGACCATAGGTGCCCTAACTACATTAGGGTCACGACGTGCCCCCAGCCTCTCAAATGATGACCCCCCACCTCTACCCTAAGAGTCTAATATATCAAAATAATTAGGGATATCCCCAAGGAAAAACTCACAATACAATTTCCTTAAGAAATACATTGGGACCTAGTGATTATTGCAGGGGGGGCATCAAAAACCATCCACCATCTATCCTAAAAATTATTTCTAATAGCATCATGTATGCACCAATGGATGGGGAACTATTTAGTACTCTCTCTAACAGTATCTTGTTCACCATGTTTTCTAAATAATGCACCTATTCTACCTTTTTTGGTATATCTTTTTTTTTTTAACATCTTGATATGATAATTTATTTGCATAATATCTTTTTTGTTCATCACTCTTAACCCGCCAAAAATCTAATTGACCACTAACAAAAGCAATCTGGGTCTTAATGGATTCGAGGTACAATGCCAATTGAGCTCTCATTGGATTGGTTTGTCCACATTCTTTCAACCGACCAATGAGTCCTTCTAATTTAGTTTTGCCTCTTTCTATTTCATTTATTATGTTTTCTTGTGTGCCAGGAGGAGGTCTTATAATTGGTTTAGGTTGCAGAATTTGTCGTTCTTGTTGTGGAGGGTTTTGGTTTTGATCTTCTTGAGGGATTTGGTTTGGATCTTCTTGGGGATTTTCTAGTTCATTATTGACATTTCCTGATAAGAAATCAATTGAAATCTAAATAAATAAACAAATTGAAAGAAAAATTAAAAAAAACCTACAAAACAATATTAAAAACATATAAAACAATGCAAAAAGAAAGCTAGATAACATATGGCATGCTTGTGATCTCGAACTTCGACGACAAGGAGGCATATTGGCAAGGCAAGTGGTGGAAAACTTGTATTTTTGTAATCCGTGTACACTCTGTAGCAAGGCGAAGTATCAAAAAGAGTTAAAATGAATTGGCTGTGGGTATGCAGCCCATTTATAAAAATTAGGTTTTTTTTAAAGCATGTATGCGCTATTCAAAATTAGAAAAAATAAAAATGGTGTCACCTTTTTGGCATCACAACTTGGTGCACTTACCCAAGGGTGTCCTCAATCTACTTTTTCTTTTCTTCATTCCTAGTCTCATACTTCAGAGACTTAAAACATGCCATACCTCTTCTTCCATCTTCTTCAATTTTTCTTGAAAGGTATGTGCAAACCTCTTAAAGATAATCTATTAAGCTTCATCTTCACCCAACTTTAGCTTCTTCTTGGATTTTTCTATTCTTCTTATAAACACTATAGGAGAGGATTTAGCAAGTTTGGTTATTATAACCTTCCCCTTCTTCTTGGGGGACTCCTCTTTGTCAAATTTAGTTTCCTCTACTTCATCCTCTTCATCTTCATCCTCTACATCATCTCCTTTACCCTCAGTAATCATGAGAGGAGAACTTGATGACTTGGTACTCTTTTTTCTATACCTTCTTCCTTCCTCTATTTACTGCTTAAGGTAGCTTGATCTCAAGCTCAATTCTAGCCTTAGCCTCACCATATGTTCCAAAATAAGTTTTCTTAGGATCCATAGGCTCATTCAAAAGAACCTCAACAATATCTTTAGTGTCAATTATGTTAGCTTAATATTCTTGAGGATTAACCCATGCCACTCTAGGTCTAACTTCCTAAATGTAAACCCTGTCATAGTCAACCATAAAATAGTTATCTTGCTCATAATCTTCTACAAGCTTCCTAGGAATCCTAAATCTACTCCATATTTTCTCCTTAAAAGTCTCAAAATAGTTGTCCATAATGCTATCAAAGTTTTCTCCCATCTCATCTATGATTCATTGATTTGGTATAGTACTAGAGCATCTTTCTTCCACACTATGAATCCTTTAGTAGGGAAAAACTTCTGAACATAAAAGAATAAACATGTAAAGAGAGAATCAAACTTACATGGATTATTCTTTGACACTCAGATGCTCTCCATGTTTTTGTTGAATTGATTTAGCAATAGCTTGGCATGGTTGAAAGAAAGATTATTCTTCACAACTTTGTATGCTAGGTCAACCGCTTCACATGAAACATTGTTTAACCAACTTGACCTATAGATTTTGTGAGAAATTACATGGATGTCAAACTTAAATTCCATGTTAGTTACACCACTTATCTTCATGCCTCTTCCATCCCACTTGGAAAGAGGTCATTTTGTCAGTTCAACTTGACCTAGGGTTTTAGTGGTCTTTTCTTTATTCAACATTGGCAATCCAATGATCTTATGTATCATCTTCTTGGTTATCAGAATGCGATGATCTAACCATATTTGTCCATTGTCAACATGACTTAGGATAAATTTGATCCATTTTATTTGAAAACCTTTCGGCATATGTAGAATATGCATTAAACCCTTTGTCTCCAGTTTGAGAACACCATCCATACATAATTCATTGAATGCTTCGTTCATCTCTAGGGTTCCAAGCTCGTGAATAGAACACTAATAGAATGAATGAATGTCATGGATAGGAAGTATCCTTGGTGGAATTTGTGATTGTGCTCTAGTGGGGTCTAGTGTCTTTGCAATTGATGGATTTAGTTTTGAATGTGGGAGCCTTGCAATCCACTCCATGAACCAACATTTCAAAAACTTTCTTGACTTTACTGCTTAAAGATGCCATCACTTGGTAGGGTTTCGAATATGGGAGAATCTTCAACATCAACTACTTTAAATTTCTTGGAGGCTCTAAATTCTCTCTTCACTCTATGCTCTAAAAATTCATCATGAAACAATACAATTGGTTTCTTCCTTTTAAAGAGTTTCTTCTTTTTGATTACCATTAATTCTTTGTACACATACTTGCTTGGTGACATACTGTCCTCCACTTGGTTTGGTCTTTAATGGTCGGAAGAGACATTCAACTTGGAAAGGTCTTCTGACTCAGTAGGAACTACTAACTCAAAGAACTTTGAACTTGGTAAGATTACCACCATTTAGTTTGAATTTGGTACTTGGTAGAGTCACTAGCTCGACATTTGCAACCTGAAAAGATATATAACCATACCTTGCTCGGTAAGGTCTTGCGACCTGACTTTGTGTGGTAAGTTCTTGAGTTTCTATTATTACTTGGTGATCCTTGTGCATCTTGAATGCTAATATGAATGTTTCTACTTGATAGTTGCAACTGATGTTAGATGATTTCTTTTGAATCATAGTCCTAGTGACCTCCATAGGGAACTAAGTTGAAATGTTTGAGCCACCCAACTCATTGATTTGGATGTTAACAATTTCAAAACTTTGTCTTACATTCTATGGAGATTTCTATACTCATTGCTGCCTTATTTGTTTTCTGACATTTTCAACATTGGCTTTCTTTTCATCTTCAATTCTTCCTTTGTTCATATCATTTTTGGCAAGATGTCCAAGTTTTGTACAAATAGAACATCTCTTTGTAATGTCTCTTTTCCTCATGTGATGTTTTACATAGTTTGCTCCAATGTACCCAAACTCACCATAGTAGTGACATCTACACCATGTGTTGTAATCCCATCCAAATATTGCTTTCACAATTTTTTTTTTTGGCTTCCACTTCTTGGTCTTGCACTTAGAAGATTTGTGTCCTTTCTTATTGCAATTGTGACACTTTCCTTCAAACGTAGGTTTCTCTGTGCATTCACTTTCTCTATGTCCATGCTTGTTGCAACTATAACACTTTCCATTGAATTTTTCTTTACTATTGCTCCAAAATTTGTTTGATGTATGACCTATCTTACCAAAATGATTGCAAGTAGGTCTTTTTTTTATTCTGAGTTCCTTGTTGAGATGATTCTCCTTCTTCTATATATCGTAATCTAGCTTTACCTTTGTGTCTATACTAATTTTTCCCATTCAATTAATTCATAATTTCTTGAGATTTCATCATTCTTTCATTTGTTTTTTTTTTCAATACTGAGATCATTCTGTAGTATCTCATTCTCTTTCCTTAGATTGATAAGCTCTTTATTTGCATCATTGAGTTGATCAATAAAGTCTACTTATTGAATGGATAGTTCTTGAATTTCATTGTCCTTTTCTTTTATCACTTCTTTTTCTTTGTCTTTTTCTTCCATGACTTCACATAATTTGACCAATTGGATTTCTTGCTCTCTTTTCAGCTTTCTAACTTCTTCTTGAAGATTGGAATTCTTCTCTAATAGGTCTTTGACTACTAAATCAGCTTCATCTAAATTTCTTTATGGACATAAGTCTTCAATTCTTTCTTCAATGTAGAGGTTTTCATCAATTTGTGTTGCAAGATCTTTCCTTCTTTTCAATTATCGAGAGAGTTGCTCCTTTTCTTTCTTGAGTTTTCCAATGGCCAATTCCAAATCCAACTTTTCATTCTCAATAGGCTTATCTATCTTGTATACCTCCATTTCCTCTAATCTTCTCTCAAGATTTTAAACTTCTTATGTGAGAACCAAATGCTTTGATACAAATTATTGGAAATAGAAGGCAGGCTAGGTTACTGAGAGGGGAGGGGTGAATTAGGAATGAATAAAACTTTAACTTCTCTAATTAATCCTTCATTAATTATTCTGATATAATTGCATACATGAAAGAATGAAAGTAATAAAACATTCATAAAACTTTGACACAAGACATGGTGACCTAGAATCCTTCCAATTAGAAAGTAGACTAGGGTGGGGTTGATACCCACAAGCTTTAGTATTGTAGTATAAAGTTAACTTGTTAAGGCTTACAATTGATCACTTCTGATGATCTTCCCTATTAGGAGTAATAAGGACTGTAAGGTTCACCTTGTTAAAGGATTTACAAACATACAATGAAGTATGCACACAGTTAGGAGATTTGGCAAAAGATTGTTAAGTCTACCTAGTTAAAGGATTTGACTGATGCACCTGTTAGGATGAATCAGTGGTTGATCTCTAATCTATAACTTTGATTTGCTAAATGTGATTCCTTGTAATTCAATGATCACCTAGCTATGATAGATAAATATTTGTTGTCCCTTATACTACTTGTAGCCTTCTTTAATTTGCACTCATACACTTCATATTCCTTCCTTTTTTACATAATTGGATATGATACAATGAGTTACATATATATCAATCCAAATAACTACTTGTTGGAGTTGGCTACAATACCAATTTCATCATAATTCACAAAGTTGGCCTAACTGCTATAAATTAGGTTCTGAAGACAAGCTTGATGATGTTTTGATACACGATAAACACTATTAATGCTGAAATTTTTTTGGCACTCAGTTGAAGTTGAAGCTCAGTCCATACTGATCACTTTTGAGTAGTTTGAACTCAGTTAGCATTGTGTGGCTCAGTGAACATTGAGAAACTCAATAGCTACTGAATCACTCAGTTGACATTGCATAAGTTGGTCAACACTAGATTAACTTTTTTAACATTGCAAGCTCAGTAGACACTATAGAACTTTATTAACACTACAGAGCTCGGTTAACACTAGAGTCTTCATCTCTTCTACTGGATAGCTTGGTAGACACTACTCCACTTGGGCTATACTGCAAACTATCTCAACTACTTGGTAAACACTGTGTAGCTTGGCATGAACTATAAAATGACTATTTATCTTGGTAACAACTAAAACATGTGGTTAACACTACTCGATGAATGATAAGTTTGATTGCAAATATAGGGCTTAGTAGCAATGTAACCAACTGATTAAGTTTTGAGTCACTAATAGACAAATTGACCTTAATGTCAATAAAATGATCGACTAGGAAACATGTAGGAATCTACTAGATATCATTATCCACCCTCAACACTACTAGATGAATGATAAGCTCAGTTGCAACTATAGAGCTCGGTAGTAATGTAACCAACTAACTAAGTGTTGAGTCACTAATAGAAAAATTGACCTTAATGTCAAAAAATGACCAAGTAGGAAACATGTAGGGATCTACTAGATATCATTATCCACCCTCAGATTGGTTTCATCCATCCCCCAAGTGCCTGCAACACTTCAATACCTGCTGTCTTGGACAAAACACATAGAGATGTTTGGCCTAAGGCTTGCTAGCAAAATTGATTGCCTTTCTTTCCATCTCCCATTCTTTAGGGATCATGTTGTACATCCTCCTAACTTGGATTTTTCCAAGTGACATGAAGATTCCATAGTTCCAAATCAATCGCTTATTCACATGTGCCAATCTGTACCAGTCTGTACACTATGGAAACACAATGTTTTACAAGAAAAAAATGATCTTTTTATTGATTCAAATGCAAAGTTACATATTCTATGTGTCTTCCACCCATGCGAAAGGGATATTTGAAGACCTTTCCTAGCTATGCCAACCAATTTTCAAAGGTTGTAACCATTGGGAGTGATTCGGTGAAAGTTTGTAAAATGTAACAAAAAACTATAAGCCTTGCTGAGCAGTTAATATTAGCCAAGCCTACTCGGTCATTGAAGATAGTTCCCCAGTATGTGCCAAGTATTTCAGTGTTAACTGAGTTTGGAAATAGTGCCAATTGAGTTGGGTTGGTTAATGAAGGAAAGTCAGTGTATATTCTAGACCAGTCAATTCTCAAGCATTGCTGAGCTCCTAGACCATGTTGAGGTCCAAGACCATGTCGAGTTAACAAAGGATTCCTAGTGTTAGCTGAGTACATAGTTTTAGAAACCTAAGAACACACCAATCTTATCCTAGTTATATGATGTGACCAATGACCATAGTAAAAAACCCATGGTTTATAAACACCATTGGCGACTAGGCCTTATAGGTAGGCTTGATTTATTAGACAACTATTTCTACCTATTACAAAAGTCTCTTAGGCACAAATGCCATTGAGTAGAACTCATGAAGAGTTAGAATGATAGATGCTATGGAGAATGGAGGGTTAGGTGCTCTTGCACCACCTTGTCACTAGACTAGATTCTAACTACATTAAGAGGGCTTCTTTAAATGTGGAGTAGTAAAAAGATGTGTTAGCTACTATATAGGTGTAGTAGAAAATGGACACAAAATATACCTCATCACGAAGATTAATATTATACTAGGAATCTCCATTCATTTATAACATCAAGTCAGTAATTATATTATCAATTTTTTCTTAATTAAATGATTTATGGATTGTGATACTTTTATACATTAATTTTTATTAAGGTATAATAAAGTGTTTTAAAAGATCACATACATTTATGCAAAGCTATAAATATATAACACCAAAATGAAATAATAAGAACACACATAATATTAGATAAAAAACAAGTAATCGACATAATCTTTGCCAACCTACAACATCAACATGTATGACTATAAGCTCCCATGCCCAATGAATAATAAGACTACATCAAAGTGACCCTTCTCTAGTAGATGTTTAATTAAGAGCTAGGGTGTCCTTCTTTCTATCCCATACTTTTCTTTCTTATATTAATTGTAGACAATATTTGACTATATTAACAAATTATTTTGTTACATTATTAACAAGGATTTGATTAATGTGATTCTTTATATCTTCCCTTGAAATGCTAAAACTATCTCTATCTTGGTAGAAATGTAGGAAACCCCTTGTGATGTCATAGGCATAATTTTTGTTGCAAGTTGGGACTTGATCAAATTTCAAGTATTCCCAATTCAACTCTTTGAACTGTTCATCTCTTAAGTTATTGATGTAATTTAAAGCATCTTCTTTGGTGCTTCTAGGATTATCTCTCATGTAACATGTTATAGATGAAGCTACTTCTGCTACATTGCCCTTCAAAATGAAACAATTGAAATTAATAATAAAATATCATTATTTTTATACCTATAACATAAATGCCTAATTTATGAATTTAATTAGAATATTGCAAATAGTAAATTCAACAACATTACATACCTTAGATGATTTGATGTTTGTAGTTAATTTAAGACTCAAGCATATATGATCATTGAACCTCGATGGACAATCAAAATTGTGAGGGATTGTCCCAGGAAGAATCCCATCATTTGCTACTATAGGTTGTAAAGCCACCACACTTGCTATAGAACTAACTTTTCCATTCTGTAAGTATCTTGTCAAAGTTGGTATCTCTTGTGAAACATGCCACTCAACTTCTTGCATCATTACAGCTATATAAGATTCCCACTACATAAACAATTAAAAATATCAAACAATACACTAAAGGATTCAATAGAAAACATAAAACTAAATCTTGTCATACTATAAAACTAAAATACATTCCCTAAAATAAAATAGATTTCTAATTGATATATATATATATATATATATATATATATATATATATATATATATATATATATATATATATATATATATATATATATATATATATATATATATATATATATATAAAATTAAAATTATATTCATACAGCATATCTTGCAGAAGATAGAGTTTCTCGGCCTTGAATCCTTCTGATTTCTGCATCCATATCATTAATTGCTTCATATAATGCAGCGTATATAATTCTCATATATTTTGGGAGGTAATCTGCAGAAGTTGGATCCCACCTAATAGACATATTGAGATTATGATTAATGTAAAAATTACTATTAATAAATTGTTATCATTTTTATTAGATAAACAGACATTTTGAATGAATTACTACAAATAATTATTTAATATAATTTTAATACTTACTTTTTAATAGCATTTGTGAACTGTACAAGCTCATCATGAGTTCCATATGTATAATATGTATCTGCAAGATAAGTAGCAATTGCAGAAAACTTTGCTATACCAGATCTGAACTTGGAATATTTCTCATCTTCGCAAATTGCACATGCTAAGAAGAAATATTCCATATAACGATGGCGAGCGCATTTTAATTTACATAAACCAGAATCTGTCCACCATCTGAAAAGCCACTCAATTGTTTTTAAAATAACTTGAAATAACAATTATATATACAACTCTTATGAAAAAACTCTTATCTATCATACTTAAATAGGCTGAAAGTAAGCAACCATTATATTATTCTTCAGGGAGGGTCTTCCCCAAACGTAAGCATTTGCAATGTTATGGCTTTAAACTCTTTCTATAAAAAATTTCAAATTAATCATACATTCAAACAAAATAAAATTTAAATAAGTTCACCTGGAATATGTTTTAAGCTCTTCCTGATGCAACAACTGGATCTTGTTGAAATCCATTTGGGCAAGGGTTAAAATTTTCTCGTTATCATCCATCCTTTAAAAAAAAACCAATTACGATAAATTAAAATTTCAAAATGTGAAAGACATTCGTCTTCAGTACAGTTTTACTTTCACAATGACAAAATGTTTTAACTATCACAAATATAAAATTCTTGAAGGTGATGATATTAATTCTAATTTAAAAAAAAACCAATTACGATAAATTAAAATTTCAAAATGTGAAAGACATTCGTCTTCAGTACAGTTTTACTTTCACAATGACAAAATGTTTTAACTATCACAAATATAAAATTCTTGAAGGTGATGATATTAATTCTAATTAAGTCATATATATATAGAGAGAGAGATTCAAATATTTGAAACTATAATACAAGAGATGACACTGAAATCATGTACAAAGAATTGTGAAGAAAAAAAATCTCTCACTTCTTAATTTTTAATTTCGAATTAAAAATGCCACCATAAATCTGTATTTCACATAACAAAATAAACATATAAATGATATATAAACATCCCAGAATTATTTTAAATAAATATGAAAACTGCATTGAATGTATTGCTATTACCTGATCCACGAACTATTTTCTCCATATATTTCAATATATTTCCTTGCTTCTAATCGGGGAAGAATGGTGAACCAGCCATTCTCCAAATTGAAAGATATCTGGATGCATATTATATAATAATTATTAGATCCCATGGCATAAATAACTGGCTCTCTTCGTTTAGATTCTAGAAGGTAACAAATTAATAAAAAAAAAATCCCAGATATTTTCAAATTATATATATCTAAAATTTTTTAAAAAGTTTTTACTAATATCAGAGTTTTTGTGGAATTTGATTGTGTACGAAATTTTTAGCATCAACGTTTCCGATCACACACAGTGATCTATCATCAGAATGAAGAGCAAGAGAATAGCTAAAATAAAACGTTAATGATAAAAATTTCATACACAATTAAATTCCAGAAAAACTCTAATATTACTAATAGATTGTAGAAATCAAATAACACTCAAAAAAGTTTTTAATCATTACAAAGAAAATCCCAAACAAATGAATAAACATCCACAACCAGTGACTCCGTAATATTACCTCTTTCAAAAGGTGGGAGCTGATCCCAGTCTTGTGAAGAGCTTGACTTAGATAAGTAATACTGAAATTTTTGGCCTCGTCCAAAATTGTTTCTCCCGGGAAAGCAATCTGTGAAGCCCGATATAAATTTAGAATACCTTTGGTCTTCTCTTCCTCGGACTGAGCAGTGGAGCACAAGAAATGCACATTTGATGTTTTCAAGGGTCCCAATATTCCTGCTTATATTATATCATGGGATGGATTAAACATACATTAAAGCTTGAATCTTATGTTATTATATTATACTATAAAGTGATCAATACTCAAATTCCCAGTACACAATGAGATCAGTCAATTAAAATCAAAACAATGCTTAAGTTTTGATTTATTGATTTAATATCAACGTCCCTGTAAATAAAAGATTACAATTTTAAGAAAATATTTGATATTTCAAACATAATATACTACCTGAACAAATTGGATATCTGTGAAGTCGAAGAATCCGAAATCCCAGAGCTGTGATATTGAGATCTCTTTGACATTCACCCCAATTCCTGCTAATCGATTGTATAGCCTTAAAAATGTTAGGCGGAGAAAATGCAAACAAATACTGATGAATTTTAGTATTATAACACGTGGAAACAAACCTATAAATAAAATCAAGAGCATCTGTTATTTCCTTCTGAAAATGTCGATCGATTCCAAGACGTTCAATATTATCGACCATGGTTAGAAGTCGGAAAACATCGTTCGCATGTGATTCAGCAGCAACCATTGTACGTAAAATACCTTTGATATCACTAATAAGCTTCTCAGAATGTTCAGCATTGGAAGGAGCCTAAAAAATCACAGAATAATATATTTAGGAGAAATTTTCTTACCAACCAATCAATGCGACAGGCTAATCTACAGACGAAGTACTAAAGACAAAAAAAAGTCAAACTATCATGAAGATCAGACGATGAAATTTTTAGAAAAATCAATGATGTTTTTGATTTTTTGAAAATTAATGGTCAAGAGGATAACAGCTCCCCAAACAATCACCATGTTATTACTATAGTTATATTGACTACTTCATGTTATAAAAAGTAAAATTATTAGAAAAATGGAATCGTAGGGCCGGGCTATCTTTCAACATAGATTTTTTCTAGATTCAGATTTTGTGATGTTTCTGTTATTTACTATTTGTGATGTTTCTCTTATTTACTATTGATATCAACATGACATTATACTAATTTTTTTTTTAAAAATCAAATCTGTTTTGGTAATTTAGTATAATTATGTTTGTGAAATTACACCCTCTATCAATAATTATTCTGAACTCAAATCATTATAAAAATCTAAATTTTTTCTATTGAAATTTATATTTAATTTTCATAAACAATATAACCACATACTGACAAATTATACTTACCAACCAAACAATAGGACAGGCTAATCTTTAGACAAAATGTACTAAAGACAAAAAAGAAAAGAAAAAAGTCAAACAATCAAACAATGATTTAATTTAGGATATGTTTTCTTACCAACCAACTATAATAATTTTTATTACCTCACTATAATAATATTGTATAGGAGAAGTTTTCTTACCAACCACAAAATGGGAGAAGCTAATCTTTAGACAAAATGCACTAAAGACAAAAATAAAATAAAAATGTTTTATACTACAAACTATCATGAAGATCAAATGTTTTTTGAAAATTGGTCAACTATACAGTTTGTAGGGAGTATAGCCGCTCCCCAAACAAGCTACTTCATGTTATAAAAAGTAAAATTATTAGTAAAATGGAGTCATAAGGGCGGGGCTATCCTCCAACATAGATTTTTCTAGATTCAGACTTTGTGATGTTTTTGTTATTTACTATTGAAATCAACATGAATTTATACTAATTATTTTTAAAAATCTATTGTATTTTGGTAATTTAGTATAATTATGTTTATGAAATCACATCCTCTATAAATAATTATTCTGAACTCAAATCATTATAAAAACCCAAATTTTTTGAATTAAAGTAGATCTATTGAAATTTATGTTCAATTTTCATAAACAATATAACCACACACTGACCAATTATAATTTGAAATATATAATAAATAGATTGATTACCAAATTTATACAACCCATCCCACATAAATGAACTCCCACATCAATCCTAAACCTCTCAAACCAAAGCTGACATGGAAATGAGTTGAATGCAAGGATAAAATAGTGGAAAATAGGCTTGCCTGATGAGGATGTGTGGCAATAGGCTGTAGAAAATCATCTCTCCACAAGTTTGAATGTCGGTTGCTTGTGCTCTGAAATGGGATCTCAACTTTAGGTAAGGTCTGATTTAGTATAAGTTCAGGCCTTTTACCGCACACGCATGCCAATGTTCTACTGAAAGGCTGAGGCATACTGAGGGGCTGAGCATGGTGAGGATTGAGGCAGAAGCTCGAATTGAAAGCCAAGGCAGAGGAAAGAGCCATTGCAAGAGGCTGTGAGGAAAGAATGTAGATTTCCAGGGGTACATGGAAAAGTTGTTTGCTGACGATTTATATAGAAACTTGATAGTCCATGGGAAATTTGATTCCGCGGCTTCCGAGTCCCCACGCGTTGAACTTGAATACCTTAAACCGTCAAAAGTCTATGCACTTCGGAAATGTCCACATGTGCATTGAATTACAAAACACGTGGTCTGATACATTTGACTAGGGTATTTTTCCACCACGAGACTTACGGATATATAAAATAATTTGTTAACCAGGGTTAAACATTCAGCTTACATGTATATTTGGAGTGCGCAAATTTATATATGGGGGTGAAGTTTTATTTAATCTTTAATCTATTTTTCATTTTATACATTCAATTCTATTGTTTCTGTTATTATATGTATTTTCACATATTCATTATTGTTAGTCATATACTCATTATGTCTTCTTTTCGAAGACTAGTATAATGACATTGAAGATCAATATCAAGTCACTTAACACCAACATTTTAATTTCAAATTTAGAAAGTCACATCTTTTGAACTTACACGTCTTTTACTAGCCATTAGAAACACATGTTTATGCAATTATTCATTACGTACCAATATTTAAAAATACTAATTTGTCCATTTAGAAGAACCTATGTTATGAAGGAGTAACAAGGAATATGTATAAGGAAACATGATTAATCTAGGAATTACAGTGCAATGTATCACTCTTAGATTTTAAATCCTTTTTTCACTTCTCATCTTTTGCCCTTGAACTTAGATATTCTTCATAGTTTCATCTCCATGTTGTCTAAGTTTCCTTAATCTTTGCAAGAAAACACATAGTTTTTGTTTTTTAAATCAAATTTTCAAATGTTACTTGTGCTCATGCATCCTTAGATCATTGTGATATGATATTTCATGGTAGCCCACATTATTAACACTCAAAATTAAACCAAACATCCATCACTTCTATCTAAAAATTGGCAGGGGTTTATGTATTGGAACACAATCCCTTTGGTTGTAGGCTTGGCACTTTGTTGTCTATATACAATGTCTTTTAAGTCTACAAGATTTTTTGGGTCCTTACCACCAATTAACAAAGTCCTCTTCAACATTATCCCATCCCACATATTTATTGTGTTCTCCAAGGAAATTATGTAAATTACAACCATAGCCCACCTTACCAAGGATGATAATGATTAGGTAGTGGCTAGCCAATATCGATAGGAATGGTATCAATTATAGTCCCTTACAAACCATTATATCTCTAATATAATGGCATATGAGATTTAAATTATTTTAAGGATGAATTCCCTAACAAGGATTAATGGTCTATCTATTTACAATTTAATAATGGTTTTCAATACTGAATTCATGAGGTAATATGCTCAAATAAAATGTGCGAACTTCCAAAATTTAACTTGTTCTTCATATCTAGACTACATTCTTTAGAGTTTGGTCAATGAACAAAGGTCACCTAGCCTTACTACTCTTGGAATTTTCAATTTTGAGAGACATAATTTAGAATTAACATTTTTAATATAGGTAATTTATTTGCTAAAAGTGGTTCTTTAGAAGACTAGATCAAATTGAAGCACTTGGCAAAATGAGAGGAAGATTAGATAAAGCATTGTACATTTTAACATCTTACAATTTATTAGTCCTTTTAGACCATTACTTTAGTGTTCCCTTTTCCTATGTCATTTTAAGATTATTTCGAGTTCTATCTTACTTTGAGCTTGAACCCCACATAACAGGTGTTGATACTAATACAAATTCCAAATATAATATTAGAGCCCTATTATCTTGTTTTAATAAAATTTTTAATCATTTTAATTGAAATATGTTTCATAGAGCTACATAGTCAAAAAAAAATTGACCCAAAACTTGGGAGAGTAATGCGTTGGTCTTAATATTACTAGAGAAACTCTAAAAAATGTAGACATGACTTTTTTAAGTAAGCCAAAATATAAATGCATCTCATGAAAAACCTATTAAAGAAATTACTAATAAATCATTGTATCATATTATATCTATAAATTTCATCTCAAGATACAATATATCTTCTCAAGGTTAGATATGCATTCATGTAAAAATAAAGAATGATATTACATGTTTGAAAGTATGTTTTCATGATAGATGTTGTGAGGTTTATCATATTATTACATCAAAAGTTGGATGTATTAATTAAAAATAATTACATCATCAAACAAAAGATTTCATTTTAAAATTTTAGTTTAGCATCTGCTTCAACTTTAAGAAAGATTTGAATAGATGAGATAGTCTCTCTAATAATAATTAATGTAAGCTAGAGGTAAGATCCTTCTTGGGGTTTGAAATAGGTAAGAGAAATTAAACACCACCATAAGTTGAGATGTGGAGGAGTGGGTTGATTCAACATAAATAAATATTTAATAATTATACAATCATTTTTTTATTACTAATTATTTATCATCCAACTAATTAACCAAACAACCTATATCAATGAAAGCACACACATGAACACTAATTTTACATGAAAAACCCAAAGTGGAAAAACTATGGGCAAGATCAATCTTGCTACATGAAATAATCTATTACAACTTTTTAGGCTAGAAGCCAACCTTGGACTCATTTTCCTTAATTGTTTAGGAAAAATGCAAAGGATATAATTAACCCTAAGACAATGTGCACAAAATAACTAAATTTTCATAATATTATTTATTAAACACACTTCATTCTAAAAGACATAAGAAAATATGACAATATGTAGGAGCTCTTGATTTCCTTCTATAACCTTTCCATCTAAGTTTTAGAAATCCATAGTTCTTCTCTTCTTAATCTGTATTATTTAATCTTTACATTTGATTCATATATACCTCAAGGGAATATGCACAAATATGGCGTACAAAGAATTCAACACCATGAAAAAAGTCAAAACTACACGTAATGTGATCACATTATGTGCACTTTTTATCAATTTTTAAATGGGGCTTGACTTTTTGATAAGTCAAGAGAATAACATTAAAAAAATAGATGTTAGCCATAACAAAATTGTTTTATTCTTAATAAAATGTGATTACATTATTAAGAACTAGAAGCATTGCATATAGTTCTCCATAACCCCATCAGGTTATGTAGAATTAGAAGCTCAATGGAGAGATTGAGAGTGAGATATAGAGAGAATGGGGGGAAGGAGATGAAAAGGAGAGAGAGAGAGAGAGAGAGAGAGAGAGAGAGAGAGAGAGAGAGAGAGAGAGAGAACATTACTCTATGGATAATTCCACAACACTTGTCACTTCTCTATCTAAAATTTTTGTTTCTGAGTACATGTGTATTGAAGACCCTCTATCACTACCTAAGCTACTATTAGATGGTAAGATTTCATCATCATCATCATCATCATATGACATAGGCTCACATTCATATCTTACTTCTTTTTTTGTGCTTCTTTCCCCTTCCTAGCTCTTCAAGTCCTTATTTGTAACTTATGTCATGGGTCCAAGAAGCTCTTATCACTCTTTTCCATCAATCAGGTGGGCTTTGTCTCTTAATCTCAATTAATTCATCAATAGTTTAATTCATAATAGAATTAATAACTCAATTATCCATAGCTATCTTTCTTCTTAATCACTACAATATTTTATCCTCAACTAAGCATTTTGTAATTAGGTGATATACAATCACAATTTTCTCTTGGCCAATCCTTAAGCTCGTGATTGAGCCTATAGATCCATAAAAGGGTCAAAATATAAATTTGCTGGAATAATAGTATTGGATCCATCAAGTGTACCATAAGGGGTCATAAGACCACTTAAGGCACACTTGATGGTTGAAGTGTGTCCCAAGGGGTTAGGTAATGTCTCTTTGGAGAAGTTCTAGGACCCCTTATGGCCCCTTTCAACATGTTATAGCCATCAAGTATGCCATAATGGGTCTTATGACCCCTTAAGGAACAATTGAAGGATCTAATACTATTCTTCCACTATATCTTGATTTTAACCCTTTTTTGGATCTATAGGCTCAATCACATGTCTAAAGGATTGACCAAGAGAAAATTTTGAGTGTATATCAACTGATAACAAAATTTTAAGTTGAGGAGAAACTATACAATGGTTAAGAAGAATACTAGCTATGGAGAATCTACTTATCAATTTTGTTAAGAATGAAACTATTAATGAACTACTCAAGGTTAAGAGATAAATCCCACCTAGTTAATGAGGAAGAGTGGGAAGAGCTTCTTGGACCAATGATAGAAGCTACAAATAAGGGATTGAAGAGCTAGGCAGGAAAAAGAAACAAAGGAAAGAAGTAAGGTATACATGTAAACCTATGTCAAATGATAATGATTAATACTCACCATCTACTAGTAGCTCAAATAGTGACAAATGATCTTTAGTGAACATGTACTTATAATTTTTTTTTCAGGGGATCTTATGGGATCATAATGCATTCTAATGTCCCTTTTGATACATTAGGATCCCTCACAACCCCTTTTGACACATTATAGCTAACAAGTCTATGTAATCACTTGTATTTTTTAATGGAGGAGACACTCCCATTAGATATGTAATAAATTTATATCTACAAAGAGAGGAATGATAGGGGTATAGAAGGAGAGAGAAAATGGGGGTAGGGATACACCAGGAGTGGGAGAGGGAGATAGTGAGAGAGAGAGAAGAAAGGGAAAAACCCTAGTAAAAAGTAATGGTATAATTTGAACTGCAAGGATCATCCTACTTAATTAATCAAGAAGGAAAACATAATCTTAGACATTTCACCTCAATCTATGTCACTAGTTGTGAAGCATTATCCCAACTAGACCTCCTTGTCCTTTTATAGTACCTACTAGATTGTCATGGAAATCTTGTATTGAACATGACAACTATAACTACTAGACTGTCATGGAAAACTTGTGATGGAGATGACACTTGCAACTACTAGACTATCATGGAAAACTTGTGATGAAGATGGAACTTGAAACTACTAGAATGTCATGGAAAAATTGTGATGAAGATGACACTTGAAGCTACTAGACCATCATAGAAATTCTTATCTCTCTTGTTTCAAATTTATTTTTTGAGTGTACATGTGCATACAAGTTGGTTGATGGGTTTTTAATTCCCTCTCTATTATAATTATTTCTTTATTGATTTCATTGATTTGTATAGAATTAATTATTACTTTTTATCGAGGAACATGATTTTATCAACATGAAGAGAGAGAGAGAGAGAGAGAGAGAGAGAGAGAGAGAGAGAGAGAGAGAGAGAGAGAGAGAGAGAGAGAGAGAGAGAGAGAGAGAGATTGGGGCAAGTCCATAATTATATCCACACATTTACCAGAGCACTTATCAACATGTTTCATTGTTTCAAGATCTACACTAAATTATCTATCAATGTCCCATCAATTTTAATTTCATCTAAGCAAGAGATCTAATAATTTTTCTAGCCATTCTAGAAGAATATTGTTGCAAGTTTCCTTGTGTGTCACGGTAATGCACCCTTGGCTCAATTTTAGACCCTTCTTCATCCTATTTTTGACATACACACAAAAATCCATCACTTAATTTTCCTACATGATAAAAATGAGAGAGAAATTTGACTAAAATGAATCGGTGTACCTTAGAGCTTTCATAGATAATCTTTGTCATTTCTTCACAAGGTAATTTATCTTTTGGTTTAACCACAAGAATCTTTGAGCTCCTATATCTTGACCTTATATTGTATCGTTGCATTACAAAGATGTACCAAAATTTTAGGATGCAGTCACTTCAAAAAAATCCTAGAAAAAAAGCTTCTCATCAAAAAATTATGAAAAAATACACAACTTCTAAATCTCACTCTCACATAGATCTTCCTACCAAAGGGTTTTTCAAAATACAAAATATAACTAGATATGTTTTGTGGATCACATATAAACGAAATTATGTTATGTTTTTCATCAAAAAATAGGAAGCAGTTTTTGTGCATGTGGGGTTTGACCCTCTTAATCTTATCTATTTAAAAAAAAATATTATTTAAAAAAAAAATTTAGAGTACTAATTTTTCCCTTTTTTTTTCCTTACAAATTTCGTCATTTTGAGTGCATGGCTCTTAAATGGGCCTTCCAGGATCAAGTTTACTTGATTTTAGAAAAAATATGTGTCCACTTATACACCCCTTTTTACAACCATCTTTGTGCAAAAACCCTCAAAATAACCTCAAACCATAAGACACTCAATTCATCCATTTTTTCTCATGTGTATAAAGTGAGTTTTCTATCAAAAGCTTCAACAAATTTGGTAAAAAGGATAAAAGCATTATTAGTTCAAAACTGACCATCTTAAGTACAACTATATAGTTTGCAGTCTACTTGATAAGATAAAGGGGACCTCAAGAAATTGTATAAATTCTTCCACAAATGATATAATCAAAGAATATACATCAAATTAATCTTCAATACTAGACCCATATGAAATACATAGAAAGAGACATGTTACATTTCGACCTAAAAATACTCCCAAATAATATACCACCATATGAAGTATGAAATACCTCATTAGGATCATCCTTAACCTTTGAGAAATTTCGTTATCCTATATCCTACTCAATACTACTCAAATCTTGTTTCCACAAATAACTTAGCTTTCCAAAAGACAACACAAGCAATTATACCATGCATGTGACAATAAATCTTCACTAGCAAAGTAATCTATCAAAATATAGATCTAATTTTAAACATCATCCAAATAATATGAGCATGTATGCCAAGTTGCATACCTTAAAATAACGATAAAAAATATCTCCAAAACTATCTAATTCTTTCCTCATAGCCAACACTATTTTAAATTTTTAACAAATCATAACTTTATGAAATGATTAGTTGGGATCCAAAAAATGTGGCAGTGCAATATTTGTAATGGATGTCTTCTATAACTATTCTAGATGAAAAAATTATTTTATATGGGGAAATTTGACCATGCTTCTGTAAGGTCTTTGAATAATCTTTCCTACAGAGTACAATTTCTAGATATATGCCATACTTACTAAGAATCATCATTTGGACATTCAATGTGAAACAATCACTATTCTTTAAAAACTCATTCAAACATCTCAATCACAAAATACTCTTTTCAACATAATAGTGTTCATATCTTCTTCATCAATCAAAACTACACCCTTAGGAATTTATTAGCCTTGATAAGTTAACATCAATGCCACAAAAAGTATTTTAATAACCACATAGAGTAAATAATTGTAAAAATATACTCCCTTTTTCATTTTTGGAAACATTAAAGAGAAACAAGGATAACTCCCTTCCCCTTTTCAAAATCATGATCAAAAGATACAAAGGTTTCTCCCCCTTACATTCTACAATAGAAATTCTCAATATATTGTTGGAAAATACTTCTATTTTTAAACTTCTACTCTTAAAGATACCAATTCTTGAAAATCCTTTTCTACAACCTACAAACTATACTTCTCTCATTGAGATTAAAGTCTTGACATTAATCCAAGAGACATAAGGTAGTCAGTGATTATTACCCCCTAGATAGATGTTCTATTCTTATGTATATAGTTTGAAAATGGAGGGGTAATAACCCTTGATTTCCATCTAAGCTACTCAAAAGAATACTTATCTAGAGCCTTGGTGAAGATATTTTTAATTTTTTCTTTATACACACATACTCAACTTGAATTTATTTTTGAAAACTTTCCCCTTCGAAAGTCATAGAAAATTGAAATGTGTTTTTTCTTTGAGTTCCTTTGTTAACTCTTTTATATTTTAGCAACACTTACACGTTATCAATTTTTCTTCATCAAAAACTACCTTCACATCCTTAGGAGTATATTTCATCCAAATTATATTAATGTAGCAAGATGATTTTGCAATATGCTCTATATTTCTATGTAGATAATGAAATCGAGTCTTGTTTCTTCTAGTCAAAGAGATCACCCCATCTCCTAAAAGTAATGCACCACTACTTGTATTTCTTCTATAATCAATGTATCTATCCCAATCACCATTATAAAATCTTTCAATGGGAACTTTCCATCCATTTTATACCATAGGAAAATTTTCAACATTCCCCTTAAGTATCCAAATATACTTTTCTCTAGAACCTCATGATATTGTTCATATTGATTTGATATCTAGCAGCCAAGTAGATTGTATAGACATAATTTATGGCCAAGAATAATTTTAGTAGTCCACATATGATCATAGATCTGTACAATTTCTAATCAATGTACACAAATTTGTCATCCATGCTGAATGGAGAACTAGTAGCCATAGAGGTTGCAATTGGCTTAGGGTTTTTCATTCTAAACTTCAACACATCTTTGATATAATTAGTTTAAGAAATGAAAATATTATCTCCTTTTTACATAACTTTGTTAAATTTTTGTTGCAAAAAAATATTAGTCTATCATACCAAGCCTCATGGGATTTCTTAAGTTCATATATTGCCTTGTAGAGTTTTCATATCTTATCTAATGCCTACCCCTTGTTGAATTTTCTAATTGTATTGTGGGATTCTTTTAGGCTAGTTTTCTGATTGTGTTATATGATTATTGGTACTTGGTTACCGGATGATTATATGTCATTTCATACTCAGTTGATTTATGTGATGAGTTGTTAAGTTATTTCATGTGTTGACGTTTATACTTTCAATGATGATATATGTATGTTCAATTAGTGATTTTAGTTATCTCATGATGATTAGTTAGATGGATTATTTATATGTAGTTCTATAGTTACTTACCCCATACTTGCATGTGTATGGTGTATGTGTACATTTTATTTATGTATGACATTTATGATGTGGTTGAGGAATAGAGTCATAGTCACCTACCAGTTAGAATCTAAATGATGTACCTCTTCCTGTCATTGCCTATTTAGTTTAGAATATATGTGTTTGTACATGCATGGATTTTATGTAGATTACAAGTACCAGACATCGACTTCCATCAATGATATAAGTGGGGAGATAACTCTTGATTCCAAATCCTAACCTAAGCCAATTATCCTAGAAAATAAGACAAGTGTCTGAGTCAATTTCACCTTTTTGAATTCGTCAAGAGATGTGAATTCATGATTTTGACCCTAGAGTTTGTTTTGGTATTTTGTACTTTATGTTGGATTTTTCATATTTTGGTCTTGTGGTTCTGAGATGATTTTTTGTTTTAATTAATTCAAATTAAAAGATAATTTAATGATTTAATTTAATAGAAATTTTACAAAGAAAATTCAATATTTAATTATATTTAATTAATTGAAAAATTAATTTAATAAAATAATTATATTTAAAAGATTTTATTAAAGTCTATTTTTTTGGATGTATTTATTTTTATTTAATTTAATGATAATTATTAGAAGTTTAATTTTAATAATAAACTCTAAATAATGTTACTAAGTAAGTTAATAAATATATTATTAAAAATTTCTTTTGAATTAATTAAATAAAAGAATAAAATTCAAAGATAAAGTTATGGTTCTAATTGTGGTGTAGTTATATTTATTTAATTTAATGATAGTTATTTAGGAGTTTTATTTTAATAATAAATTCTAAATAATGTTATTAATTAAATTAATAAATATATTACTAAAATTGCTTCAAAAATTAATTAAAGAGAGAAAGATAATTATTTAAGTAAAGATTTTTTGTAATTAAATATCTAAAAGAGCTGTGTATGGAAATGTAAAATATTAAAAGAAATTGATTAGTGAGCTCCCTCGCGTGATTGCACAATCAGAGCCTCAAATTAGGGGAGAACTCTTTATCAGATATCTAGAGCTCATTTTGCAATGACACAGGTTTTGGAGGAGTAATTTTAGGGAGGAAGGCATTCAGAAAAAGGGAAATAATTGTATGCTCTATGTGATTGTCATTTTAGCATAAGATCTAGGTAGGAACTTATGGTTTATTTGCATATTAGTTTTCGTTCTTCGAACTTCTATCTTCTCTATGCCTATTATGTGGTCTGGTTTCAGAATGTTTTTAGGTTGAAACCCTTGTATGCGAGTTGACTATTCCTTGATTGATAAATGCTTGTTTAAACTTTGAGAGTTTGAAAACCCTCGTATTGAGATTATTGCTCTTTGTCAAATTTGTTTTTAGAATAGGGATCAATTTGAAACCCTTGTTCAATGGATTTGAAGGGTTGTGGGTTTTGTAAAGAAAATGAAAATTTTAATGGATTTTGAAATAATTTAAATTAAAAAAAATTTGAAATTAAAAAAATAATTTAAATAATGCAATTACATAGTAATTTGTGATTGCTATGTAATTACATTATTAAAGTCAAATTTAATGGTGGAGGGCTTCCTTTGTTTTTTAAAACAACACACACACACACACACACACACACACACACACACACACAGGAAAAGGCTAACAAAACTATAGTTGTTCACATTCAATAACATAAAATTGGTATTATTATTTATAATTTTAAAATGAAGTAAACTAATGAAATGTGTATAAATGGATGAATTTTAAGATTATAATTTTTAATAATTATTTGGAATAATAAATTATATATTTTCTTTTTTTTGAAAGATAAATTTTAGTTGCTGAAAATAGCTAGAAATTAGGGGTCTAGTTCCCACCAAAAAACTATATGGAAATAAACTTATTTCCCTTTGATCTTAGATTATGTTATCGATAATATATGTAGCTAGAGTAATAAAAAATAAAAATGGGCTTTAGTCCTATATTTTCTCTTTTATAACGATTCAAATTTCAACTTATTCAAATTGGTAGTTTTCATCTCCCACCACATTTTAAAAAATAAATCTATTCCAACCAAAAGAAAAATTATAGATTTTGGAAGAGTACTCTCTCCTTTAGAACATCATATAATATTTAATTTTTTTATATATTATTTGATACTTTTTTATTTCTCAAAATTGACATCTTCTCAAGTATTAAAATATGTACTTGTAGAATTTTTTAATTACACTATACTATATCTAATTAAAACACTATGAACTCTATATGAGAATATTCTTGACTTTGACATGTATAAAATGGTATCTATATGTTATTAAATAATAATACACACACACACACAAAGGAAAAGGATAACAAAAGTATAGTTGTTCATATTCAATAACATAAAAATGGTATTATTAGTTAGAATTTTAAAATGAAGTAAACTAATGAAATGTGTATAAATGGATGAATTTTAGGATTATATTTTTAATAATTATTTGGAATAATAAATTATATAGTTTTCTTTTTTTGAAAGATAAATTTTAGTTGCTAAAAAACCTTGGAAATTAGGGGTCTAGTTCCCATCACATTTAACTATATGGAAATGAACTTATTTCCCTTTGATCTTAGATTATGTTATTGATAATATATGTAGCTCGAATAATCAAAAATAAAAATGGGCTTTAGACCTATATTTTCTCTTTTATAACGATTCAAATTTCAACTTATTCAAATCGATAGTTTTCATCTCCCACCACATTTCTCAAAATAAGTCTATTCCAACCAAAAGAAAAATTATAGATTCTAGAAGAGGACTCTCTCCTCTAGAATGTCATATAATATTTAGTTTTTTAATATATTATTTGATACTTTTTCTTTCTCAAAATTGGCATCTTCTCGAGTATTAAAATACGTACTTGTAGAATTTTTTAATTACACTATACTATATCTAATTAAAACACTATGAACTCTATATGAGAATATTCTTGACTTTGAGCTCTATAAAATGGTGACTATATGTTATTAAAAAAATATCACAATAAATAGTAAGAGCTATTGAAAAGTCAATTTTCTAAAATAATTGTATTTTTAAAGTAATTGGATATTAACTATTACAAAATATGCATTTAATAGACATTTGCAATTGGAAAAGTGTGAGACCATATATAACTTAGCTAGAATAATTTTATCAAGATCATATGTTTGAAAAAAAAAAAAATTTTTAGATAGAAATACTCAAATTCAGTTATTCTAATAAGTTAGCCTGAAAGGTAACACAACTTTGTACTTTTACCTATATGTGTGTGTGTGTGTGTGTGTGTGTGTGTAGTAAATGGTGGGTAGGGCCACCAAACCCCCACCCACACTTTGATCTTGTGGAGGGGCTGCACAATAGCTAGGGCTACTGCCGTAGTAGCAAGTATTGCCTTTACGATAGTACATTGCTGCTGTAGTAGCGCTATCATGGCAGCTTTGTCGTATATGGCTAGTGGGCCTAAATCACTTTTAAATTTATGCTTTTTTTTTTTTTTTTCTGTTTTTGTTTTATTAAAAATTTAAATAACATTTTATATATATTCTGTTTAATTAAATTTAATAAATTTTTAATAAATTTAAAATGTCAAAAGTCATTTATATTATTATTATTTTTAATAATAATTATTTATTATTAGTTAATAATTTTTTTATTAATAAATTAATTTAAGTTATTTTTATTAATTGGTAAGAGGCTGAAGCCAAGATTAATTATTATGTATGTGATTAATTATTATTTTTATTTATTAAGTGCAAGAAGATTCGAACCCAAGACCTCTTCGATAAGAGGCTCACAATTTACCGTATTGTTGTAGGTTCTTGCCTGTAAATTAATGTAAGTTATTTTATTAATAAATCAATAATTATTATCTTTAATAATTTATTGATTATTGATTTTAATTTTAATAATATTATTTGAGGTTTTAGTTAATGTATTATTAAAATGCATATGTACAATAATTGATAATTGTAATTGGAGAGATGATTATTCTAATAAAATTTAGATTTTTTCTCAAGGCAAGTCAGTTTTAAATGTAAATGATTTTTATCACTAGGAAAATTTTATATTTCGAAAACCCTAGAAATCTTAATACTTTGAAAGACAAAAAATTGTTAACTAGTTGTTTATTGAATAATGTGTTTTGATATTGTGTTGAACCATGAAACATTTTTATAACAACTTTATATGAATTGTTGAAACATTTAGGATTTTAGTGAACTTAGAAACCATAGTGAATCTAGTAACTAGAGAAAGAGAAATTGAAACCTTGATTGAGATAAAAAAAAACATTATGAACTATAATTTTTGGAAATGAAAATGAAAGTGTGAACCCTGTTTGGAATTGAAAACTCTATAAATAATAATACTTGGAAAAGAAAACTGAAACCCTAGTCATTTTTGAATCTTTGTGTTTTGCAAATGAAAATGAAAACTAAAACCTTGATTATATATAGAAACTTTTTGTTTTGAAAGCTAGATGATCTATGAAAATGGTTGTTAAATTTTTTATGAACTATATGATGTATCTCATGTTGGATTTCGGGTTTAACTTGGTATTTATGACACTTGGAAACAAGAATGAAAACTTGAAAACTTATAAGTGAAAATTGAACATTTATGTTTTCAAAACCTAATAAATTATGAAATTCACTTTTGTATGTACTATATGCGATGTGTGGTTTATTGATGTTGGGGTTTTGGGTGTTGACTTAGCTTTTACCATGTCAAGATGTTTACCGGAGGCTTGAGAATTTTGTTCTATGGTGTCATGATGATATTCTAGTTACTATCTTTTATATTTGACCATGGTAATATTTCATGTGTGTGCTATGATGAGTTTGATCAGAGATTTTGATGTGCTTTCCAATTCTTGTGTAGAATTGAAGTGAATGGTGTAACTTTTATGGTATAACCTTTTGAGTCTTTGACCAATTATTTTTTATTTCTTCCCAATCACTTGTATAAGAATGAGTTGATTATGTGATTTGTTCTTTGTAGTGTCATGTTATGACATGGGTTTGGTTTATGTGTACTTGTTTATGGATCAATCTTATTAGGATGATCATATTGGTGGAATTTGTGATTATGATCAATAATATTTTTAGTACATTTCAATTTCTTGTTTAAGAATGGATGTGTGGTTTATATTCATTTGAGATCTTTTTCTTTTGCTAACCTTAGGGTAGGTTTTTTGTATGTCATCTTGGGAAGTGGCTTCCAATGGAGGCCAAGGCCCTAAAGAGGTTGACAGGTAACCCATTGTAGGTTATTTTAATAAGTGATAACATTTCATCAAATGGGTTTAAAATGAATTAATAAGATATTAGTACCATAGAAAGTCACTAGGGGGTTTAGAGTATTAAAAGACTACCACGGTAACCTTAGAGTTGACTTGTTAGTATGCCTTGTCTATACAAAGGATACTGATGCCACATAGAGATACTAGGGGGTCTAGAGCCTGTTGTGGTTGCTAGGGTAACATTAGAGTTGGCTCATGTGATGACACTTGCCCACTTGCATAGTATATTTCCTACATGTCTGTGTTGCCTCTAGGATTAGTTGATACTTGTGTCTTGGTACCCTTTGATATGGTTTGCTTTCAAGGGATTCCTTAGACCTAGATGTTGGTTTTGACTTGTGTTTTGTTATCCTATTTGGGACTTGAGTTTATCTCCTCAGCATGGTGGGAGTGGGCCTTTTTGGATTCCATAAGGTAGGGTGGTAGTGCTTTTTCTTATACCATTAAAATTTGACTATCAGATACCATTATTGGATGTGTTTCTGTAGATGTTCCTTTTTATCTGATCTTGTATTTCTATGATGGATGGTTAGACTCTAAGTGTATTGTATCTGATTTCATCGATCTTAAGAGATGATGTAATCTATTTTATGATGTATATTCTTTCAGCCTTTCATACCCTATGACCTGTATAGTGGATGATTGTGCATTCTATTTATTTCCAATTGGCATTTAGGATAACTGTATATTATTCAAATGGATTTGTACTTGTAGTTATTATTTAATGTGGATGTGTTATATATTGGTTTTAGTATTAATTAAACTTAAATATGATTCAACGTCATGGGACCCTTAGGAGATGTAATTTGTTTATGATGGTGTTGTGTATGTGAGTTAATGCTTCCAACATATTTTCTTTGATGTTGTTAAGTTTATTATCTTTTAAAAAAAATGTTTGACAAACTTAGTGAAACTTTAAGTTAATTTCTTTTGGGTTCCCTAGCGGGGTGTTACATCATATCTATATATCTAATAGAATAAAACCATTAGGTCTTTCTTTTTAAACTTCTTCTATCTCTCCATTAAAAAAATAGGCTTAGTGTCCATTTCATATACTTTGATTTTTTTGTAAGTTTTTTTTTGGAAACTCTCTAACAACTTCCATGCTAGCTAGTAGAAAAAATGTTTCTTCAAAATTTATTCTATTAATTTGAGTATAACATTAACATACTAATATTATTTTGTTTTGTAATGACTTATCTAGCTTTATTTATCTTATTTTAGAGTACCTAGTTATTTCCAATTATATTTGTATCCAATCATCTTGGTATCAATATTCATATTTGATTCTTCTATATTTGATACAATTCTTTATTCTTATATCTCATCTAGAATTTATCCTTTCTTAGTTACCCATAATTTCATATTTTAAATTTATGATTCATACCTATAATGTGTTTTAAGTTTCTGAAAACATTCCCTTGAAAAGTATCCTCCACCAAAAGTGAATTTCACATGTAGAATGATCCCCTAGAAATGGACACAGATATGTATTGTCTCTACAAGACATGTAGCTAAATATGATTTTTTCTTGAATTTTTATATGCATTTTTTTCCCATTTGAGTTCTATTAATCTTTAGCATGTCCTTTATAATCGTAAGAGAATTGATCCTCATCAATTTGCTAAAGTTGACACATCCCATTCTTTTGTGCTAGAAGTAAAATTCATAATTTAGTGCTAGGAAAAAATTTCCTCAATTGTACTTCTGTATATAATAGACATTACTTTGTATCTTATCTCTTCTCCAAAAATATTTCTAGAAACTTTTAGATTTCACATCTTTCTCTGAGAAAGCTAACCTCAAATGCCTTATTGTATAACTAACTTACTTTAAAAATGCTTTGCCTTATGTACTTTTAACATAGTAAACATCAATAGCCTCAAACATCCTATCAATAGAAATTTTAAATCCCTTACCAAATAGAGGTGTATATACTTTGTTAAAAAGAGTGAATGATTCTTTATCATAGCTTTTAATTTTTACAAATACTCTTTTTTCATTTGTCATATGGTTTGAATAATTGCAATCAATAATCTTGGATTTGGATTCTTTTATCACATGTCAATTAGTATTCTATCATTTAGATATGTCATTATCATTTCCTTTGATTGATAAAAATAATTCTTCATTATTTGGATCATGCCTTTCATCATCCTTTATAGAATGAGTATCCATTATGCCGAAAAAAAAAAAAAAAACTTCTCCTTATCACTCGTATTTTCCCTTACATTCTTTTTGCATCTTATGTATCTTCATTTCATTTCATCACATTCATCATGTATCTTCCTATTCCCCCTAAAAATAAATTTAGGCTAATAGTTTCCTACTACTCACCTTTGTGGTTTTTGGATCCTTTCATTAGTCTTCGAACCAAATTGGCTTCTTTATTCAAATTAGATTAATCTTTGATATTCTTGGCTCCCTTGTCAGAAACATCTTAGATCATATTATTACTCTTTAAGTTCACCCCACTTAAATGTAACAACAACATGATAGATATGTTACAAATTGTATTTCTCCACATCACAACTTTGTTGAATATCGATTAAAATGGTCTTGTACATCTTAGTCTTAGTTGTAATCATTTAAAATATTACCTAATTATCCTCTAGTGTTCCATTAGAGCCTATAATATAATTGAAAATATTATTTACTTGGTGCATATATCTTTCATTTTTCTTATCCTTAAGAAATTTATAGGGAATCAATGTTATGCTTTAGATTTTATAACTTAGTTTTCTTGATTTTTTTTTTCTCCTTCAAAATGTTATGAAGATTTATTTAAAAGTCAAATGTAATTTTATAGCACATGATCTTTAACAACTTTGAATCACCTAAACTACTACTAATAAAATTTCTCACCTTTGCATTGTTACCATAGATTTTCCTTCAACTACTATAGAAGGATCATGAGATGCTAAAGGAACATGACGATTCTTGGTAATGTCAAGAACATCATATGTCATAGAATCAAGAAATGTGAATCCATTTTCTTGTTCCAAAAGCTATAATCTATTCCATCAATTTAGGTACCTTGTAGACACTTTCACTAGCCATCTTGGATCTACCTCAAGCAATTAATATTTCCATAAAAAAACATTACACTAATACCAATGATTGACCATCACTAGATGAAAAAGGGCATGGGGAAGGGATTCAATAATGACCTTGAAAGTAATACTTTGAAAAGTGAATCCTCTCAGCCATCCACCATTAAAAAATAATTATAATATTGGCTATAAATTATGCATAGCAATACTATCAAGGCAAAAGAAATAGGAAAACATGTGCAAGGTCATAATAGTTTCATAGTACTCCAAGAAGCTATATGACATTATGGCATTGGTTACCAATTTTTGATGAATAGTCCTTTTCAATTAATAAAATTTACTAAGATTACAATTCACAAAAAAAGGCTGGGGGATACAGGATCACCCCGCGAATGAGTTCAATCGGCCAAAGCCGGAGCAAACAACATGGCCGCAGCCAACAACTATAAACTATTCATCAAAAAAAATATTTAGAACAACCTCATGCTGCCAAGGCAGTACCAACAGAGGGAGGAGGATCATCTTTATCAGGAAATCCCCACGCATCAGTGGGATTGTGAGGCGGACTAGGAACAGTCCAGCCGTCAGCAGCATCCACAGGATCTGGGTTAGTTGCAGTCTCCGCATCCTTCTTGTCTGGCCACGAAGGAGAGATTGCCAAGGCTAACCGGGGACACTTGCCAGAGTGTGCCCATCCAGGGGGATGAGCTGGAGACCAGCCAGAAGCCCTCCCAGGAGGGGGAGCCGGGGACCAGCCAAAACCACCACATGGTGGGGAAGCGGAGCGGCGCCTCCAACCACCATGACCACCGCTGGGAGAGTGGTGGCGGGGACCCTGGGAGCGCGGCGTGTGCGAATGGCAGCCAGAGGACTGGCATCTGAAATGATGACCACGAGATGAGGAAGCATCAGTCGAGGCATTCAGAGGCACTCTGGCAATGGTACAAGGAGCATTGCCCCAGTGGTTTAACAATTCTTGTAAGTGGGCAACCTCCAGGGAAAATTTATTAGCTTGCACCTGTATTTGCATAATGACATTGTTACAAATGTATGCCTTAGTGTACATTGCAATGTTAACATCCAAAAAATTGTGAGTGAATAAAACTGCATTCCTATCTTTCCATAGAGAAAACAAAATTTCCATCCTGAAAGTATGCCAAATTTGGGAAAACTTCCAAGGAAATATGGGGGAATCACCCGAAAAGATCATGTGCCATGAAAAAGGTTCAAGCCTGAAAGGCTTGAAAAAATCATGGATCCAGTGCCAATAATTCTGAGCATATTTGCAAAACCAAAAAATATGCAAAAAGGACTCAAGTTGGCCACAGAAGGGGCATTTGGGATCAGGAACCCCAATGTGCTTGAGCTGAGGCCCCAAGGGAAGACCTTGGAAAGCAAGGCACCAAGAAAAGTGAGCAATCTTAGGTTCTGTAATGGCACTCCAAATGGTGTCGAACCATTTTCTCCATTGAGAAAGCAAAGAATGCAAATGCCACCGTTGATTAAGCGTGTCCACCATCGGAAGGTGGGGCGAAAGCCATCTGTATCCCATATTGGGCTTATAATTGGTAAATGGAGTGGCAGGAAACCACTTCCAATGATACCACCAAGGTCGAACAGACTGAATCCCCACTTTATGAAGTAAGTGCATAGGGATGGAAGACAACAGAAGCTCATAAGTCTGGCGATCAGCACGTACAAGGCAGTATTGAACTTGCATATCCTCCCAAGACCTGAAATTCATGGTGACTCTTGAAAAAATATCCTTAGTAGTGCGAATGCCACGTTTATAGAAACGCAGAGCACTGGCACCTTGAGTCTTGGCAAGAGGAATACCCTAGAAGGCAAACAGGGGAGACCACCAAATGTTCTACTGATTTAAGGACAACCCATTGCGGAACTCATTACCAGCCCAACGAAGCCAAGGTTTAACAGCTTCCCAGGCTTTCTAGATGCTCTTTATAATGAAAGAGCCCTGTATGACCATTGGTTCTCGCATAGTGAGAAGGGTCTGAAAACCAATTCCCTTCCACGCCAGTCTGTTAGCAGGGAAGCCTGAAGAGATGCAATGTCTGACAAGAATTTTCCAGGCTTCATCTACAGAAATAGCTTTGATAATCCATTTAGCACAGAGGGAAAGGCCCTGCTTTCGAGTGGAAAGCAAGCTGAGACCCCCAGATTCCCTCAGGAGACAAAAGAAATCCTAAGCAACTCTGTGAAAACCATGATGGTTAGAATCAGAGGCCCAAAGAAAATCTTTGAGCAAACGTTCTAATTTGAGGTATGAAGCTTTGGAGGGAGCCCAACAAGAAGAATAAAACACATGGGTGGTAGCCAAAATCTTAGAACAAATCTAGAATTTACTAGCAAGAGAAAGTGGCTTAGTGATCCAATAATCAAGCTTTTTGGTAATCTTTGTAAGCACAACATTCCAAAGTTCCATAGGGGAAGCCTGGAAAGCAAAGGGAATGTCAAGAAAGCAGAAAATTTCTCCATGAGTAACCCATTTCCATTGGAATTGGCTGAGCCAAGGTGGAGCTGGGGAAAAAGACTATCGGTAACAGAGCGTTTTATGCCATTGAATGGCAGAGCCAAAGGCTTGACAAAAAGTGTCAATACAATGTAATGCATTTTTTATGTTTTCTTCATCTTCAAGAAGAGTGAGAAAAGAATTGTCAGAAAAATGACCATTGACTAACTAGGAGGAAGAATCAGGAAAGGAAATGCCACAGACCAGCCCAGAAGACACAGAGTGAACAAGTAAATAACCAAAACCTTCGGCAGCAAGGACATAAAGCGTAGGAGCTAACATACAACTTTGTCTGATGGAACGAAAAAGTCCAAAAGCTTCAGATTGTGAATTATTGATGGTGATGCAAGCATTAGTGTCACCAAAGAGCATCTCCACGAACTGAAGGAAATTGGGACCAAAACCCAGAGCCTAAAGCATAACCAAAATGAAAGGCCATTCAATGCGATCATAGGCTTTAGCAAAATCTATCTTTAAAAAGATAGCCTGCTGCTTGGACTTACGGGCCCATTCCATACCTTCCCAGACAACAATGATGTTGTCAAGAATATACTTGGATTTGATGAAGCCAGTTTTTTTAGGCCGCACAATTAGAGGAAGCATACGGCAAATTTTGAGAGAGAGCGCCTTAACAATGATCTTATAAAACACATTCAGGAGGGTGATGGGCCTCCAGTTGCAGATGTCCTCAGGATCACCAGCTTTAGGTATGAATTTAATATTGCCTTTATTTATGATCTCTCCTAAGCTTTTAGAATGGTATGCTTCAAGATAGACTTTGTGCAGATCAGGACCAATTTGCTCCCAAAGATGTTTGTAAAATTCACAGGGAAATCCATCACACCCAGGGGATTTGTCATCCGCCATGGAGTAAGCTGCCTCTTTAAGGTCTCGAAGGGAAAGAAGTTGCTCACAGAAAGCACGTTGCTCAACCGCGAGGCAGTTTGGAGTAACAGTAATACACTTTCTGAGAGCCTCCTCCTGAGCAACCGAATGGCCCTGCGAAGCAAAAACGTTCTCATAGTGAAGAACAAAAGCTTGCAGGATGTCTAGCAGACTGGAAAGAACATCAGTTCCATGTTTTATCTTTTTAATCCCAGTATTGGTATGACGGGCTCGAAGAGCCTGGAAGAACTCCTTCGAGGCTTTGTTGCCAACCTCCAACTAGTGGAGACGGGCTTTGATTTGAGCTCCTCGGGCAGCATAGTTATCAGTAATTTGCTTTTCATGGAGAAGCTTGGCAAGTTGAAGTTGCAAATCCACATCAAAGGGGTTGAAGGTGAGTGCTTCAGAGGCTTTTTTGAGGGCAAGGGTGTTGGCTTCATAAGATCATTTTCTAAAAATTGCTAGCTGACGCTGGTAGATGCGCAAAAAATGAGCCATTCTAGTAATGGCATCATTCCACCATTGAATCCAACCTCAATGGGAATGTGGACATGGTTCCAAATTCTAGACACGTTGTATGTGGGAGATAGTGGAGGCATGCAATAGCACAGACGTGTTGAGGAAGAATTGAGACTTAACCACTTTGAGGATAGCTGTTTGCCAAGAAATGCCAAAATAAATGGGATAGTGGTCTGACAACGTCACATCTGTCAGGGGAATGATAGGTAGATCATGATCTTCAAAAAAATAAAAAAAAGATTGCGCCGAGATCATAACACGATCAAGACGTTTCAATATGCGGTCAGGACCAGCTCAAAAATTGGACCAAGTGTGCCAAACCCCATTATCATGACAGCGGCTAGTATTGGGATCAAAGAGGCCCATTTTATGACGCATGTAAAACCATGCTTCTCTTTCCCCAGCTGTCCAACGAAAAGGCAGAATGTCATCTTTGTCAGAGGCCACTTCAACCATATTGAAGTCCCCACACAGGATCCAAGTAGCTGGCGGCAGGTTGTCACCAAGCCAAACCCACATTTGCGCCCTTTCCACAGCATCATTGGAGGCATAAACATTAATGACTCCAAAAGAATGATTGTTGATGGAAAGCAAAAGCCAAATAATACGATGTGTGGGGTCAGAACCGTGCGAAATAATAGCAGAATGAAGGTGAGGTGACAGGAGAGTAACTACACCACCTCAGCCAGCTTCATGCTGAGAAGAAAACATGATGCTATCCTGCCAAATGACGCGGCATGCAGCAGAAAGCATGAAACCAGAAATCTTAACTTCTTGCAGGCAAAGAAAATCTAAATTCCCAAGTCTATGACGGGTATCCCGGACATAGAATTTTCTGGGGAGGTCTGTAAGACCTCGAACATTCCAAGAGAGGAAGTTCATGAAAACTCTTCCATATCATCCTCGTCCTCGAGAAAGGAGTAACTATTCTACAAAAAGGTAGAAACTGGGTGAAAGTCAGATGAAAAATCCTTTGGACTTACAGCCTACCGTTTGACCCCTAATATCTCCGCATGTCCAGGAGGACTGCGAGAATGCCTTGTTGTTGGTGGTACTATGGAAGAGACTGTAAGAGGAGAACGAGCCCCAGCCAAGGATGAGGTCCTGGCGGCTGCCTTAATCCCCTGTGAGCCAGTAGGGTTTGAAACTTGCGGAACCAAAATCGGTGCAACAGAAGCCGCTGGCGTCTCACGCTAGTAGGTGCTGACACTTCGATGGAAGCAGGAGGAATCACGGTTATGACCGCATAGGATGGCTTGGGGGCCAAAGGATTCAAGGCAGGCTTGCCTTTGCGCCCAACAGTAACCCATTCTTCTTTTTTTCCTTCGACCTGCTTGACAGGCATCGCTTTAGGCTCGGGTTTGACCCTAGGCGTGGCCAAAGGGCAGTCCCTGATCTTGTGTTCTGCAGACTGGCACCTATAATAGGTGTTAGGTAGGTTCAAGTAAAGCACCTTTTGTGCGAAGGTTTGAGCACCAATCTGGATTTCCACCGAATCCTTGAGATCTTTAGAAAGATCAACTTCAATGCAAACACGCCGCTGCGGGTGAGCATTAAAATTTTTTTCTGGCTCCTTGGTAACAACTTTGCCAAGGGCTTGGGCAATAGACTCAATAAAAGGCCACTAGGGCAAGGGTAGACCTGGGAATTCAACCCAAACAGGAACCCTAAGCTTTTTATCTTCCGAGACAAAGAAGTCTCGAGACCATTTCTGAAAAACAAGCAGAGAGGAACGCACAGACCAAGGGCCGTTGGTAAAAACCGCGTCAGCTTGCGACGGGTTAGCGAAGCGAAATAAAAAAAACCTTTGGTAAGGTTTTTCACAGCGTCAAGGCGGACGCCATGAGGGGTCCAACTTTTGTTAACCCATTCTCTGAGCATAGCTTCAGGGGGGGTCCTACCAACAAAATACCCTATCAAGGTATGTTGTTCTAACCAGTCACATGCAACATCAAATTCTTGCAAAGGAAGGACAATATCAGGATTACCTTGTGAAACACCTTCGAGACGAACTTGCGCAGGCGTTTGTTCGGTGGCGGCGCCATGGCAGTCCGAAGCAGCAGCGTAAACACCAGAAACAACTGGTTCACCGCTGGCCGGAGCCATTATATCCTAACCTAAAGCTCCCGCAGTAAATGCGGTATGACAAGTGCTAACAGAAGGGGAGTGCAAGCGAAAGGCCGTACGCAAAAAATACTACAAGTTCGCATGAAGCAAGAAAACCCTAGCAGAGCGAAAAAACCCTCATCCCTCCACCAGCAAGAAAATCATTTATTGTGATATTAACTAAACGTTCCATTGGTTACCAATTTGATGAAGTATAACTTAGCAAAACTTAGAAAGAGAAAAGGAATATATTCTAAATTTGAACATTTAATGTGAATCTTGATGATACATCTTTTTCATTCGTTTTAAATGATTGTGATTTTGGTGGACTAACTGATTATTAAAGATAAATGTGCAAGATGATATAAACACATACAAGAACACATATAAATCCATTCATATAATTATATAAAAATACTGTAATTTTTTTTACATCAAATGCTATTTTTTTTCATATTGATAATAGATCATGAAGTATGATTGAAAACATTGATCTATACATCACCTCATTACTAGCTAATAGTCTCATAGTAATATACTTATCAATTGCACCCATTTATGACTTTATTATTTTTAATAGATGAGAACAACGTAATCCAGTATACTTTTCTTCATACTAACACCCCCTAATTTCTATATTTTATCATACTTTAGTAGACGCTATGCTTAAAGCTGAGTATAACACTGAGTAGAGACATTTTGTATAGCATGTTGTTAAAGTACGAGAACTCACATTCTGAAATTGCTAATGTACACCTATCAATCATTATGTTTTTTTCCTTATTTACAACTATAATTTTTTATTGCTCCTTTGGTTCGAAACCTTACATCATTGTCATGGCGGTCTGCAAGTATGCTTGTATGCCCTTGGTCAAATTCATACTTAACGCGGATTCATCTTCCTCTAGCTCGTGCAGGTTTTCCTTCTTGACTATTGACCACCGTCAGCAGGCTTGTCTTAAACCATGTTCTTAAACCATGTCCTTAAACTGTTTTGTGCTTTGTCTACGATGACTTCTACATTTGATTACGTCTTTGAAAAGAGCCCTTCACTCTTAGCTCTCAGTCATCCTGTTCTTGACGATGTTCATCAAATCACGTGTGACTACGTGTTCCGGAAATCCCAGCAATCTAGAAGATGAAAGCTACCTGTGTTAAATTCTTTGCACGCTCTTCTTCGGTCGTATTTTCTTCCATCCATTTAAATGGTGATCTGTATTTTTTGTGGTAACTAGTCAAAAGGAACATTCGGAAGACATGTCAAAGCAATAGACTAATAATTATAGATGTGTTTGAGTTTCATTGCTGGCCAAACGTTCAATGGCGGAGTCGTTGAAAGTCGTTATATTCATTTAATACCTCACTATCATAAACGAGGTACCGAAGTAATTATTCTGATCACTTCCTTAGACTTATGTTTGTTGTCATCATTTAGTGGGCCATTTTAAATAGAACAAGGAAAAGAAAAGGTAAGGTCCTTTGTAGTATATGCACCAGTTATCTATTTTATATAGAGTGACAATAATACGAGAATACAATCTATTTTTTTGTGGGACACACTTAATTATTCTACGAGTAAGATGTACATATCTTATTATTATCAAGTTGAGATTTAAATTTGTGACCTCTCTTTCAATAGTACAAATTTTTTACAACTAGACCAGCTAAAAATATATGAGAAAGATCTGTTGTGATTTTTCATTTTAAAACTAACATTTGTATGGGAAGGATACTTAATAGTTATTTCACAATATATATATTTGTTCACATGAACATATTTCTTGTATCTTTAATTCTTCAAGAAATGATCATTTAAACAATACATGTCTTCTCTTTTCAATTTTTTGAATAAGAATAGGAACTAGAACAATGAAAAATATTTGTAATGAAAGAAAGAAACATATAGAAATTATATATTTCTTACAAAAAAATATTTTAAGCGTAATGTGTAGATGTATTTAGCAATTAAAGAAAGAAGAAAGACATAAAATATTTATGATGTACCATAACACAAAGAAAGAAAATCCATACTTTAAAGCAACCCAACCTATTATTTTAAAACATACAAAAATATGATTGAAGGAATGCTACTTAAGGATTACATGGAAGCACAAAAAAGGAAACCTAAATAGAAGATCACATAAAAGGAAAGGGAAAACGAAGGAAAGAAAATGGCTATGGATGAAGATTAGACATATTTAGAGGAGCACATTAAGAAGAAAGAGGTAGAGAACCTTTAACTTTAAAAGATGAGAAACAATGAACATAACATGAAATATGGAACAAACCTAAGGAAGAGGAAATATTTAAAAAGAAGAGAGAGGAGTTCTATAAGAAGTAACTTGAAGTGACTGAAAAGTGAAGGAAAAATGACCATTGAAAAAAACATGAAGAAGAAAAAAGGAAGAAAATAAAGAAGTTTAGAAACATCGAGAAGAAAAGGAATAGAAAGAGGAATGATTGGCCAAGGTTCAAATGGAGGTGGTTACCACTATCGAGTCCATCATTAGAAATAGATGCATACTCCCTTCCTACTGCCTCCTCAACATTTATCATCCCAAAAGGAATAAAATGTAGAGGGATTGAGTCTATCTTCCCTCAACATGATCGCTTATCAGAGTAGTGGTCACTTCTATAGTACCCTCCTCCACCAAGCTTAAATTGATTCAACCCCTCTACAAGGGTTATATAAGATTGGATGCACTAGGAAGAAATGGTTGGTACCCAACATTACAAGAGATGATGGAATATGTTTCTCTACCTTTGGATAGCCATCTACAAAATGTCATTCCCAAGAGACTCTAGGTAACCCAATTCAATTTGGGAAAATATAAAAGAATGGGGGAAAATTCCTCCCTCAATGATACCACTAACACGTGTTTCTCCTTCTTTGGATAGCCATCTACAAAATGTCATTCCCAAGAGACTCTAGGTAACCCAATTCAATTTGGGAAAATATAAAAGAATGGGGGAAAATTCCTCCCTCAATGATACTGCTAACACAATCTAGGAGAGGTTGGAACATGAATATAAATCAAAACAAGAGTTGAAAGGGAAGTTGACCTAACTTATGAAATTTATTAAAGATTTGGCCATGCCCCTTAGACCTCAAAGTCCTTGTACCTCCACTATATCCCTTGTGACCTAATATGAAATGAATATATTATAGGTGATCAAGAGAAAAGCAATAATTAATGATCCATAGATCATAGAATTAGTAGGAAAGGTATGTGTTTTTCTTGTTGAATCCCTCAAATTTTATTTTGATTCCATAGCAATAGAAGCATTCCTCCTACTAGACATAAATAATTGGGATGAGGATTTGATTGAGTAAAAAGGGGAAATTGTATAGCTAGAATATATAAACAACATTGACATGAAGGATCTATCTAGGAAGGATATAATTATATATCCTCATCGATTGCACAAGAAAATCCTTGACTTTGTCCTATACACATCATAATTTTTTGTACACATGTAAACACCACAGAGAATCATGAAGACTTCAAAATGATATTTCCTAAGTGGGATGAGAGAATGGAGGAGAAAGTTGGGTTTACAATTTTGAATTATAATATCGGGATTATATTCAATTGGGGTATCATACTGGGATATGATAACACATTTATTTATTATTGGGGAAATATATTTAAGAAAATGAATTTTTTTTATACATATTAATTGAGGGGTCAATTGTATTTTGTTCACATGGTTCTGTGGCCCACATTATTTTACTTTATCACTACTTGTATTTGGTGTGAGCATAAAACAAAATACATGTTACTTCTTTGAATTTTATGATAATTTAAACTATTATTATTGATACTTTGTGATGGTTTTATTTGTGAAGGATGGTATGTGACATGTGGATACATTCTTGGACATGTCAAAATGTATTGGAGTGCTTGATTTTATAGAGGTGTATATTGTAACTTTGTAAGTGTTATTTGTTTATTTGTAGATGAACAATACAATGGATTATGGGTTCTTTAAGAGGTTGGGTTTTACCTTATGAAGGATTTCCTAGGATATTTATTGTGTTGTCTTATGGATTGTATATTTTGTATTTTTATTACACTAACTTTAGAAGCTCGTGTGTACAATTTTTCTTGTGGACTGTATAAAATTAATTAAATGTGTTTGAGTAGTGTAATAGTATCTCCTAAATTTTATAAATGATTATCTTTGGAAACTCAAAAATACTCCATAAATATATTATCATCTACATATTTTAAAATCCGCAATGCTCTTTAATGGTTAATCAAAGAACAAAAGGGACTAGTTATGAGATGGACTCTTTTATTTGTAATAAAAAAAAAAAGTATATATAAGAAAAGCCTCAACAGAGGTTTCAAAGAGATAAAATATGACCCCAAATAAGCATTAAAAATTCACATCCACTATTTAGATAAAAGATCTTTATAATTTGAACAACAAAGATATCATCTCTAATGCATCAAAATTCCATTTTTTACTAGATTTTATTAATATGTAATGTTACACCAACAACCAAAAAAGATTTTAATTTTTTGAAAAAAAAATTACAATTAAAAATAGAACTACAAAAGCAAGGGGGGTGTTGTTTGAGGTAAATGTACACCTATTAATAAAAATGACAAGTCACATAGAAATTACTTTTTGTAAAACAAATTGCACTACATATTCTAGCGTGAAATACGAAGAAACAAGTACTGGCTATAACAAGTTTGAAGATCAAGTCATCTAGGGTAAAAAATCAAGAGATTCTTCTAGCTTACAAATACAATAAAAAGTCAACATTCATGATACAATTCTCTTTGAAGTGATATTCCTATAGAAAATCCTTAAATTAAGGTAACTATAAATTGACACATAATGAATGATCTCATGCATAGCAGGCTTCCTATTAAGGATTTTCTCCTATACCAAAGACCTTTTTTGGCACACATACAATTCTAGGAAGAATGTCTCACAATATGGAAGCAATTTTTTTAAAAAATATTGTAAAAAAATTTTCAAATATAGTTGGATGTCAATCATTAAAAAAAATAGACCATTGCATCCTAGGAGTGATAATAATGAGATTAAACTATTAATCTCTTCAAACAAGTTTCTACTTCAAATTTTGTTTTGTAATGTCAATTATTTTTAATCACATTAGAACTAAAAAACAAGTTATATATATATATATATATATATATATATATATATATATAATGAGTCTAGAGATATCTTTCTTGAGGTGTCTATTTTACATCTTATATATATAAAATATATATTTAAGCTATTTTTAATATCTTCTCTACACTGCATGTAAAATTATTGCAGGTTATCTTAAGTGTCCATTTTTTGTCTTCTCCATCCATATAATAAAAGAGAAAATGGATATAACAAAGAGAAGTTTACACAGTTCACTCGACTATTTCAATTTAGGAAAAAAGAAAAGAGAATCCACAATTACTTTTGATATAATATTGTTGAATATTTGCATTGAAGTCAAGAGATATCATAAAAGCTTTATATTAATCACCTTTATATATATAATATTTAACCATAGAAATGAATACCTAAAGATATATGAAAAATTAGTAGATATGTATTAAATACAACTAAGATATATATACATATGTTCCCTATTTAAATAAGCTCCACATTCTGGCATGTACTTGCCACTATAATTTAAAAGTTAATTATAATATAATTTTATTTTCAAAAGTAATTATGATATAATTATGATAATTATAACAATCTCTCAATGTTTTATTTAATAATAATACACATTATGAAAAAAATGGTATAAAATATATTAAGATATCATAATAATTATGATTCATTAATGGTGGTGAAAAATGTTGATTACAATTGACGAGCTTGATGAGTATGCAAGAGATTCTTGTCAAGTTTTGGGTGGGTTGGTAGTATGATAGGAGAGTGATGGTTTGGCAGCTTGGTGGTAGGATGTTTTACAAGTAGTCACCTCAGAGGCTAAGGTGGGCACCCCTCCTGCTAAACTGTGTTGGGGTAATTTCCCTTTTGATGAGGAAGATCTAGCGTGTCTAAAAATTTCTCGTCATACATTGCAATGGGTTCTTCAGCAAGGAAAATGGAGGGATAGTGTGAAACTGGTGAATTTTTGCACTCCATAAGTTTAGGTGAACTGTTTGGGGGTTCAGTTTACATTTCCCTTTCGAGTTTCTATGTTTAGAGGTATTCTTGGTCCTCATTCTTCTTTAGGTGCTCATTCTAGTAAGTTGTTTGCTGATGTTCTTGGTCTGTATCCCCCCATCAGTTTAAGCCTCATTATTTTCCCACTCATTGTTCTTTTCATAGATTCAAGTGTAAGAAACCCTTTGTGTATCAACCCCCCTTTCATATTTGTCAAGATTCTCAACCCTCGTCGCCTATTTCTGTGTTGCAAGGAAGTCTTGTTCTACAATTTATGTCTTCTCCTAACTGGAATCTAGTTTTGAAACCTTCTTTTCAATCGCGTCAAAATATCTTCAATCCAAAGTTAGGGTGCCTTTATCATAACTCTCATTTGATGCCTTTCTAGAATCAAGAGCAGAAAGTTCTAACTCAAGGTAGTTTGTCTCATTAGTTGTCTAAACCTAGGGTTGTATTTCCTTTCGATATGATTAGTTTTAGAGTGGATTGGCTATGTTCGTTGGCTCTTATTGGTATCCAACACTTCATTCATTAATGGATTTTGATTCACTACTGTCTTGGGCTAGCTATTTTTGGGAGGGTCTTATAGAGTTATTTTTATATGAGAAGGATTATTAGCCTTTGTTGCAATTTTTGACTCTCAGATACACAAAGAAAAAGTGCACAAGTTTAAGGGTTGGTTCTGCAAGGGGATTGACATTACTACTATGGCTTGGAAACCCTATTTGATGTGTGTAAGGACTTTTTATGATTTTACCCTCAGTGGGTTGTGTTCCTGAATCTTTTGTTGGAATACAAAGATCCTTCTTTGGTTGAGATTATTGCAAATAAATTGGGAGTTTTTGTTAAACATGATTTGGTTCCATTCTCTCGACTGCATCTAGTAGTAAGTGTTTGTATTCTCATGTAGAATATGGAGCCCTTTCCTTCAAAAATTTCAATTTGATCAAAATGTGGGACCTGGATTCAACAAATTCACTATTTAGAGGTTGCTACTATTAACATAAATGCCAACTCTTTGGGCCATTTTGCATATCAATGTCAATGTTATCTTTTGATATCACATGATATTTGTCAAATTTTTATTTTTGATTTGAAGGTGTTTTCATTTTCTTGCCCTCATTTGACTTTAGTATCACAGTTGATCTTTACTAACCAAAGTTCTTTTCGTGCTGCTTGTTTGGTGGAAGAGTTGGATGTTTCCTTTCTATGGTTTGATTTGGATAAGAGCCCTAGGTTGCAAGTAGCATTGGTAGTTTAGGAGGTTATTCCTATATTTTCATATTTATCCCCTTGTTATTTTCACTAATATTGTCTTGTGTTGATGGTAGTTCTGGTTATTCTTACTCTTTCTTTTTTTTTCAATTCTTGTGTTCTCACTTTTGTTGAACTTCTGGCCTCCATTCTATCTTGTTTTATTATTTATTCCACTAAGTGGGTTGACCATCCTCTAGTTTGTTAGTCATTTCCTCCTCTTGAAGAGAAGGGAATCATTCAGAACTTGATTTTTTGTAGTCAACCTTTTGTCCTTTCTTTGTCTTCTCCTATTTATTTTCTATTCAACCAAGAAACTTATCTGAGGTCTGCTAGTGTCACTATTTCGGTGGTGGGTTAGGTCCTTGATGATATTTCTTTGGAAGAGGATGTCATTTTGAATGAAGACATTGAATTTTTTTTTTGTGTTTGTTGCTGACTGCTTTGATTATTCTCAAGAGTTATCCCATGTCGAATCTGAGAGTTCTCTTGTCCCTGTGTCCCCTCTGTCCTTTCTTCCTATTATTAGAACCAAGAGATCAACTTGTTCTCCTACCTCACAATGAGGATTATGTCTTGGAATGTCAGGGGTCTAAATGCCCTTGACAAGAGTGGCAAGATTAAATTTTTTATCTTATCCTCTCAACTAGATATTGTTCTTCTTCAAGAGTCCAAACTTTCTCAAGAGTCTTTTGAAAAAATCTGTAGGAATTGGTCTTCTTGGGAGTCAAGATGTGTCCCATCCTCTAAGACTCTGGAGGTCTTATTGTTCTTTGGAAGTGTAAGTGTATTAAAGGCCATATTCTAGTGTCAAAATCCAATTGGCAAATCATTGAATTCAACTGGTTTGATGTTAAGCTTTTTGTATTTAATGTCTATGGTTTGTATTCACCCTAGGATAAACTCATCCTATGGGAATCACTTACTAATCAGATTAGTGACTGTCCTTGATCAACCAACCTCTACATGCATTAGACTGACCACTACCCTTTCATAGTCTGCACTAGTATGTGTGGTTGTGGAAGCCATGAATGGAAGGAGAAGGATGTTGGTTGGTTGAGCGAGTAGAGCCTAGGGAAGATCTTGGATGTCCCTATCAAACTAGATCATGTATGTGAATTTGTATCACCAACTAAGCTCTATGCCTAGAATATCTATGTTTGTGAATACGTTCCATAGTATACCCTGCAAGAAAACCTATGGGTCATTGGCACGTTTTAGTGTATAAAGAGTGAGCATTTACTAGTTTTTTTAAAATCTAATCTTTAATAGAAAAGATTACCAAGATCTTGATCTTCCAGTTGTCATCGATGGTGATTTTAATGCCATTCTATCACTAATTGAAAAGATTGGGGGTAATAACACTGCATAGAGGATCATATATGAGTTCAATTTTTTATTTAGAATAATGCCTTGTGTGACATTCCTTTTTCGAATGAGATTTTTACATGGCTAATCATAGGTCTAATGCACCTATCTTTTCTAGATTGGATAGATTTCTTATTTCTTAGGACTTGAAGCTTCTGAATTTAAATCTATCTATAGAAATTCTTTCTTCTTCATAATCTGATCACTTTCCTATATCTCTTGAATTGAAAAACTCAATCAAGCCTAAGCAATGTTCCTTCTTTAAGTTTGAAAGTATGTCGTTCACTCATCCCCATTTTCTTTAGCTGCTTCGACAATGAAGGATTAATGCACCTTTCTATAAAGGTACGAAAATGTTTCAATTTGCCAATAAGTTAGATTTGTGAAATCCAAAATTAGAATTTGGAATAAGGAAGTTTTCAAGAATGTGCTCCATGAAAAGGATAGGGTTGAAAATGATCTTAGTCTTATTTTAGATTATGTTGTAAATTTTGGGCTAGATGTAGAAGTAGTAGAGAAACACAAATCTTTTCAATGTTACTGGGAAACACTATGTGCAAGGGAGGAGATTTACTGGAGATAGAAATTTTGTGAGTTGTGGTTAAAAGAGGGTGACAAGAACACAAAGTGTTTTCATGCCTATGAAAAAATTAGGAAAGCTTCTTCATCTATCTTATCCATTAAAATTTTTTCAATAGGGGATACTCTGGTGTCACAGCAAGACATCGGTAATGAGGGAGTAGGTTTTACACAAAAACTTACTTACCCTTGGCGTTCCCCTGAGAGATAATAAGTGTGATAGGAATGTGTTACTGCACTCCATCCCATCTTTAGTCACAAGTACAAAGAATGATAAAATTATGAAGCCTTTTAGTGTTGATGAAATTCATTCTGTTGTTTTCTCTATGGCTCCATAGAAAGCCCCTAGCTCATATGGTTTCACCATGTTATTCTATTAGAAGTATTGGGACGTGGTTAGTTTTGATCTCTTAATGGATGTAGAGGAATCTCGTAAGAGAGGATATATTCTTAAAAATTTTAATAGGAAAAACCTCACTTTGATCCCTAAGTCAAAATCACCTCAAACATTTTCATATTTTAGGCCCATTTCATTATGCAATTCCATATATAAGATCATAACTAAAGCTATCTATCTCATGCTCAAATCCCTAATCCCTACCTTAGTTTATCCTCAATAAGGAGGTTTTGTTTTAGGTAGGGATACATCTGATGGGGCTCTTATTTCTTTGGAAGTCTTGCATATTATTGAAACTTATCAGACATCTTCTTTTGTGGCTAAGCTAGATATGATGAAAGCCTATGATAAAGTAGATTGGGCATTTCTTTTGGAACACCTTTCCAAGTTTGGTTTTTTAGTTGCCTGGTGTAAATGGATTGAGAAGTGCCTCTCTAGGGCCACTTTTACAATCATTATCAATGGCCTACCTTCTTCATTTTTCCAAGCTACGAGTCTGACATGGAGATCCATTATCTTCTTTTTTGTTTATTATCATGGCTGAAACTCTTAGTAGATCTATACATAGACAAAAAATGTTGTCCAATTAGAAGGGTATAAGTATACCAAATTTAGAGGTCTCTGTGACCTAGAATTTTTCACTAATGATACGCTTCTATTTGGAAGATCTTCTATAAGCAAGGCCAAATGTATTAAGAAGATTATAGATACATATACTTCTGGGTCTATTTAGGTCATTAATTCAAATAAGTCAAAAGTCTTTATGCTCTTTACACTTGAGTTTGTTAAGAAAAGAATAATTAATATTCTTGGTTTTTTGGTGGATGATTTGCCATCCCAATATTTGGGGATCCTGTTCTTCATGGGACAAGTAAAAGATTCATTTTGGGATAATGTTATTAGTAGATTAAAGAGTAGAATCTCAACTTGGAAGGCAAGGTGGCTCTCTCTCTCTCTCTCTCTCTCTCTCTCTCTCTCTCTCTCTCTCTCTCTCTCTCTCTCTCTATGGTAGAATTTTATTGATCAAAACAATTCTTTTAGCTATCCCTAACTATTATATTTCAATTCTTCAAGCTCTATTGTCTATTATTGGTAAGATTGAAAAAATCATTCATATTTTCCTTTGGTCTTCTAATATGAATAATATTAGAAAGATTCCTTTTGTGTCCTTGCAGAAGCTCTCCACCAGTAAACATGCTGGAGGGGCTGGTGTGTAAAACTTATCTCTTCAAAATAAAGATTTTGGTTGGAAATTAGTCTAGAATATGTATTCCAAACCTCAGTCACTATGGTGCCAAATTATGCAAGTCAAATATTTAGATTCACCTTCCTCTCATAAAGTCTTTACTATTTTTAATCCCCCATCTAGTTTGTCTACTTGGAATTTTATGATGACTTCTAGAGAAGATGTCACCAAGTTCCTATCTTGGCAAGTTCACTCTAGTTTCAATGTCTCCTTTAGGAAGGACTCTTGGAATGGGTGTCCTCCATTGCATCTCATTATTACATTAAAGGAGATTATAGGGGTGTCATCTTTAATTTGGGGGGACCTTTTAGTAGACTATATGGATTGTGTTGACATTGTGTCGCATAAGTTATGTTGGAAAGATTCTTTCTCTCTTCCTATTGTAAGAAACTTGGCTAGGAAACTAGCTGATATTCTAGAAAATAGGTTGGTTTTTTTCTCCAGTGAATACAATAAATCAATGTTTTTCCCTACCAAAAATGGTTTATACTTTGTCAATTCTAGGTATGAGGCTTTCTAACATATGTCTGAGCAACATATTGGCCATTGAGCCTTTATTTTTTGTTGGGATAAATGTGTCCTCCGAAAAGCTAGAGTTTTCTCCTGGTTGGCTATTCAAAGTAGAATCCTTACTAGTAATAGACTAGGAAAATTTTATATAGCTAGTCCCTTTAAATTTATTTTGTGTGGACTATGTGAGAAATTAGTTGATCATCTTTTTATGCATTGTTAATTCTCTATGCAATTCTGGTATTATATCATGGGGAAATTATCTATCTCTTTCCCTCTTCCTAGATCATTATGAAAGTTATCCCAGACATGGCCCATCATGTTTACTAATTCAATTTTTGCATCATTATGGATTATTGTTCCATGATCAGTTATCTAGTCTATTTGATGGGAGTGTAATAAGAGAATTTTTAGAAAAGAGTTGGAAGATGTGAACATAGTGTTGACATTTCAGTCATGTTTGTTATTACTGAGATAAACTTATTCAGATTGTAAGTATCTATTGAGCACATTGTATAACTAATAGTGTTAACCAAGAATTTTAATATCTACTAAGTTATATAATTACTGTCAAATCCAAGGGACAATATTTAGTTTGTGCCAATAAATTACTACTATGGTGAAGATCAGTAGTGTAAACTGAGTATCTCAATATATGCCAAGTTTATCAGTGCAAACTAAGTTGTGTAGTACTTACCGAGTTTGTAGTTGAATGTGATGTGAGTCTAGTGTTAACTGAGCCACTCAGTGTTAACCAAGTGACTTATTTTATCTCAAGCTCGTAATGATAACAATGAATAAGCTATGTAGTGTGAATCAAGTGATTTTTTTTATATGTCGAGTTTCACAGCATTTGCCAAGACACTAGTGCAAACCAAGTTCAAGACTACTTGGAAGTGATCAGTATGGACCGAGCTTCTACATCTATTGAGTGCATGATGATGCCAAGCATTGATATTGGATGCCAAGTATCAAAACCTCACCAAACCAGTCTTCAAAACCCGAGTTCCTACAGTTGGGCCAACTTTTGATTTTGTGTAAACTTGTATTGTGGCCAACTTTGTAATCTATAATTTAGATTGGTATATATATATAATATTGTATCAAATATGATGTATGGCATGGAAGTAATGTAATAAGTAGAGAAGATAACAAGAGCGAATTACAAAGGCTACAGTAGTATAATGAGAAACGAATATTTATCTATCATAACAAAGTGATCATTACACTCAAAGGAATCTCATTCAAAAAAACCAAGTTGCAGATCAAAGATCAGCTAGTGTTTCATCCTAATAGGTGGATCAGTCAAATCTTTTCACAAGGTAGACTTAACAGTCTTATGCAAATCTCTTTACTTAGTATATACCTCATTGTATGTTTGTAAATCCTTTTACAAGGTGGACCTAATAGTCCTTATTGCTCCTAATAGGGTAGATCATTAGAAGTGATCATTGTAAGCCTTAACATGCCAACTTTATACTGTAGTACTAAATCTTGGAGGTATCATCCCCACCCCACTTTTACTTTCTATTTGGAAGGTTTCTAGATCACCAAATTGTGTGTCAAAAGTGTTATGAATGCTTTAATGTTTTTAGTTTCTCATGAATGCAATTAGATTAGAATACTCATGAAGGATTAATTGCTAATTAAGTACTAAGCTTTCTTAATTACTGATTCACCCATCCCCTCTTAGTAACTTAGCCTATCATAATATTTCCAACAATTTGTATCAAAGCTTTGTTGTTCTCAGGAAAAAGTTTAACATCTTGAGCAAAGATCAAAGGCTATGGAGGTATTTAGACTTGACAAGGCTATTGAAAATGAGAAGCTAGATTTGGAATTGGTTATTGGACAACTCAAGAAAGAAAAGGAGCAACTCTCTCAATCCTTAGAAAGAAGAAAAGATCTTGCAATATAGATGAATGTTCAACTCTATATTGAAGAAAGAATTGAAGACATCCATTCAAGAAATTTAGATGAAGCTGGTGAAGCAATCAAAGAACTATTGTAAAAGAATGGAACACTTCAAGAAGAAGTAAGAAAACTGAGAAGAGAGAAAGAAATTTAGTCAGTCAGATTATGTGTATTCATGGAAGAGAAAAATAAGATAAAAGAAGAGATAGAAGGAAAGAACAATAAAATTCAACACCCACCCCTTCACCAAGAAGACTTCATTGATAAACTCACAAATGTAAATGAAGAAATAATGCATCTAAGATAAGAAAATGAAAGATTGCAGAATCATCTAAATAGTGAAAAGCAAACTAATGACAAAATGATGAAATCTCAAGTAGACATGAATCAATTGAATAATCAAAGCCATTACAAGCAAAAAGGAAAAGTAGGAATTGGATATACGAAAGAAGGTGAATCATCTAAGCAAGGAGCTCAAAAGAATCAAAGACCTACTTGCAGTCACTGTGGTAAGATAGGTCATACATCAAAAAAATGTTGGAGCAATGGAAAAGCTAAATTCAATGGAAAATGCTACAATGTCAATCAGCATGGACATAGGGCTAATGAATGTAAGGACAAACCTAAATTTGAAGACAAATGCCACAAATATAAGAAGCATGGGCACAAATCTTCTAAATGTAAAACTAAAATATTGAACCCAATAGAATAGATTGTAAAAGCTATATTTGGTTGGGACAATAACATTTGGTATAGATGTCATTACTGTGGAGAATTTGGACACATTGGAATGAATTGTGTGAAGCATCACATGAGGAAAAGAGATACTACTAGAAGATGTTTCATTTGTATAGAACTTGGTCATCTTGCCAAGAACTATATGAATACTAGAAGAGTTGAAGATGAAAAGAAGGCAAAAGTTGATAACATCAAAAAGTAGATGAGACAACAATGGGTTCTAAAATCTTGTGAATGATGAACATGTCACTCAAGAGTTGGGTAACTCCGAAATTTCTACTTGATCTCTCAAAGGAGAACTAGAACTAGGATTCTAATGAAGACATCTCACATTAGTTCTAGTTGACATATCAAAAGATCCATATTAGCATACAAGATGCAAAGGGATCATCGAGTAAAAGATGCTAGTCATTATCGAATGAGGTCGGGTTGTAAGACCCTATCGAGCAATGTCAAGAGTAACTAAGTTTTGTGTGGTTACCAAGTCATGGATAACTCTATTGATAATTTGATGTAAGAAAAGTGGATGATAATCTTTCACTTGAGCAAACAATCGTACTAGGCATTTATGCAAAAATTTGATGAAAAAGGGTGAAATCAAAGTCATTTCTTAGAGTGCATTTTTGAAAGCTATCTATGCAGAGAAAAAATTAGAGCATTGAAGCAATTTGATCAAATTATTAAAAGATTTCCATGTTCACTCAAACCCTACCGAGCATCAATGGCATCCACTAGCAGCAAATCAAAGAAAGGATCATATATGTTAGTTTGAGGTGTGGAATGGAAGGTGCTAGAATTTAAGCTAAGTCTTGTTGTCACTGAAACCCTAGATTCGAGTGGAGCTCAGTTGCAAATTCCACCAAAGCTACTGTTAATCAATGATATCCATTAAAATTTTAAGTTTTCTATTCAACACATTGGAACATTAGAGATGGATGAATCATTGAAAGAGTTATGTGTGAATGGTGTGCTGAAACTAGAACATCAACATCTTGAAGAAAAATGTTTAACTCACATTCCGCATATGCCATGAGATTTTCAAATCAAATGGATAATATTTATCCTCAGTCATGTGCACAATGGTTAGTTGTCATTGGAATAGCTAGTTTTGATAACCAAGAAGATGATCCACAAGATCATTGGTCTTCCCATCTTGGCGAAAGTGAAAATGACCAAAACCCTAGGCAGTGTTGAATTGGAGAAGAAAGCCCTTGCTAAGTGGGATGGAAGGAGAATGAAGATCCGTTGTGTCACAGAAATGGAATTAAAGTTCAAAATACATTCCATTTCTCATAAGATTTATAGTTTGAGTAGAATTAATAGTGTGTCATGTGAAGCAGTGGATTTAGCATACAAAGTGGTCAAGAATAACCTATCACTTGACCTTGCTGAGTTGTTGTTGAACCAACTCAACAATAACATGGAGTGTAAGAACTTCCAAGAACAATCCTTGTAAGTTTGGTTCAATTTTGACTTGTCTATTTTTCTATGTACAAAAGTTTTTTCCATCTAAAGGTATAGTAATATGGAGGAAGGATGTACTTGTTCTTTATCAAATTAATGAGTATTTAGCTGAAATGGGAGAGAAATATGTAAGTATTATGGAAAATTATTTTGATCCTTTCAAAGAGAAGATGAATAATAGATTCAGGGTACCAAAGAAACTAGTTGATGATTACAAAGATGATGTTTTTTTTATGGTTGATAGTGACAAAGTATATATTCAAGTAGTTAGACCAAGAATTGTTTGGGTAAAACCTCTTGGATATGAGGTAAACATAGATGAAACAAAGGACATAATTGAGGCACTGATTAATGAGCCTATTGACCCTAAAGAAACATACTTTGGCACTTATGATGAGGCAAAGGCTAGAATTGAACTTGAAATCAAACTCCCTCAGACAGTCAACAAAGGTAAGAAGAGAATTGCTAAATTGAAAACCACTACCACTCTTCTATTGATCGAAGGAAAAAGAGATGATATTGACGATGAAAAAGAAAAAGATGAAGAGAAATTAGAGGAAGAAGAGCCATTGAAGAAGAAAGGTAAGGTAATTATTGCCAAGCCTGCCAAACCATCTACTATTATGTTTACAAGATCATCTAGGAAGAAAGTGGACAAAGAAGGAGAAGATGTAATCTTTAAGAGGCCTCCACCCACCTTCTAGGAAAGGCTAAAAGATATAGAGTTAAAATAAGACGTACCAAACTTCAAAGCACTAAAGTATGGGACTAGGATTGCAAAGGAGTAGAAGAAAATAGATTTATTAATGTCTAAAATGGGTAAGTGGAAGTATTCCCCAGACCAGCTTGTTTAGTAGCTTCCGAGTGATCTGATGGAGAAGATCAAGCCAAGATGGGAGAATGCAATGAAAACTACCAAACACATATATGAGAAAACCTTGATGTAACTCATGCTGAGTTTGAGTCATAAGGAAGTGAAATAATCTCTAAAGAAGAATGAAGAAAAACTTGCCTTGAGATTCAACACTTGTCTTATATTCTTGAATGACATTGAGCATGTAGTAAAGAATGCTACAAACACATGGAAAAATATTTATGTTCTTCACAAGTAGAGTGATTTTTTTGTCAATCTCAGTGACAAGGATTAAGATGATGATGAGAAAGAAAAAGATGAAGAAATTGATGATGAAGAAGTTACACTTTTTGACAATGTAGATGATGAGGAAGAGAAACAGGGGCAAGAAGCTACTAAGGAAGAAATGTAGAACACTGAGGAGACTGGCCTAGAGAAAATTGTTGCAATGATCATGCCTCACTTCCTCATTCTCTAAGCCAAGTACTGAAAACATCAAGCCTGGAGAAATCTACAGTAGGATTGATTGTGTTAAAGACTACAAACACAAGCACTCAGTCAATTCTTGCACCTGTCCAACTCAACACTTCACTGACAAAAGTGGAAAGCACTTCATCTATCAAGTAGACAACACTTCCCTCTACATCAATTTTCGTTACTTCAGGTATTTCTACTATTGGTATTTCAGCAATAAGTGTAGTATCTACTTTTATAGCTATTCCTAACATTTCTACAATTGTTTCCATTCTTGGCATGCAATTAATAAGTGCAAGGACAGTTGAGACCAAGTCTCAACCGAGTACAAATTTTTTGGGTAAAGGAAAAAAGAATGAAGAAGGCATAGATCTTGATGAGGAGATTATTATTCCTAATTGAGACATCCTAAAACTCAATCCTAATTAGATGCATGTTTTTGGAGAAATTCTTTAGAAGAAAGCTAAGCAATAGAGGCTTAGAGAAGAAAGGAACAAAGAATTTTAGATAATAGAAAATGCAAAGAATATCCTTGCAGAGGCACTAAACATAGAGGTTGATACTTCTCAACCAATTTTGAATCAATTAGCAGAGGTAGTCCATAAATTCAATAATGATTTCAATGGACAAGAGAAATCGTTGTAGAGAGATGAGAAGAAGTTTGAGAATAAAGTTTTGGAACTTATTGCTCAGCAAATTGCTATTCATCAAGTAGAATTATCTACTCTTCTAGGCTCATTGGAGACCTCTTGCAAAAACGTGTCTTTACTATTTAACAAACTCTATGATACATCAATTTTCACTAAGGAAATAAGAGATAAATTGTTAAAGATTGATGAGGATTTGAAGGCAAGTGCATAGTAGTTGCAACATGACCCAAGTTTCACCTCTTCTCACTTCAACAAGATTGGATTCCTAACTGATATGCTAGCAAAATTGCTTAGAGAAGAAGCCAAAATAAGACCTACATTGATAAACATTCAGAGCATGATTCTCCCAAATACGAATGCATTTTAGAAGCAAATTGCACATGCAAAAATGCTCATCCATGACAACAACTTCTCTATTGTAGACCACATGATACAACTATCAATAGAAGTGTAGATTGCATTGCACACATGCAAGGTGTTGCAAGAGAATTGGGACAAGACAATGGCATTAATATTGAAGGTACATGCAGATTTATTGTCACATTTTGGCATTAATGTATAGTATATATAGCATACATCTTTAGTGTTAATGTCAAAAAGGGGGAGAAGGTTGTCAGAAAGATGTATATAGAGGAGAAGATATATTATAAGGAGTATACAGAAAAAGAAGAGAAAAATGTATATATTAGATGTGAAAAGATGTAATGTATACTATATATTATGTATGGGGGAGCATTATCATATAATGCATGCATAGATACTTAGAGATACATCTTTTACAAAAGAAATTTTGAAAAATCTCAAAAACAGGATACTCTACTGAGTTGGAGACACAAAGTGATGAATACAAAATGTTTTTGAACATTTTGAATTCAGTTTTAACCGATAAGTGTTTTTTTCACTAATGCCAAATGGGGAGATTGTTGACATTTTAGTCATGTTTTTTATTAGTGACATACACTTATTCAGATTGTAAGTATCTACTGAGCACACTGTACATTTAACAGTGTTAAACAAGCATTTTAGTATCTACTTAGTTCTATAGTTGCTACCGAGTCCAAGGGACAACATTTAGTTTGTACTGAGTAGTTACTACCATGGTGATGATTAGCAGTGTAAACTGAGCATCTTAGTGTATGCTAAGTTTATTAGTGCAAACTGAGTTGTGCAATACTTACCGAGTTCACAGTTGAATGTGATGTGAGTCTAGTGTTAACTGAGCTACTCAGTGTTAACCAAGTGACTTAGTTTATATTGAGCTTGTAGTGATAACATTGATCAAGCTATGTAGTGTGAATTAAGTGATTTAGTTTATATGCCAAGTTTCATAGCATTCACTAAGTCAGTAGTACAGACTAAGTTCAAGACTACTTGCAAGTGATTAGTATGGATTGAGCTTCTATGTCTACAAGTGCATGATGATGTTGAGCATTGACAGTGGATGTCGAGTATTAGAACCTCACTGAGCCAATCTTTAGAACCCAAGTTCTAATAGTTGGGTCGACTTTGTGACTTTTGTGTAAACTTGTATTGTGGCCAACTTTGTAATTTGTAATTTGGATTAGTATATATATAATGTATTGTATTACATCTAATGTCTAGTATGGAAGTAATGTAATAAGCATAGAAGAACAAAAGAGTGAATTACAAAGGCTACAAAAATATAAGGAGCAACAAAGATTTATCTATCATAGCAAGGTGATCATTACACTCAAAGGAATCTCATACAGCAACCCAAGTTGTAGATCAAAGATCAACTACTATTTCATCCTAATAGATGGATCAGTCAAATCCTTTCACAAGGTAAACTTAACAGTCTTGTGTAAATCTCTTTACCAAGTGCATACTTCATTGTATGTTTGTAAAACCATTTGCAAGGTGGACCTAGCAGTCCTTATTGCTCTTAATAGGGTAGATCATCAAAAGTGATCATTGTAAGCCTTAATAGGCCAAATTTATACTAGTACTAAAGCTTGTGGGTATCATCTCCACCCCAGTTTTACTTTCTATTTGGAAGGTTTCTGGGTCACCAAATTGTGTGTTAAAAGTGTTATGAATGCTTTAATGTTTTTAGTTTCTCATGCATGCAATTAGATTAGAATACTGTTGAAAGATTAATTGCTAATTAAGTACTAAGTTTACTTAGTTACTAATTCACCCCTCTCCTCTAATTAACTTAGCCTATTATAATATTTCCAACACATAGTAAATTCCACAATTGAGTGTCTATCAGGGATAACTTTAAGAAACCCCCCTTTAGAAAAAAGTATAAAATGTTGGCGAATCAAATGTTAGTTTAGCAAAAAAAAAATCCATTGGAATTTTATTTTTTTTAATTTAGGAATTTTCAAAATTTGATTGGAGATTGTTTTTCAATCATATGAAAATTCTATAAATCCTTGGTGAATCTTTCATTATTGATGAAAATCATAGAAAAAAGTACACATACTTAGAAATAATGATTTCATTATTATTATTATATGGAGAAACTTTAAGGTTAAATTTAGCCCACTTTTATTATTAAATTTTCTCTCAGAATTATTGAATGGTGGTTTGGGGGAAGCACCCCTATTATTTTTAACCGTTGGACGATCCTAAATAAATGACCTAAGTCTTATTTCAAGCCGAATTTTGAAAATTATAACAAGTCTTACATAAATTTCCCAATGTAAAGACATGTGTCCCTGATCATATCTATTTCATGAAAAACTGAGAAAGGATAAAAAGTTTTATTAAAAGTCTTCAGAATAGAGACACATGTCAAATATATATACTTAATCTATAGTGTAACTTAAAGTTTTACCAAATATTGGTGAATATGACCATCAATCAAGACAAGCCTTGAAAATTGTAGGTGAAAATATTTAATTTACTACCTAGAAAAATTAGATTCCATTGGCGAAGTCTAAAATATAAATACTTCTTTATTATTATTGGTGATTATCCTAATCATGGAACCCAATTTTGGTAAAGTGTAGGCGACATAGACACCAAAAAAGTGCTAAAAAATAAGCCAAATTTTGGGTTCTCAATGAGTAAGATTAGTGAATTGGTGAATATTAGCCACTAAAGTTATTCTTTTGTCTTATCCCTAAACTAGTGAATAATTATGCTTGTAAGAATTCTAATGGGAATGAAATTTTTTCATCTTGGGATAGTTCATAGTCTGATCTTGGAAGCTTATCTCACTTTCCTCTTCTCTAAAGTTTCCACATATCATAAATATCCCAATAAGTAGAGATTCAATTAAATGGAAGCCTCCTGATGCCTCCTTTGTCAAATTAAATTTTGATGTTTCATCCAGAGGGAATCCTGGTGAGTCAGGTATTGGGGTTTCTTTGATAAATCATCTTGGTGAAGTGATGGCTTTTTATGTAGTTCCTATTCGTCCTAGTGCTAATAATATGGTATAAGCTGTACTACTTGGCTAGAAGGTTTAATTTTGGCTAAGAGAATGTATTTTTCTTGCTTGCATATTGAGGGTGATTCTTCCATTGTTATTAATGCTTGCATTCATAGGAAGAGAAATAACTGGCATCTAGATATATTTTATCTCATGTCTATAGGGAAGGTAATGTTTTGGTAGATTGTTTAGCAAATTTTTGATGTGATAGAATTACTCTGGACTCTCATTCTTCTTTTACTTTGTTAGAAAATTCCCTTCCATTATTTCGATGATCAAGTATGAGTCATCTTTGTTTTGCTAGTTGTGAGCTACTAATCTCATGTTAGTATGTTTAATGCCATCATGTGTGTTTTATTTATGCATATATGATTATATAGTCTACATGTATAAGAAGATATGGGTATAAGTATGCCATGTATGATGTTATTTTGAGATTATTAAGCATGGTAATATAGGATTAGTAGCTAGCGGCTAGTGGATAGTCTAAGATGATATGTCAATGGGCTTAGTGGCTACTGGAGTTAACATTAATTTAGAGTGGGCTTGTCATCAGTACTTGGTATACTTATGTGGTGGCATCTAGTGATTATCATCTAATGTTTGGATTTTGATTCCTTTTCCATATTTCAGGCTTGTGTATTTTTATTGATAACCACTAGAAGGATTATCATTTATTTGGCATAATTATATGGAGGCAATTAACAGTTTTCATTTGATGGTTGGATTATGATTTTTCTCCTGTAGCATAAATTCTTATATTATTTTATAGTGTTGTCTTATATCTTAAATATAGTCACTTGTGCGAAATTATGATAGCTTTACTCTTCTTTTAGGATAACATACTTCATATGTGCATTCTAATGTTTTCATATCCATGCAACGGATTTCATATCTTTCTGTGATAAAGGTTATCATAATTAAGCTCAAGTTTTTATAGTGTCGTGAGCAAGAGTCACTTTGGTTTGCTAGGTTTGACATTTTATTGTTTTGAATTATTGAGGCTATTGTCTCTAGTTCTATGTTCTGGTCTTCTTTGTGGTTAGCACTATGTCAGACTGCCCCGACTCTTTGGTAGGGGTTAGTTATCCAATTGAGCTCTACTCAACTTGTTTAGCATTACACATAGATTATTATCCTAGAGACTACATAGTTTATTTTTAAACTAAAGATTATGAAGTGCCATTACTGGGTTGTATCAAAGAGGATATGTTAGCAACTATCTTCTTTCGTGAATGTCCACATATCCAAAGAGGAATAAAGAGAATCATTGGGCATGACATTCTTTTCCCTCCAAGAAAAAGAATAATTTATCCTTCTCAAATTTTATTAGTTTTCTTGTCAAATGCCTTGGACCTATTGCAATCTCTATTTCATCTTTAGTCAATAGTTACTAGATTTATCAAGCCTGGTTTTTCATAGGGAGGCAAGCTTGCTAAAGCTTGTCAAAAATATGATTTTTGGAGTGGTGCCACTCTCATAGGTAGTTTATTCACCACCATGCACTTCTCAATAATCATGGTGTTTATGTGCTTTTTGAGAGTATTAAAAAGGATCTAGAGAGGTAGTCTTTTCAACTAATTAAGGTTACTTTGCACCAATATTGTGATCACTTATCTAGAGATAGCATTACTAGTGTGTATCAGGTTGTTTTCACCATCTTGGATCTTTTGGAGCATGACTCTTCTCAATCACCCATATCACAATAGATTTCTCTTTCCCTTCTTATTCCCGATCTTACCTTTAAGCTTGGACACTCAGATCCTATAGCAAGTTTTATGGAGGAATAAGGCATTTTATTATGCTTTGAATTTTTCCTATGTGTATTTTTCCTTTTTTTATATGCCCAGGTTATCATATGATATTTCTTCAACATTTGGATTTGGTCAAGGATGAAGGAAAAACATTATTTTTGCAGCATTATCCTTTTTATGTGGTTTTATGGTTTCATTTCTGGATATACTATGTTCTGGGTAGCAAACTATGGGCAAATGTGATTATTGGGATATTTGTATATAGTATTTAGATGGCAGTGAATTAGGTTTCTTCTCTTCTTTCTTCTATCATTTGTAAATTGGAGGTACGAATCTTGGGATTTTTTATAACCCGAATTAGTAGTCCTTCATTTCTTTCTGCTTTTCCTTGATGGGTTTATAAACAGTGTTTTTCTTCCTGGTTCTTTTCTCTAGGAGCTCCTTATGTTAGAATCAGTATTTATGTAAAAAATTATATATATATATATATATATATATATATATATATATATATATATATATATATATATATATATATATATATATATATGTATATATATATATAAAGTGACTTTGCCACCTTTGTTTATAAAAAAAAAATTCTAATAATGATAATGATAATATCATTAATACATCAATTAATAGTTTATTTACACATTATTATTAAATTACACACACACACACACACACACACACACACACACACACACACACACACACACACACAATAAATTTGTTTTTTAAATATAGATTTATTTGACAAAATAAATGTAGAATTTACTTCCTATTTAGAAAACATATATGTATCAATATAATCATAATAATAGTATCAAAGAATAATTTATTGTTCACCAAGATAATAATTTATTTTATAGTACAAGAACTCAATTATTATCAAAAGAATGCTTGAATGATTAATATTCATTTTAGGTTATAATTTTATAATTTAAACATAAATTAGTGAGAAAGATAACTTTATCAAATTAGTTGTATTCAAATTAGATGCAATATTTTGTTATATTAATAATTTTAAACTTTACAATCCACTAAAATTTAGGCAAGAATAGTGCAATATGGATATTCTTTTCTCTCTATAATACCATTTAAAAAAAACCAATCATATGTGAAATAAATGATATTTTTATTACACAAAATCACAAATTTTTAATTTGAACTTTAGAAAACATCTCATCATTTTTAAAATGGTAAAAATAAAGTATTTTGATTGGTTCATGTTAATTCACTAGTCACATATTTACAACGAAACTATTAAAATTTACAAATTGAAGTTAAATAATTAAAGTCTTTTTTTAAATTAATACATTATAAATTGTAATTTCTTTATATCAAAGATTAAGTTCTAGAATCCTCATTAAAATAAAATAAATTATCATTATTTACATAATTTATAAATTTATAAAAATAATTTCCTTAATATTAATATTAAATATTAAACATTTCAAATTCACTATGTCAATTATGCTTGATTTGTATCTTTCATTCCTCATGTTTCATACTATGAGAGAGAAATAAAGAAATTTTTTAATAAAAGCATTTCAAGAACTTGATATCGAATAGAAGTCATTATATCCATTTACTGCAACTACGACCACAAGAAAATGTTTAAAGAAGAACATTTACATTATTTTCTTGTAGGCATTAAATCTAAATTTCATTCCTATTCTAACCAGTAGTTTAGAGAGGAAACATAAGTTTCATAGATAGTAATAAGAGGATTGATGAGGAACGTGGTTACTTTTAGCAGATGTTTTCATTTGCCTCCTTTCCCCAAACTTATAAACTGACTTTTTCCAAGTTTTGATGTCCAATTCTATTTTGTTTTTCTAAAACCTACCTATTTCATTTTCAGTTATAGATTTTATGTTGGATTAATTTAAGAATTAAAAAAATAATCCCATTAACTTTTCAAAAATCTACTAATAGGAGTGTTACTCATATGATTAAATGTTCAAACCCAATTCTCTAACATTATATTTAAAATTGTAGATCTATAGTTTAATAAATTGAAAAAGGAAAAAAATAATCCACCTTCATTATATGTGATTGATAATGATATTTGAAAATTTAATTGGGATTAAGCTAATAATCAAACATTTTAAAAGCATTCTGCATAAGTACTACGCAAATAAATTACTTCATGAGAGTAAGTTCCTCAATTTGAACCAACTTTGGTATTTAAAATGTTTTGTCAGATATGCCCTGCAACACTTCCACTGCCCCATATCTATTACAACATATTTCATTGGTTACACCCTTCAAATCTTCCACTATCCATTGATCACTTACATTCTATTAGTCCACACTTCACTTTAGCAATAAAAGTACACATTAATTCTCTTCAAGAGGATAAATGTCTACATTGAAGATTGATGTCACTGTAGAGAGCCTCTCCACTTAATAATAATAAAACTATTGAATCTCTTTAAATGAGACATAAAATTTAAAATATTAATATTACAAGTCAATTATGAACTTCTAAGATTAATGTTATATATTCCTAATTTTTTTATGTGGATAATAAATCATTCATTTAAAAAAAAAACATATTATTTAATTTTATTTTCCATATTTCAAAATGGTTTTTTAAATTATAACTAAAAACACTTTTGAAACAAGACATGCACATTCCAAATCCCATTGGTAATTATTTAATGGACTTTGTAGTTCATGAAAGTGCCTTAAATGTGACAACACAATTTTTATTACATTGAATTTTACGGCAAACATATTTTGAATTAAAATGCCCCACATGATTTGTCACATTACTCAAACTCATTTTTGCACAATCATTAATACAACTTATAAATGTACACTTTACCTTCAATTCAATAATTGTAAATAAAATAATTATTATTAATTACTTAAATCATACTAATAAAAGCATAACCATTTCTTTAGTCACCTAAAAACTAAACGACAATTACTTTGTAATAAAGCACATCTTTTCATTCCTCACAAGCCATCAAATTTTGACCAGAATTAAGGTAAATTCAATAAATTATTATATTCTTTTAGTTTTCTCTAAATTCAAGACACACGAAAGGAATGAAATAGAGACAATGCAAAATATCAACAATATTCATAAATGAAACTATATTCATAAATGAGATAATTTTTTAAGTAGTGTTTTTGATATTAATAGCAACCAAAATAAGGGGGTTGGTCCTCAGTACATGACCATGGTTAACCCATTAATGAAACAATAACAACAAAACACTAAAAAGAAATCACCTTGTCCTTAATATCAAAAAACATAGCATTGTTGGAAATTATGGTTGGAACAATTGTTATGTTGTCATTGATGTCAAACCTATTAGAGAGACATTTACTAACAATGTAGAGTACCATATCTGTTGATTGATGAAGAGAATTTGAAAAAAGAGATAACTAGATGAACTAGTGAAGTTGTTGAGTAAAGATAAATAAATATGATGGAATCACAATGGGTATTTGATTAGTTAGTATTTGACAAGATGATGTATTATTTACTTAATGCATGAAATATAGAAGTGCTAAGTTAAACACAAGAAAATCCTAGTGAATAGCACTTGGTTGGTCAATAAAGGAGTTGAAATAGAAGATTAATGAACTTAAGAGATAGGCAAGTAAATATTATTAGTCAAGTGCTAGTTCCGGCTAAGAAAAATGAAGAAGAAAAATGTAGTAGCAACCGAGTATAGTGAACAAAAAGTGAGAAGCATGAGTTGAGTGAGATAGAATAGTAGAGACTAAGCTATATAGTGATGACTAAGTGTATGCAAAATTATAGTTTGTGAAAGAATCAAGCTTGAGGTCAACATAGTTGAATTTTCAGATTAGTCAAAATGTGTGGATGATAAGGATTGATGAGCTCACATATTAAAAGCATGAATTGAGTTTGTTATGCGATCAAAGGTAAGGATTTGATGAGAAATTTCTAGAAGTATCAAGAAAGGAGTAGAAGGATAAAATGATGGATAAATGTGTTGAATCTAACCTAACCCTAAGCTCGATGATGATGTTTAAGTGGAAAAAGATCAAAGATACCTATTAAAGGAGGTATAAGAGATGTTTTGTAAGGTTGGTTTGTTGTTAATTAGTTATTTTATGGAGAACCTTTGAAGATCATAGTAGTAGAGGAAAAGTGAGAAGATTGGTGAGGTGTGATTTCTTGAAGGGTTGATAAGAAGATCAGTGATGGAGATGTTAATGAAGTCCAATAAATGAACCAACAAATGAGCTGAATAGAAATTTGAATATGTAAAGTAAGTTATGTTTTATAGATCAAATCTGTTGTTACTTTCTAACCATTGTAGCATTCAAAATCCTTTAATTGAGGTTGACCTAGCATTCATTTGTAAATCTTTTAATCAAGGTGACATTCTAATGGAATGATCAAAAGTCTTCTAACTAGGCCACTCCTATCAAGTTAATTAAATCCTTTAATAGGGTCACACCTAACAATGTGTTTTGTAACCTTTGAAAGGGTTGACTTTTAACCAAGCTCACTTCAGAAGAGTAAAAAGTGCTAGCATGTTACTTGGTGGTTTTTCCCAAATTGGGTTTCCATGTTAAATCCCAATTTCATATATGTGTGAATGTTATATGTGTGATGCATGCTATTTACTGTTGGTTAGAATATACTGAACAAAGAATTAAGTAATGAATGAATATGTTAAATTGTTGATGAATTGGTATATGGATTGAGTGGTTTAATGAGATTGTTTATGTTGTTTGAAGTTAGTAGAAGTTGAATTGGTACATCTAAACCCAAGGTTAACCCAAGTGTGAACATACATATTCACATATCCATCAATAATATAAAAAAAGTACTAGTGGACAACATAGCCAAAACAAAAGTAAAGGAGTGTCTACTATGCTGAATAAAGTTTTCTAGAGTATAAAATGTAATCTACCCATTCTTCTATGAGTATATCTATTGTAGTGTTTAAACCATAAAAATAAATAGTCTGTAAAGCCTAAAGACCAAATTATAAAAGTTAAAGTTGGACATAACCAATAATAGAGTATCATTAGGAAAAAGTAAAAAGTCACTAGGACTAAATATTCGCTGACTTCACTAAATAATCATCTAGGTCCATGGACTCCTCAAATAAAACCATAAATAAAACAAGACTTACTTCACTCACAACCATCTAGGTCCATGGATTCTTCCTTTAATCCTCAATTCTAGAAGGCTCAACTCAGACCACACCACCCCCATGTTGACATTAAGTCAAGTTTGTTATTAGTGACAACACTTATTCAGATTATGTATAGTTATCAAGCTCATTGAGAAGTCTATAGTGTTTTCCATGTAATTTAGTAGCCACCAAGCTTCATAGTTCATACCGAGCATTCTAGTGGTTACCAAGTAAATTTAGGCAGTGTGAAGTCTTACAGTTCCTACTAAGCAGTTCAGTGGTTACCAAGCTTCATAGTTTCTACCAAGACATCAGTTCATGTGAAACAAAGTTAGTGTTAAATGAGTGATGAGATGATTAGTGTTTATCAAGTTCAAGTATGGTAAACGTGGAATTTAGATTCTACCAAGTTGTACAGTATCTACTGAGTTGCCAGTGCAGATTGAGTTTGAGACTACTTTGAGATGTTTAGTATGGACTAAGTTTCCACTTCTACTAAATGCATGATGATGTCGAGTAATGATAGTGGATGTCATGTATTAGAACTTCACCAAGTCAGTCTTCAGAGCCTAAGTGTTTTCATTTGAGCTGACTTTGTAATATTGGTGTTAACTTGTATATTGGCTGACTTTGCAATTTTATAAATTGGTTTGATATATATATATATATATATATATATATATATATATATATATATATATATATATATGAAATGTATTGTATCATGTCAATGATTTAGTAGAAGGAGTAGTATGGATCGATGAGATATGTGAAATGTATGCATGCGAATGTGAATCAGCACCAAAGCAAAGTGTATTATAAGGCCATATTAGGAGTAGCAGAGTTATATCTATCATGTAAAGGTGATAAGTACTTCAAAGAATCTGTATCAACAAATCAATTGTAAGTCAGAGATCTACTATTTCATCCTAATAGGTGAATTAGCTCCAAAATCCTCTAACAAGGTACACTTAATAGTCTTTTATCAAATATCTTTACCAAGTGCATACTTCATTGTATGTTTGAAAATCCTCTTACAAGGTGGACCTAGCTATCCTAATTGTTCCTAATAGGGTAGATCATCAGAATTGATCATTATAAGCCTTAAAAGGCCAATTTTATGCTGTAGTATTGAAGTTTTGTGGGTATCATCCCCACCCCAATTTTACTTTCTGTTTGGAAAGTTTCTGGGTCACCAAATTATTGTGTTCATGTGTCATGAATGTTTATGTTTTTAGTTTCTCATGCATGCAGTTAGATCTGAGTTAATGAATTAAATGATTATTGGGTTATTGCAATTAACATATGAATTTGATAAAGTTTTTAAGGTTATTGATTCACCCCTTCCCTCTTAGTAACCTATCATAGTCTTGAATATTTCCAACAATTTGTATTAGAGCTTTGTGGTTCTCAAGATAAAGCTTGATAGCTTGAGCAAAGATCAAGGACAATGGAGATTTTTAGACTTGACAAAGCAATTGACAATGAAAAGCTAGATCTAGAGATGGCCATTGCACAACTCAAGAAAACTAAGGAGCAACTTTTCCAATCCCTAAAAAGAAGGAAGGAACTTACAAATCAGATGAATGATCATCAGTACATTGAAGAAAAGATTGAATATTTTTTCCCTTAAAGCAGTTTAGATGAAGCAAATGATGCAATCAAAGAACTCCTAGAAAAGAATGGTTCCTTGCAAGAAGAAGTAAGAAAGTTAAAAAGAGAACAAGAAATTTAGTCAATAAGATTGTGTGAAATCTTAAAACAAGGAAATAAGGAAAAAGAAGACTTGGATGCAAGGAAAAATGAAATTCAAAATCAATCCCCCTAGCAAGAAAATCTTGTTGATCAACTCTCCAATGCAAATGAAGAAATCATGAGTTTGAGATCTGAAAATGAAAAGTTAAGGAATTAGTTAAACACTGAAAGGAAAATCAGTGAAAGGATTAAAATTGATGTAAATTCTAAAAAGAAACTCAATGAAAGAATATTGAAATCCTAAGTAGACATGGATCAATTGAATTAGTAAAGTGAGCAGAATCTTTATAGGCAAAAGGGTAAGTCAGGACTTGGATACAAAGAAGAAGGTGAAACCTCCAAATAAGGTGCTCAAAGGAATCAAAGACCTACTTGCAATCACCAAGATAAGATAGGTCATAAATCAAATAAATGCTGGAGTAATGGAAAATAAAAATTCAATGGTAAATGTTACAATTGCAATCAGCATGGTCACAAGGCTAATGAATACAAAGAGAAACCAAAATTTGAAAAAAAATGTCACAAATGCAACAAACAAGGTCACAAGGCATCAAACTATAGAATGAAGTCATTCAATCCAGTAGAGAAAATTTTGAAATCATTATTTGGTTGGGACTATAACACTTGGTGCAAATATCATTATAGTGGAGAGTATGGACACATTGGCATGAACTATGTTAAATATCACACAAGGAAGAGAGATACCACCATAAGATATTTGTAACGCCCCACCAAGGGAACCAAAAGAATTAACCTAAAGTTTTACTAAGTTTTCCAAACAATTTATTTATTTATTTATTTATTTCATAAAAGACAAACCATTCATATCAAGTAGCAGAAGTAATAACATACATACAACTTAAAGCATACATAACAGGTTACATTCCTTAAGGATCCCAAGATGTTGAGTCACATTTAATCTAATCTATACCAAGTCTAACACTACCACATCCACATGAAAGAATAATTAAAGGTCCACAATCCATAATATACATATAATAAAGATACATCATCCACATTCACCATGATACAAGTGCAATATAGTAAATGAAACATGATACATCCATCAATCAATAAAGATATAACAAGCATTGTAAAAGATAACCATCCATCATAAAAGACAACTAACTAAGTGTGTGGTTCCTCCCAACCATCAATAGCATCATTAGACCATCATGGACCCTAGCCATCCCTTCGTGTGTAACATCCCAAGCCATGGAAGAGATCATTAGTACAATAGTAATAGGGATGTCACTCCTAAAACATGCTACTACATATGCATGAGAAATCTACCATGCATGAATAAAACATAAGATGATCCTACGAAGTAGATAACATCATCTATCACATGCTAATCATCAATATAAAGAAACAGACGAGTAAATAACATCCATCATAAGATATAACATCTATCATAATGATCCAAGAATGGAATGAAGGTAAATTCCAAAAAAGAATGCTCTAGCCATGGTGCCTATAGACGGATCTCAAATGGTAACAGTGCAAAAGTACTACCATCTGATCGTGTGGGACCTAAATGGCCCACTCCCACCACATTGAGGAGATAGTCTCAAGTCCCAAATAGGATATCAAATCACATAACACAAGATAAAAAATCACATAACACAAGTACTCTCTAAGTCTAGGAATCCTAAAAGTATACTAGCTCAAAGGTTCTAATAAGAATGACATCTAATCCTAGAGGCACAACAATGACATGTAGGAAACCTACTATGTAAGAAGGAAAGTGTCATTGCACGAATCACACTAGAGTTACCCTGGTAGTTTCTTAATAGACCTCAACCCCCTAGTGATCCCTATGCGACCACTAGTATCCTCTCATACTGACGAGGCATACTATGAAATACAATGTCGCAACCAAGTGTTCTCTCTACCCCAATCCTAGTCTCTACTAGCACTCGAGGCATGGGCGAGAACATAAAATTATCTTATTAGGTTCATTTTAATCCCCATTTAGTGTAACTATTTTCACTTATTAAATAACTTACAATGAGTTACCCTGGCAGCCACTTAGGGCCCTGACCCCCATTGCAAGCCACTTCTCGACACTACAAGTAGATAACCTACCCTAGGCTCATGAAATCACAAATCACAAAATCGCCTCAATCCTATTGAAGTGACTGAAAAGCATCATAAAGATAATCAAAATAATCACATTAGTTCTCCACGAGTAACTAAAAAGAATCCAATGATAATCATAATATCCATTGGTTCTCAACGAGCAACCAAAAAGTATCTCAAAGTAATACTGATCGAAAACTCCAAAATGGTTAAGTCAAGTATCACAAATAAATACACCTCAGCTTCACACAAGAAGATTGGAAAGCAATAACAATCAGTAAATACAAACATCTCATAGAGCACATCATCACATTACTATCGTTGGGTTTAGAAAGATCGAGATCAAATAACATCAACATGCCATCACATCTCATAACTCCCAAACCTCTGGTAGACATCCTAACTGGTCAACACTCTAGGAGCCCCCAAACCCCAAATATGGATAGCATAAAGAACAAGATAGAAACAAATATTTTAGTTTGCTTTTGCAATCACATGGTTTAGCCAAATATGAAGTTTCAATTTTTGTTTCAAGTATACCTCAAGTGTATAAGATTCTTCATTTAATCTCCAAGTCAACCCATCTATCTTTTCGAATAAAACATAGAATTATCCCTCCATTATTTTAAAACAATTTTCTAAAATAGTCAAAAGATAATTATTTACTTATTTAAATCATTGAACTAGTTCCCATTGACTTTTAGATAAAATCATTCGCATTATTTCACTAAAATCAATATTACTAATAATTAAATGAAACTCCCTTAATTCTAAGAGCATCTCCCATTATTCAAATCATAAGAATAATACTTATCAACTTTCAAATAATTAGTTTACAATTTCCTTAAAACACTTCAAGGACAATCATTTATTTAAAATAATCTTCGTTGATTTTAAGTAAAATCAATCTCATTAATCATTCAATTATTTAATTCCATTAAAAAATTATTAATATCTCTTTTTTTAAAAATTTGCCCTCATTTAAAAATTCATTTATTGAAATTGACTAATAATTAATTACACATCTTCTACTATTAACTAATCTTAATTAAATAATGGGGTTGAAGAAGAAAGTGGAAACTTTGCAACATAACTAGGAAGATGACCGAGCTATAATCAAACACTTGGAGGTGCAAATGGGAGACATCCCAAAAAAACTTAAGGATTATGACTAGAATCTTAGAATGCTTATCAAGAAAAGTGGAACAAAAATTGAGCAGGTTACTTCAAGCATCTGTGCTACTGCGGCAAGCCTCGACAAAAGAGCTAATGAAGGAACCATATCTTCAGAGGGTCCTAGCAAGAGGACAAGACAGAGTATGAGGAACAAAGCCTTGATTGGGTCTACTTCTTTGGCTGCCAACTCCATCCTGGATATGGTTATGATTGGTAAGGAGGCAATTGAGATGATCATGGAATTGCAATAGTTTCCTTGGGTCTTTTTTTCTTGTAGGTTCCTGTTCAGGTCCTTTTGCTGGTTGTTACATCTAGTTCCTATGTTTGGTCCGATTTTCTAGTTTTTAGTTTAAAACTATATTGGAGGTTCCAGGTACTTTAATTGAACTATGTTAGTGGTTTTAGGTCCCTGTAAAACCTAATTTTGGAGCTATTTCTAGTTGGTTTAAGGAATCTTTTCCTGATGGCTATTTTGCTTTTGCCTTTTTGAGGATGTGAAAGGGTTTTGGTGTCCCTTCAAAACTTGTTTTGACCATAATCTAAAACTAATCTTAATTAAATTAAATTAAATTAGATTACTTAATAGATCATATAAAACTAATGCCTATAATTTGTTTATTTAAATATAACCCAAATTATCATCAACAATTATTAGTTTAATTAATATAATAACCTGTTAATCATCTATCAATATATTATAAAATAAAAGTTATCTAATTGATTAAATGTTATTTAATATATTAAATAACATTTTCTAAGGTTAATAATATTAATTAATATTTATAAATTTACTCTAAATAATCCATTAACTATACTAAATTTCATTTATAAAATAAAAACTTTTAATAACTTTATTATTAAAATAATAAATATATTTAAAAACTTAAATTAAATTGAATTCAATATAATTTAAAACCTAAAAGAGAATTCATACCTATGATCTATGTTTAATGTCACTATCTTATTATATAGTTGCTAGTGTATGATAGCCATGCGACCTATCATAGCCATGCAACAGTTTAATGGAGACTGTCCCCCATGTGTACGGTACCACGACTAGTAAGCCAAGGATAGCATAAGGAGGTGGGGGTAGGGGGTGGGTAAACTCACCCCTCCCCAATACATTTTGTTAATTTTTTTTTAAAAGTTTGTTTATAATCACTGCAGACTATATAATGTGTGCAGCCTATAGATTGAAGGTACTCTGTGATCTCGCAAACTTGTGCAATACGATGCCACCAGAAATGAGGTAGGTGTTAGAATTCTCTAGAATAACTGAGAGGGGGGGTGAATCAATTATTCAAGGTCCAAAATTCCCTATTAATACCTTTTTCCTACTTTTAATGAATCCATATATTTTTTCATCCATCCAATACTTAAATCAATCATATAAACAAGTTACTGTAAATCAATATGCAATGGCAAAACATCCAAAATCAACACATGACACAATGATTTACGTGAAAACCCAATTTGGGAAAAACCACCAATAACATGCTACTTGATTTTCACTCTTCTGAAGTGATGCCCTGTTAAAAGCCTGCCTTGTTAAAGGCTTACAACACACTGTTAAATGTGACCTTGCTAGAGGATTTCACCAAACTGTTAGGAATGGGCCTGGTTAAAGGTCTTTAGAACATTCACTTGGAATGTCACCTTATTAAAGGATTTATCTAATGGCTATTAAGCCAACCTAAGTCCATAGGATTTAAACTTACTATTACAATTGCTAGAAAGTAACGATAATGGTCTTTTGATCTGATATAACTTACAACATACTTTGCAGATTTCAGATCACACTTTGAATTCAATCCTTATGCTTGGCTTCAATCACTTCAGCTCTGACTACTTGTCTCCCTCTCAAGCTTCGTCTCCTTGAGTCTTCTTACTCATTCTTCCAATGCAATCATCCTTGTGGTCATCTATTCAAACTGAGTTCTAGTGCTTTCTTCTCCTTAGCACACTCTACAACACTTCATGCTTTTATGCTCGACCACCTCTCTCTCACTGTCCCCTTAATTCTTCATTAACTTATGTCTTCTTAAATAGGAGTCTGATTTTCCTTTTGCCGCTCAATTCTCCCTTTCCATTTTTAGGATTTTAAGATGGATTAGGTAGGATACAATGTATCTACCCCATATCTTGTTTTCTTCTAAAAACTTTGCCAGTTATATCCTTAAAAGAAAAATGTTCTACATGGTGTTTTGTGCCACCAGCTCATCATTCTTATCTTCCTTTTAATTCACAAATTTCTAGATAACAACCTTGTCGGCTTAGATCTAGTGAATCTTTGATTTCTAAAATAATGCAGCAACTCGACATTATTGAGTTACTGGTGCTCGACACCTCTGTGTTACTCGACACTTATACCTACTCGGCACTTATTTTTTCTTGGCACTTAGTTTTGCTCGACACTTGATTCTACTCGGCACTTGGTTCTACTCGGCATCTGAAGTTTACTCGGCATTAACTAGGAATTTGCTCAGCTCCTCTCTAATGATCTTAGTTTGCGCTTTACAAAAGACTTAGCTAAAACCTTAAATCTTTGATATGTTTCAGTGTGCCCATTCTTTGTATCTTATAGTATTCCATCAAATACACTATTTCATCAATGGCTTAGCTGATCCTTGTACTTCATTACAACATCATAACTTCAACCTTTCTCTAGGTGTTCTAGTTACATCTTATTGATTGCCTCCTCCTTGACAATCAACTAATTGATAGTATTTGGATCACTAAAGCAATTGTCATTCCTACAAGTAGCAAGTTTGACATCAATGACAAAACAATGATTGAGGACATTCTTTACCAATTCCATATATTATTCCAACAATTCTTCTTATGATCATTTCAATCATTTCCAACAATCTCCCTCTTTGGCATTGATGGCAAACCAAACTGATCAAGTAATCAATTCAGTTACCACCAAGATTGTATACATTTTCTTCCTTCATTTTCACTACTGATCTCATATATCTCCCTCTTTCTTTGTATATATCTCCTTCTTTTCTTTGTATGGATCAATTTTCTGCATATTTTTCCCTCTTTGACATAAATGCCAAAGATGTAGCATCTTTATCATGCAGAATATAAGCTTTGTCTTCTAGTTGATTTTCTCCCTCTGTCACCATGCTTGTGATTGATTTGGAGTTTATGTTCCTGCTGTCATCCTTTGCATCAATCTGTTAATATTTCAATGATTTATTCCTGTTGATGCAAGGCAGCTTTCTAGTTGCCTTAAATAGCTTGAGTTAGGGGTATGACCCCCAACTTGCCTCTAAGATATTCATAGGCATCCTTGGGCAATGGTTTGGTGATGATATCTGCAGTTTGTTCCTTTGTGTGAATGTATTCCAACTTCACTTGTTTGTCTTCTACCAATTCTCTGACATAATGATACTTGATTGCAATATGCTTGGTTTTTGCATGCATCACTAGATTTTTGGATATGTTTATAGCACTTGTATTATCACAATACAATATCATAGGTTTTGTTACTTCTTCTTTCATTCCATTCAATAAATGTGTGAGCCATACAATGTTTGTGTAATTGACTGCAGCTACCACATATTCAGACTCTGCAGTGGACTGTGATGTACATGTTTGTTTCTTGCTAGTCCAGGTAACCAGCCTTTTGCCTAGAAATAATGCACCTCCACTTGTGCTTTTTCTGTCATCAATGTTTCCTCCCCAGTCTGCATCTGTATAAGCATTGAGCTCAAATTTCCCATTCTTTTTGTAGTATAGACCAAAGTCATCAGTTCCTTTGAGATATCTCATTATTCTTTTTACTGCTATGAGATGATTTTCTTTAGGATTAGTAGAGAACCTAGCCACTATTCCAACTGCTAATGCTATTTCTGGTCTACTATCTACAACATATTGTAGTTTTCCAATCATGGATCTGTACATTGTTTGATTAACTTCAGCTAACTCATCATTTTTGGACAGCTTATTTCCTGTGGCCATTGGTGTGCTGACTAGTTTGGATTCCTCCAATCCAAATGTTTTAAGAATTTCTTTGATGTACTTTGATTGTGTAACAAATATTCCATGTTTGAGTTGATGTACTTGCAATCCAACAAAAAATTTAATCTCTCCAAACATAGACATCTCAAATTCATGTTTCATTTTGTCAGCAAAGCCTTTGCAAAGTACTTCCTTACCACCAAACACTATGTCACCCACAAAGATTTTAGATACAATAATGTCTTTACCTTCTTCTGCTTTGATGTACATGTTGCTATTATCATCAGCTCTTTCAAATCCAATTTGCACTAGATACTTGTGAAGTCTCTCATACCATGCTCTAGGTGCTTGTTTCAAACCATAGAGTGCTTTATGTAACTTACACACCATATCCTTGTTGTTTTCATCAACAAATCCTTCTGGTTGTTCAATGTAGACTTCTTCTTCTAGTATACCATTTAAGAAAGAATATTTTACGTCCATCTGATAGACTTTAAAATCTTTGTGAGCAGCATATGCAAGTAAAGTTCTTACTCCTTCCATTCTAGCAACAGGAGCGAATGTTTCTCCATAGTCTATTCCTTCTTCTTGAGCATAACCCTTACATACTAGTCTAGCTTTATTTCTGGTAATCTCACCATTCTCATCTAGTTTGTTTCTGAATACCCATTTGGTGCCAATCACATTCTTGTCAGTTGGTCTGGGAACCAAACTCCAAGTTTTGTTTTTTCTTATTTGATCAATTTCTTCTTCCACAGCTTTATACCAGTCATCATCTTGTAATGCACCATATACTGTCTTGGGTTCAGATTTTTTGATTAGACATGATTCATATCTTAGTTTGTTCCTTGTCATTGGTCTTGCATCTTTGTCACCAATTATTTGTTCAGCAGGGTGATGTCTTTCTACATATTTGGATAATCTTGGCTCTGTCCTTGTTTCCATGTTTGATCTTTCAGATTCAGGATCACTATGCACTTTGTTGTCAGGTTGTTCTTCGTCATGTATGCTTTCTTCATAATCAGATTGTGCATTTTCTTCATTCTGCAACTCGACATTCACTGGTTGTGAATCGGCTGAAACTGATACCTGTTGTTGATTTCCAATTTGATTGACATCATTTTCATCAACAGTCATTCCTTCATAAGAATACACAAAGGTTCTGTACTCTTCCATTTTCTTTGGTTTTTTAGCTTGGACTTCTGTGTGCTCATCAAAATTTACATTTGCACTTTCCACAATTTTGTTAGTGTTAATATTCAAACACTTATATGCCTTACTTCTAGTGGAGTAACCAAGAAATATGCCTTCATCACTTTTTGCATCAAATTTTCCATTTCTAACATCTTTAAGGATAAAGCATTTTCAACCAAACACTTTGAAATGTTTTACATTGAGTGAGTGACCATACCATAATTCAAAAGGTGTTGTATTTGTACCTTTCTTGACTTGTACTCGGTTCAGTGTATGAATAGCTACACTTACAGCTTCTCTCCAATATTTTAGAGCAACATTCTTTTCCATCATTAATGTTCTAGCACAGTCAATCACAGATCTGTTTCTTCTTTCAGCAATTCAGTTCTGTGGGGGAGTTCTAGGAGCTGACATTTGTCTTTTGATTCCATTATCATTATAGAATATCTCGAATTCCTTTGATGTAAATTCACCACCTCTATCTAATCTTAGGCATTTCAAGCTTTTTCCAATTTCCTTTTCAACTCTAGCCACATACCACTTAAACATTTGAAAAGCATCAAAATTTTGTTTTAAGAACATAACAGTCATCATCCTGGAATAGTCATCAACAAATAACATTATGTATTTATCTCCTCTATAGCTTTGTATTTCCATTGGACCACATAAGTCAGTCTGAACTAACTCAATTATCTCTTTAGATGTATAGTTTTTTCTTTTGAAACTTGACTTTTTCATCTTTCCTAGCTGACATTATTTGCACATGATATTATCAGGCTTCTTCAATTTTGGTAAACCTCTGACTTTCTTCATTTTACTAATGTTGACTAGATTGTCAAAGTTGACATGACATAATCTTCTATGCCATAACCATTCATCATCAAATTTTGCAAATAAACAAGAAACATCATCCATATTAAGATAAAACAAATTACTCTTTGTTTGATCTCCTTTTCCTATTAGTTTACCATCAGTATCATAGATTTTTGTAGTTTTGTCTCCAAATTCCACTTTGCAACCTATATTTCCTAACTGTGAGACGCTCAGTAAATTGTAGTTTAATCCTTCAACATAGTATGCATTTTCACATGAAATTTGTTTTGTGAGCTTAATGGAACCTTTTCCTTTGATTTGACATGGAGCATCATTACCAAATCTAACACTATTTCCATCATACTAAGTAAAGTTAACAAAATTACTTTTTTCTCCTGTCATGTGATCTGAGCATCCACTGTCTATGATCCATTTGTCATTCTTGTTTATACATGTTACCAGTGCTGTGGTCTCTTCTTCATCAGATTGGTCCTTCATAGCTACATAAACAACTTCATCATCATTAACATCAGAATTTTCTTCAACAATATAATACTTCTTACCTTTTTCTTTGTAATCTCTCCTGTCATCATCTCTTCTGTTCTTGTATTTGTTGCCTTCCTTGGAATCCTTTTTCTGTGGATGTCTTGCAGCAATATGACCTACTTCATTGCAATTGAAACAAATAATAGGCATCTTACCTTTGAATTTTCCTTTCCCCCTGTGAAATCTTCTAGCGAGCAATGCTTCCAATTTTTCCACATCTTCCTCATCAGTGCTACTGTCACTAGATACATACTTCATTTTTCTTCCTTTCTTTGATTTCACCTATTCAGCATCTTTCAGTGATAACTTGGCCTTAAAAGAAGATTCAACATTTTCAAGTTTGTAGTTGTCAAAGTTGGATAACTCAAATGCAGTGAGTCTACCTATTATACCTTCAAAACTTAGATTATTTCCTGGTATACATCTTAGCTCTTGTATTGCTGATACTCTAATAGCATAGATAGGGAGAAAGGTTCTTAAGAACTTACTATTATCAGTATCTTCATCCAGCTGACCACTCAAGCATCTTATTGCACTTACCACTTCCTTTATTCTTGCACCATACTGAGAAGCATTCTCATTTTCTTCCATTTTCATGTCATCAAAATTTCCTCTGAGACTTTCTCTTTTTTTCTCTTTGTACATTCTGATCTCCTCCATAGATGTCTGATAGGGCTTTCCACATTTTGTATGCAATGTCACATCCTTTGATATCATCAAATTCAGCATAGCTGAGTGCAGAGGCAATTTCCACCATTGTGTGGTTGTGTTCTTGCTTTTTTTTCATGTCTTCTGTAGTAGGAGCACTTGTTGGATCTACATGTTCAGTAACAATTGAATTTTTGGCATAATCTCCTATGGATCCAAGATGTAGTTTCATCAAACTTTGCCATGCAACAAAGTTGTCTTTGTTGAGCTTGGGAACTTCTCTCTTTGCCATTTTGATCTTTTCTTCTTGTAGTCCCTTTAAACTGAATCAACAGTTTGCTCTAATACCAATTGTTAGAATTCTTTAGAATAACTGAGAGTGGGGGGGGGGGGGGGGTGAATCAGTTATTCAAGGTCCAAAATTCCCTATTAATACCTTTTTCTTACTTTTAATGAATCCATATATTTTTTCATCCATCCAATACTTAAATCAATCATATAAGCAAGTTACTATAAATCAATATGCAATGATAAAACATCAAAAATCAACACATGACATAACGATTTACGTGAAAACCCAATTTGGGGAAAACCACCAGTAACATGCTACTTGATTTTCACTCTTCTGAAGTGATGCCCTGTTAAAAGCCTGCCCTGTTAAAGGCTTACAACACACTGTTAAATGTGACCTTGTTAGAGGATTTCACCAAACTGTTAGGAATGGACCTAGTTAAAGGTCTTTAGAACATTCACTTGGAATGTCACCCTGTTAAAGGATTTATCTAATGGCTATTAAACCAACCTAAGTCCATAGGATTTAAAATTACTGTTACAATTGCTAGAAAGTAACGATAATGGTCTTTTGATTTGATATAACTTACAACATACTTTGCAGATTTCAGATCACACTTTGAATTCAATCCTTTTGCTTGGTTTCAATCACTTCATCTCTGACTGCTTGTCTCCCTCTCAAGCTTCATCTCCTTGAGTATTCTTACTCATTCTTCCAATGCAATCATCCTTGTGGTCATCTATTCAAACTGAGTTCCAGTGCTTTCTTCTCCTTAGCACACTCTACAACACTTCATGCTTTTATGCTCGACCACCTCTCTCTCAATGTCCCCTTAATTCTTCATTAACTTATGTCTTCTTAAATAGGAGTCTGATTTGCCTTTTGCCGCTCAATTCTCCCTTTCCCTTTTTAGGGTTTTAAGATGGATTAGGTAAGATACAATGTATCTACCCCATATCTTATTTTCTTCTAGAAACTTCGCTAGTTATATCCTTAAAAGAAAAATGTTCTACATGGTGTTTTGTGCCACCAGCTCATCATTCTTATCTTCCTTTTAATTCACAAATTTCTAGATAACAACCTTCTCGGCTTAGATCTAGTGAATCTTCGATTTCCAAAATAATGCAGCAGCTCGGCATTATTGAGTTACTAGTGCTCGACACCTCTATGTTACTCAACACCTATACCTGCTTGGCACTTGGTTCTGCTTGGCACTTAGTTCTGCTCAGCACTTGGTTTTGCTCGGCACTTGGTTCTGCTTGGCACTTGGTTCTACTCGGCATCTGAAGTTTACTCGGCATTAACTAGGAATTTGCTCGGCTCTTACTAGCTTGCTCGGCTCCTTCTCTCTAATGATCTTAGTTTGAGCTTTACAAAAGACTTAGCTAAAACCTTAAATCTTTGATATGTTTCAGTGTGCCCATTCTTTGTATCTTATAGTATTCCATCAAATACACTATTTCATCAATGGCTTAGCTGATCCTTGTACTTCATTACAACATCATAACTTCAACATCATAATATTTTAATTAAAACTTCTGAAAAGATTCCTCTACAAATTTCAATTCATTTATATTTTTTTGGAATAAAAACATGCATCCCTCCAATAAGCAAAATTTAATAATAATTGTTTTTTTTAATGTGTGTGTGTATATATATATATATATATATATATATATATATATATATATATATATATATATATATATATATATATATATATATATATATATATATATATATATATATATATATATATATATATATATATATATATATATATATATATATATATATATATATATACTTTTATGATTTGTTTTTATTTTTTAAAATATAATTTGCAATATAGTTTGATAGGAGAATCACTATCACTTATTCGAATTTTCTAAGTCTAGGATTTCATTTTCAATTGAAACCCTTCCCAAGTTAAATTCTAAATTCTTTCATCAATGGAATGAGGGTTTTCTAATTAGGTTTTCCTTGATTTCTTCACATGAAGAAAGAATCAACATGCATACCAAAATTTCACAATATAAAACATTCATCAGACACGAAGATCATAGGAAGTAAAAAAGAGCAAAATAGTATATGAAAAAATCACGAGTGTCTACTCGGACACTGATGCTAATTTTTTATTCCTCAGAATCTGTTAAGAAAAGTACCTTCCTTCTCCAACATTCACAGTCCCTCCAAAAGTTGAACCCCTAAGTGACTAGGAGTGTTTGTAGAAGCATATGAGCTTGTCGAAGCAAATGAGCCTGTATGAGCTTGTCGAAGCATATGAGTTTTTCGAATGCATATTAGCTTGTAGAAGCATATGAGCTTTTCCAAACACACTAGGAGAGCCTATATATAAAGGCTTCTAAGATTCATCTAGAATGTGTCTAGAAAGAACTCGGAGATAAGCATGACAACTAAGCACATAACTTCCACGATAAGAAGATAAACATGATGAGGTGTCTAGAATGTTGTAGACACCATGTGCTCAAATAATGTGCTAACTCCTAAGTGTAGAAAACACGTGCATAATTAGAGTGCAAACTCCTATGTTGTCAACATGACAACTCACAAGAGTTTGTATACTCCTATGTGAATAAATATTAAAATAATGCACATTACTTAATTAAATCCACTTGTTTTATCTTAATATATTTTAATCACATGCTTGCATCATGCAATCTAGAATCTTTTAATAATTTTAATATCTTTTTCACTTTTAATTTTATTTTTGAAACTTTAATTGACAAAATATTTATTTACTTAAATAATAATATTATTTAACATTTACTTAAAAAATGAACTCTAAATATATTATTATTAAATTAAATAAATATTATCACGTTCCAAATTTAAATTTATAACTTTCATCTCCAAATTTGTTTTTTTTTAATTTAATTAATTTCCCAATTAATTAAAAAAAAAATTTAATATCATAATAATTTTCCATTTAACTAAATCATTAATTAAATCTTTTAATTAGACTTAATTAATAGAAAATACACCAAAGACTCACAAAGTAAAATATGAAAACCCATTATAGAAAAACACATACAAAATCAAACTAAGGGGTTATATCATGAATTACATCATCCCATGTATTCAGAGGGTACTCAAATCAGATACTTGTCCTAATTTTCAATTAGGACAAATGGCTTAAAGGTTTGGAATTTGGACTTGATAATTTATCTCCCCTCTCTTACCATTGAGATAATGCAATAGGGTATGGTCATCCTAAAAATTCAAGGAAGTTGATACTCGGTACCTGCAACCTACATAAAATCCATGCATGTACAAGCACAATATATACTAAGCTAAACAGTCAATGGAAGGAAGTGGTGCATTATGTAGATCCTGACTAGTAGGTGAGTATGACTCGCTTCCTTAACCACATCAAAAATGCCATATAGAAAGAAAAAAACACGCACACCATAAACAAGCAAGTATGGGGTAAGTATCCATAAGAAAAGACATATGATAATAAATCATCTAACTAATCATCATCAATAACTGCAAACACTATAATAATCATCATACATGCATGAACTAGAAAGTACTAAGTAATCTCATCATATATCAACTAAATCTGAAATAATATCTGGTAATCTCCAAATAATCTCACTAATCATCAATATACAATTGACCTAAAAGAGTTCAACAATGATAGCAAAAATGTGAACTAGGGCAGGCACTACATCTACCCCCCGTAGAATTAGGTTTACTCCTGGAAACCTACACAGATGATAATACTAAGGGACTCACTACGTGGATCCCATTGAACTCTTTCCCCCTGTAGGAGGATATGATTCCACTAAAGATTGTACAACACACTAAGAACAATATTATTATGGTTTAATAGTAAATTGAAAACCACATTGATCCAACATTCACTCTTTTAACAACTACTGGAATAGATCTCCTAAACACTCTAAACAAGAGCAACATAATGCTTGCAAAGATAATCAAAGGCATACTACCTTAAAGCGTAGATCAAAGATACATGTTTTGAAAAAAAAAAAGTTTCAATTTTTCAATTTTTTTTCCTATATTTAGGTTTATGTATAATTTCAATTTTGAAACCTAAGTGTTGAAGTATGAAAAAAAAATTGCAACTAATAGTTTAAGTCCTATTTCAACTCACCTAGTTTCAAGTTTCAGTTTGAAAGAGATACACATGATAGTTCAAAGTTTTCATTTTGTTCAACTAGTTAACAACTTGTGGCATTCAAATATATCCAAAACTCCCAATGTAGAAACTCAGGCTCTGATACCAGATGTAACACCTTGCTAAGGGATCCAAAAGAATTAACCTAAAGTTTTACTAAGTTTGCAAAACATTTTTTTTTCCTTTTGTTTTTCATGAAAGATAAACCATTCATATCAAGTAGCAAAAGCAATAACATACATACAACTAAAAGCATACATAACAGGTTACATTCCTTAAGGATCCCAAGATGTTGAGTCACATTTAATCTAATTAATACCAAGTCTAACACTACCACATCCACATGAAAGAATAATTAAAGGTTCACAGTCCATAATATACATATAATAAAGATACATCATCCACATTGACCATGATACAAGTGCAATATAGTAAATAAAACATGATACATCCATCCATCAATAAGATATAACAACCATCGTAAAAGATAACCATCCATCATAAAAGACAAATAAGTGTGTGGTTCCTCCCAACCATCAATAGCATCATTAGACCATCATGGGACCTAGCCATCCCTCCATGCATAACATCCCAAGCCATTGAAGAGATCATCAGTACAATAGTAATAGGGATCTCACTCTTAAAACATGCTACTACATATGCATAAGAAATCTACCATGCATGAATAAAACATAAGATGATCCTACAAAGTAGATAACATCATCTATCACATGCTAATCATCAATATAGAGAAACATATGAGTAAATAACATCAATCATAAGATATAACATCTATCATAATGATCCAAGAATGGAATGAAGGTAAATGCAAAAAAAGAATACTCCAGCCATAGTGCCTATAGACAGATCTCAAATGGTAAGAGTGAAAAAGCACTACCACCCAACCATGTGTGACCTAAATGGCCCACTCCCACTACACTGAGGAGATAGTCTCAAGTCCCAAAAAGGATATCAAATCACATAACACAAGTACTCTCTAAGTTTAGGAATCCTAAAAGTATACTAGCTCAAAGGTTCTAATAAGAATGACATCTAATCCCAGAGGCACAATAATGACATGTAGGAAACCTACTATGTAAGAGAGAAAGTGTCATCACACAAATCACACTAGAGTTACCCTAGTAGTCTCTCAATAGACCCCAACCCCCTAGTGATCCCTATGCGGCCACTAGTATCCTTTCATACTGACGAGGCATATTACGAAATGCAAGGTCGCAACCAAGCATTCTCTCTACTCCCATCCTAGTCTGTACTAGCACTCGAGGCTTGGGCGAGAACATACAATTATCTTATTAGGTTCATTTTAATCCCCATTTAGTGTAAATTTTTTCACTTATTAAATAACTTACAATGAGTTACCCTGGTAGCCACTTAGGGTCCTAGGCCCCATTGCAAGCCACTTTTCGACACTACAAGTAGATAACCTACCCTAGGCTCATGAAATCATAAATCACAAAATCACCTCAATCCTATACAAGCGATTCAAAAGCATCATAAAGATAATCAAAATAATCACATCAGTTCTCCATGAGCAACTGAAAAGCATCTTATGATAATCATAATATCCATCAGTTCTCAACGAGCAACTTGAAAGTATCTCAAAGTAATACTAATCGAAGACTCCAAAATGGTCAAGTCAAACATATGACAACATGACATCATCAAGAACAAAACAAACACTTTAGTCCCATCAAGGTGATTGGAAAGTAAGCCAAGTATAACTAATCGATGATTCAAAAATGGTTAAGTCAACTATCTCAAATACATACACCTCAGCTTCACACAAGAAGACTGGAAAGCAATAAAAATCATCAAATACAAACATATCATAAAGCACACCATCACATTACCATCATTAGGTTTAGAAAGATCGAGATCAAATAACATCAACATGCCATCACATCTCATAACTCCCAAGCCTTTGGTAGATGTCTTGACTAGTCAACACTCTAGGACCCCCCAAACCCCAAATATGGATAGCATAAAGAACAAGATACAAACACATATTTTAGTTTTCTTTTGCAATCACATGGTTAAGCCAAATATGAGGTTCAATTTTCGTTTCGATTATACCTCAAGTGTATAAGGTTCTTCATTTAATCTCCAAGTCAACCCATTTATCTTTTTGAATAAAACATAGAATTATCCCTCCAATATTTTAAAACAATTTTCTAAAATAGTCAAAAGATAATTATTTACTTATTTAAATCATTGAACTAATTCCCATTGACTTTTAGATATAATCATTCACATTATTTCACTAAAATCAATGTTACTAATAATTAAATGAAACTCCCTTAATTCCAAGAGCATCTCTCATTATTCAAATCATAAGAATAATACTTATCAACTTTCAAATAATTAGTTTACAATTTCTTTAAACCCCTTCAAGGACAATCATTTATTTAAAATAATCTTCATTAATTTTAAGTAAAATCAATCTCATTAATAATTCAATTATTTAATTCCACTAAACACTTATTAATATATCTTTTCTTTTAATTTTTCCTCATTTAAAAATCCATTTACTGAAATTGACTAATAATTAATTACACTTCTTCTACTATTAACTAATCTTAATTAAATTTAATTTAATTAGATTAGTTAATAAATCATATAAAACTAATGCATATAATTTGTTTATTTAAATATATCCCAAATTATCATCAACAATTATTAGTTTAATTAATATAATAACCGTTAATCATCTATCAATATATTATAAAATAAAAGTTATCTAATATATTAAATGTTATTTAATATGTTAAATAACATTTTCTAAGGTTAATAATATTAATTAATATTTATAAATTTACTCTAAATAACCCATTTACTATACTAAATGTCACTTATAAAATAAAAACTTTTAATAACTTTATTATTAAAATAATAAATATATTTAAGAACTTAAATTAAATTGAATTCAATATAATTTAAAATCTAAAAGCGAATTCGTACCTATGATCTATGTTTAATGTCACTGTCTTATTATATAGCTGTCGACGTATGATAGCCATGTGGCCTGTCATAGTTGTGCGATAATTTAATGGAGACTGTGCCCCACGCGCACAGTACCACGACTAGTAAGCCGCGGACAGTATAAGGGAGGTGGGGGTAGGGGGTGGGTATACCCGCCCCTCCCCAATACATTTTGTTAAATTTTGTTTTTATTTGTTTATAATCACTGCAGGCTATATAATGCATGCAGGCTATTGATCACAGGTACTCTGCGATCTCGCAAACCTGCACAGTATGACGCCACCAAAAATGAGGTAGGTGGGGTTACACGTTCATTCCTCCCTGCCCCTCATTAATATATATTTTTAAATTAAAGCTTCTGAAAAGATTCCTCTCAGAATTTCAATTCATTTATATTTTGTTTGAATAAAAATATGCATCCCTCCAATGAGCAACATTTAATAATAATAATTTTTAAATGTATATATATATATATACATACATATATATATATATATATGTATATATATATATATATGTATATATATATATCTATGTATATATATATATCTATGTATATATATATATATATATATATCTATGTATATATATATATATATATATATATATGTATATGTATATATATATGTATATATATATATATATATATGTATGTATATATATATATATATATATGTATGTATATATATATATATACATAGATATATATATATACATAGATATATATATATACATATATATATATATATATACATATACATATATATATACATATACATATATATATATATATATCTATACATACATACATATATATATGCATACATATATATATACACATACATACATACACATATATGCATACACATATATATATACATACATACATACATACATACATACATACATATATATATATATATATATATATACTTTTATGATTTTTTATTTTATTTTATTAAATATAATTTGCAATATAGTCTGATAGGAGAATCACTATCAACTATTCAAATTTTCTAAGTCAAGGATTTCATTTTCAATTCAAACCCTTCCCAAGTTAAATTCTAATTTCTTTCATTAATGGAACGAGGGTTTTCTAATTAGGTTTTCCTTGATTTCTTCACACAAAGAAAGAATTAACATGCATACCAAAATTTCATAATATAAAACATTCATCACAAGAATCCCTTGGAAAGCATTTAGTAGACACGAAGAAGACAGGAAGTAAAAAGGAGTGAAATAGTATATGCAAAAATCACAAGTGTCTACCTGGACACTGATGCTAATTCGCTACTCCTCAGAATCTGTAGAGAAAAGTCCCTTCCTTCTCCAACATTCACAGTCCCTTCAAAAACCGAACCCCCAAGTGACTAGGAGTGTTTGTAGAAGCATATGAGCTTGTCGAAGCAAATGAGCTTGTATGAGCTTGTCGAAGCATATGAGCTTTTCGAATGTATTTTAGCTTGTAGAAGCATATGAGCTTGTCAAAACACACTAGGATAGCCTATATATAAAGGCCTCCAAGATGCATCTAGAATGTGTCTAAAAAGAACTAGGAGATAAGCATGACAACTAAGCACATAATTTCCACAATAAGAAGATAAACATGATGAGGTGTCTAGAATGTTGTAGACACCATGTGCTCAAATGATGTGCTAACTCCTAAGTGTAGACAACACGTGCATAATTAGAGTGCAAACTCTTGTGTTGTCAACATGACAACTCACAAGAGTTTGCATACTCCTATGTGAATAAATATTAAAATAATGCACATTACTTAATTAAATCCACTTGTTTTATCTTAATATATTTTAATCACATGCATGCATCATGCGATCTAGAATCTTTTAATAATTTTAATATCTTTTCCACTTTTAATTTTATTTTCGAAACTTTAATTGATAAAATATTTATTAACTTAAATAATAATATTATTTAACATTTACTTAAAAAATGAACTCTAAATATATTATTATTAAATTAAATAAATATTATCACATTCCAAATTTAAATTTATAACTTTCATCTCCAAATTTAATTAATTTCCCAATTAATTAAATAAAATTAAATATTTAAAATATCATAATAATTTTCCATTTAACTAAATGATTAATTAAATCTTTTAATTAGACTTAATTAATAGAAAATACACCAAAGACTCACAAAGTAAAATATGAAAACCCATTATAGCAAAATACATATAGAATCAAACTAAGGGGTTAATATCACAAATTACCTCATCTGATGTATTCAGAGGGTACTCAACTTAGATACTTGTCCTAATTTTCAATTAGGACAAATGGCTTAAAGGATTGGAATTTGGACTTGCAACCTGCATAAAATCCACGCATGTACAAGCACAATATACACTAAGCTAAATAGGCAATGGCAGGAAGTGGTGCATCATTTAGATCCTAACTAGCAGGTGACTATGACTCCCTTCCTTAACCACATCAAAAATGCCATATAGAAAGAAAACAAATAGGCACACCATACATATGCAAGTATGGGGTAAGTATCCATAAGAAAACACATATGATAATAAATCATCTAACTAATCATCATCAATAACTGAAAACACTATAATAATCATCATGCATACATGAACTATAGAGAACCAAGTAATCTCATCATATATCAACTGAATCTGAAACAATATATGATAATATCCAAATAATGTCACTAATCATCAATATACAATTGACCTAAAAGAGTTCAACAATGATAGTAAAAATGTGAACTAGAGCAGGCACTACATTATTACACTTGTACAAAACTTGGTCATTTAGCCAAAAATTACATGAATATAGGAAGAATTGAAGATGAAAAGAAGGCAAAAGTAGATAGCATGAGAAAGCAGATGAGACAATAGTGGATTCCCAAATCTACTGAGCAAGCTAGTTCAAGCAATGATGGTCATGTCACTCAAGAATTGGGTGACTCCACCATTTCCAACTAAGTTCTTAAGTAAGAACTGGAACTGCGTAATCATAGTCACATCTAAAATAGTTCTAGAATTGAAAAGGAAACAAAGATCCAAATCTGTATTTGGGATACAAGGGGATCACAAAAGATTAGTATCAATTATCATTAAGTAAGGTTGGGTCATGGACTCTACTGAGGATGGTCAAGAGTAACTAGTCACACATGTTTGGTTACCGAGTTATGAAGTACTCACCGAGCAATCTGAGCAAATAGTGGATGACAACCTATTGCGCATAATGATGTCATCATAGCTACTTTTTTACTGAGCATTAATGTCAAAATGTTATCAAAAGGGTAGGAAATTGAAATCATTTTTCATGAAAATCTTAAAGCGTTATTGCAATCAAGTGAATTGAAGAGCGATCAAGCAATTTCGAGTGGAATTTGCTGTATTTTTTTTTTTGAAGTTTTTTGTATCCCACCAAGTAACCATGGGAGCATCAAGTAGTAGTAGAAAGGAAAAGAAAGGGTTATAAATGTTGGTCCAAGGAGTCAAATGGAAACTGCCAAATTTCAAACTTGTACCAGCAATTATAGAAACCCTCGATCCAAATGGAGCACAATCGTAAATCCCTCATAAGGTACTTCTCATTAAAGATATCCAAACTCATTTTAAGTGTGCAATTCAAGAAATTGGAACCCTAGAGATGGATTATGCCCTAGGTGAATAATGTGTGAATGGTGTTCTTAAGCTTGAGCATAAGCACTTGAAAGATAAGGGTTAACCCACATTCCCCACCTACCCCAGAGTTCCCAAATCAAGTAGATCAGATACATCCTAAGTCGAGTTCACAATGGTCAGTTATGGCTTCAGCAACCAGTTTTGATTACTAAGAAGATGATTCATCGTGTCACTGGCCTTCCCATGCTCTCCAAAGCCAAAGCTACTAAAACCCTAGGTCAGGTGGAGTTAGAGAAGAAAACCCTAGGTGAGCAGGATGGCAGTGGCATGAAGATCAGTAGTGTAACTGATGTAGAACTAAAGTTTGGCATACATGTGATAGTACACAAGATTTATAGTTTGAGCCATCTCAATAGTGTGTCGTGTGAAGAAATAGACTTGGTATTCAAAGTCATGGAAAAAAAATGGCCTATGATCTTGCAAACTTATTGTTGAAATAGTTCAAAAAAAAGATGGAAAGTATAAGGACATCCAAGAACAATCCTTGTAAATTTGGTTCATTGTTGACACGTCTATTTTTCTATGTTCAAAAGTTTTTCCCTTCAAAAGTTACAGTTTTATGGAGAAAGGATGTGCCAATTTTGTATCAAATTAATGAGTACATTGTAGAAATGGGTGAGAATTTTGACACCATAATTGATAACTACTTTGATGTTTTCAAGGAGAAAATAAATAACAAATTCAAGATTCCCATGAAATTGGTTGAAGATTATAGAGATGATGTTTGTTTCATGGAAGACAGTGACAAAGCCTACATTTAGGTAGTGATTACAAGAGTTGCATGGGTTAAACCTCTTCCCTATGAGGTGAACATTGATGAAGCAAAAGACATAATTGAAGCCTTATGAAATGAACCTATTGATCCAAAGGCACCACACTTTGGAACCTATGATAAGGCCAAGGCAAGAATAGAGCTTGAAATCAAGCTTCCATATGTGATTAAAAAAGGCAAGAGGAGAATTGAAAAACTCAAAACCAGCACACCTCTTTTGTTGACCAAAGGTAAAGGAGAAGAAGATGATGAAAATGTAGAGGATGAAGATGAGTTAGAAAAGGAAGAAGAGCCAGTAAAGAAGAAAGGCAAGGTGATCATCACCAAACCATCAAAGCCATCCACTGCAGTGTTTACTAGAAGATCCAGGAAGAAAGGTAGTGAAGTTGTGTTTAGAAAGCCTCATCTCACCTTCTAGGAAAGATTTAAACAAATGGAAGAAGGTGCAAGCATAACCAACTTCAAATCATTGAAGTATGAGACTAGGACAAAGGCTGAGAAGAAGCAGATTGAGGAATTGGTGCTAATCAAGATGGGTAAATGGAGGTATTCCCCTAATCAGATAGCTTCTCATATTTCTAAACATATATTAGAGAGATTGAAGCCAAGATGGGACTCGGCCATGTGGACAAAAAGAGATATCTATGAATAAAAATTGAGGCAATTGTTACTGAGCATTATAGATGCTGAAGTAAAAGAGTCTATGAAGAAATATGAAGACATGATGACTCTTAGATTCGATACTTGTTTAATTTTGTTAAAGGATATACAACCTGTAGTCAAGAATGCTACATGCATGTGGAATAATATCTTTCACTTGCAAAAACTGAGTGACTCTCCAGTAGAAGTCAAGGATGATGACAGTGATGATGAGGAAGAAGAAACAAATTTTGAAGCAATTCAGTTTGACAACGAAGGAGTTGAAGAAGATAAAGAGGAAGAAACTATTGAGGAAGTCAAAGAATATAGTGAGGAGATTGATCCTGTGAAGATAGTTGCAGTAGTCATTGCCTCATTTCCTCATTCTCTAAGCAAATCAGCAGCTACATCAAATTTAGAGTTAGCCACAATAAGTTTGATTGTGACCACAACATAAACATCAAATGTCCAATCACTCTTCGCTCCCTCTCAGCTCAGTGTATCACTAATGGAAGTGCCTACCACTTCATCTACCAAGTTGTAACCTCCCTCCTATTCAGTTCCTAAGTCAAGTTCATCAATAGTGAGTACAACATGTTCTACAATTTTGTGTTCTTTAGTAGTAAGTATAGTTTCAAGTTCTACAATTTTGGATTCTATAGTTTTGTTTTCTATAGCTTTGGATACTTTGATAAGTATATCAATTTTAGATTCATTAAGCACTCCAATCACAATTCCATCTGTTAGTGTTATATCAGTTTTTACTGCTAGCCATGCTATCTCTACTATTGTTTCCATTTTGGATTCTAAGGTAGTTTGTACTAAGGTAGTTGAATAGAAGGCTCAACCTTGTACAAAAATTTTGAGTGGAAAGGAGATAGAGAAAGATATTGATTTAGATGAGAAAATTGATATTCCAAAGTGGGATATTGATAATGCCACTGAAGATCAAATGCAATTAGCTAGTCAAATCCTCCAAAAGAAAGCCAAGTAGAACAAATTAAGAGAAGAAAGAGATAGAGAATATAAAATCATAGAGAGTGGTAAGGATATTTTGACTGAGGTAATAAGTGTTGAAGTCGATACTTCTTAGTGCATTTTATTTCAATTGGAAGAAGCAGTTCAAAAATTTAATGAGGACTCTAGTGGTCAAGAAAATTGATTGAGAAAGCAGAGAAGAAATTTGATAACAAAGTGCTTGAGCACATTTCTCAGCAAATTGTTATTCAACAAGTGGAGCTTTCCTCAATTTTGACCAATCTTGAAAATTCTTGCATAAATGTTACATCACTTTTTGAAAAGTTATGCGATATCAACAAGAATACTAAGGAAATAGAGAGAAAATTGAATAAAATTGATGAAGATATGAAGGCTAGTGCATAGCAGTTGCAACTTGACCCTAGTTCAAGCTCTGCACATCATATGAAAATCATATTCTTGTCAGATATGCAGGCAAAATTGTTGAGAGAGGAAGCACGAATGTATTCTTCACTCATAGCCATCCAAAATATGATCCTTCTCATCATGTATACAATGTAGAAGCACAATTCCAAAACATTGATCCATGACAATAATTTCTCAGTTGTAGATCACATGATTGAGCTCTTTGCAGAAGTGCAAGTTGCTCTACAAACATGAAAAGTTTTGCAAGAAAATTGGGATAAGAATTTAGATCTCATACTTAAGGTACATTATGAGTTTCTTTCTTACATTGGTGTATCTGTGTAAATAAGTTTTGAGTAAATCTTTGGCATTATTGTCAAAAAGGTGGAGAAACAAAATATATCTATGTGAACCTATATGTATATATGGGAGAAATATGTAGTATGTATATTGTATGAGGGAGAATCATGCAAAGAAAAGAAAAGTATATACTTACAAAGACAAATTTTGAAAAATCTCAAAAATAGTATTCTAGTACTGAGCTAGTTTCACACTAAAATGATGTATATAAGTTTTGGGTGATAAGTATTTTTGTCACTAATGCCAAATGTTGAGATTGTTGACATTAATTATAGTTTGTTATTAGTGAAAAAACTTATTTAGATTCTATATGGTTACCAAGCTCATTGAGCAGTCTGTAGTGTTTTCCATGTAACTCAATAGCCACCAAGCTTCATAGTTCCTACTAAGCATTCCAATGGTTACCAAGTAAATTCAGGCAATCTGAAGTCTTACAGTTCCTACCAAGTAGTTCAGTGGTTACCAAGTTTCATAGTTTCTATGGAGCCATCAGTTCATGTGAAATAAAGTTAGTGTTAACTCAGTGATGAGATGATTAGTGTTTGTTGAGTTCAGGTATGGTAAACATGGAATTTAGTTTCTACCAAGTTGCACAATATCTACTGAGTTGCCAGTGTAGACTGAGTTTGAGACTACTCTGAGATGTTTAGTATGGACCGAGCTTCCATTTCTACCGAATGCATGATGATGCCAAGTAATGATAGTGGATGTCGTGTATCAAAACTTCACCAAGTCAATCTTCAGAACCTAAGTGTCTTCATTTGAGTTGACTTTGTAATATTGGTGTTAACTTGTATATTGGCCAACTTTGCAATTTTGTAAATTATATGAATTGTATTGTATCATATCAATGATGTAGTAGCATCAGTAGTATGGATCAATGAGATATGTGAAATATATGCATGTGAATGTGAATCAAAAGAAAAGAAAAGTGTATTATAAGGCCATATCAGGAGCAACAGAGTTATATCTATCACATAAAGGTGATCATTACTTCAAAGAATCTCTATCAAAAATTTAGTTTTAAGTCAGAGATCTACTGTTTCATCCTAATAGGTGAATCAACTCCAAAATCCTCTAACAAGGTAGACTTAACAATCTTTTGTCAAATCTCCTTACCAAGTGCATACTTCTTTGTATGTTTGTAAATCCTCTAACAAGGTGGACTTAGCAGTGCTAATTACTCCTAAAAGGATAGATCATTAGGAGTGATCATTGTAAGCCTTAAAAGGCCAACTTTATGCTGCAGTATTGAATTTTTGTGGGCATCATCCTCACCCCAGCTTTACTTTCTATTTGGAAGGTTTCTAGGTCACTAAATTATTGTGTTCATGTGTCATGAATGTTTATGTTTTTAGTTTCTCATGCATGCAGTTAGATCTGAATTAATGGATTAAATGATTATTGGGTTATTGCAATTAAGGTTTGAAATTGATAAAGTTTTTAAGGTTACTGATTCACCCCTCCCCTCTCAGTAACCTAACATAGTCTTGAATATTTCCAACACCCCGTACCCAAGCCCTACTCTAAGTTCCCTAAAATCTATAGATTGTTAAGTTCAACCTCATTTCATTCAAATGACTTACCAAAAAAATAAATATAGTTTTCTTCAAAAGGAATTTAGAAGCCAAGGTGCAATAATAATTACAAAGTAATCTTTTAATAAATACATCTCTTTGGCACTAGATGAATACATGTGTACTTCCTTCCTCTCTTTTTCCTAATTGCCACCTAATCCTCTATGAATCTTAATTTAAAAATCCATTTGAAGGTTTTATAATTATATGATTAACACTACGTCTATGTTTTATACTAACATAATCTCCAAAAAATTCACTAGTTCATGACCACTATATATCATAATTACCCCAACATTTCTTTTTCAGTCACCAAAATTGACATTAAATGACAATGTCACTACCTTTAATTTTTAAAATCAATTTTGAGCCAATATCACACCTTAATGACATCACCACCCATAATAACCAATAAAAAACATTATTTTTAAATTGTTCATTATTCTCCTTATTAGAAGATGCCAAATATATTGTATAATGCCCATTAGTGACCACCCGGGTCATAATTGTTAGTTTGTGGGGATTGATCAAGGAAGCACTGTATATACTCCATAATTTCTCAAAAAAATTGGGCTTACATGTTGTACCTAATTTTAATCCTAAAGTGACAAAAATACTTATATAAAATGCTTTAGGTTTAGGTATTTCATAAGGTGTGATCAGATGATAGTATTTTGTGGTGGTATTGTGTTGTAAAGGATTACATATTTTAATGATGTTGTAATCACTAGATAATAAAATATTGGACTCACTATTAGTGGACATAGCATAGGGATTGGGTGAATCACATTAAGTCTTTGTCTTTTGTGTTCTCTCCTATGTGATTTATTATTCTCTAATATTGGTTATATTTTCATGTAATTTTATTTTTGTCTCTTTAAATTTCAACAAGTAGTATTAAAGCCTAGTTGTTTTAATTATCATCTGTAGGAAAGTATTACAGTTTAGTAGGAGTTTCATGATTGAGTGGGAGTGATGAAAGATGAGTGTAAGATGAAGGTTAAGAATTTTAATGGGTAAAAATTTTAGTTATGGAAGATGCAAATGAAGGACTACCTTTATTAGAAGGGTTTCTAGTGGTCATTACAAGGAAAAGCTAAGAAACAAACCACTATGAGAGATGAGGACTAGGAAATTCTTGACTAAAAGGAACTTGGTGTTGGAAATAATCAAGACTAACAAGGTTACTAAGAGGGTAGGGGTGAATCAGTAACTCTAAAACTTTAAATGAATTCTGCATAATAACATATTCATCATTCATCCATCTAATCTATTGTATGCATGAAAAGATAAACATTTATAACACATGAACGCACAGATTTGGTGACCCAGAAACCTTCCAATTAGAAAGTAAAACTGGGGTGGGGATGATGCCCACAAAACTTCAATACTGCAGTATAAAGTTGGCCTGTTAAGGTTTACAATGATCACTTCTGATGATCTGCCCTGTTAGGAGCAAGTAGGATTACTAGATCCACCTTGTTAGAGGATTTAAAAACATACAATGAAGTATGCACTCTGTTAGGAGATTTACACAAGACTATTAAATCTACCTTGTTAAAGGATTTACAAACTGATTCACCTATTAGGATGAAGCAGTGGATCTGGTTACAATTGATTGCTGATAAGATCCTTTATGCTCTGATCACCTGATGTGATAGATATAACTTTTTTGCATCTATGTTGACCTTGATGTATTCCTTTGTTCTGCTGCTGATTCGCTTTCCCTCTTCTCAAAATATTGTAATACAAAATCCCATCCAATTTCCTTATCATATTTGTACAAATGATATAATACATGACATATATACCATTCCAATATTTACTTAACAAGGTCAGCCAAACACAAGTGAACAAAATATTACTGAGTCAACCAGATGGTGGAAAACTTGAGTTCCTCAAACTTACTCAATGAGCTTCTAATACTCGGCATCCACTACAATACACCACATCATCATGCACTTAGTAAGAGTAGAGGCACGGTTCATACTGACCATTCTAAGTAGCTGGAACTCAGTAACCATTGGTGACTCGGTGAATATTGTGTTACTTGGTAAAAATTGAATCTATTGACAACCTTCTTCACTTGGTAAATACTGATTCCTTCATTTACCTTGATCACTTAGTAAACTCTAAGTTCTTTGTTTATCTTGATCACTCAGTAAACACTAAGTTTTTTGTTTACCTTGATCACTCAGTAAACACTAAGTTCTTTGTTTACCTTGATCACTTGATAAACACTAAGTCTTTTGTTTACCTTGATCACTCGGTAAACACTGATTTCAACTAATGACTAGGTGAGCACTGAGAACTTGGTAAACACTATGAAGCTCGATGACCACTAACTGCTTGGAGAACACTGTTCTACTCAGTAACCACTATGAACTTGGTAAACACTGCTAAACTGCCCATAAGCTCGGTTTCCAAAGGAATGCTTGGTATGAGCTCGGTAAGAATTCAGTATCAAATAAGTGTTTTAACTAATGAAAAATATATCATAATTCCAACAATCTCCCCCTTTGGCATTAGTGACAAAAACACTTATGAGCCAAAATTATATACAACATCTGACATACTGACGACTGATTCTATTGAATATACATGGCGCATTAGTGACAAAAACACTTATGAGCCAAAATTATATACAACATCTGACATACTGATGACTGATTCTGCTGAATATACATGGCGTCCTTACATATAACTCCCCCATACAGTATACACAAGGTATTTACATGAGTTATATGACTTTTATTCACAGTATCTCTTTGTCCCTTTTGTACATTTATCTCACCAATATTTCTTCCTGAGTATCTCTTTCTCCCCCTTTTTGACAATAATGCCAAAGAATAAAATAATGTATTTACATAGAGACACCAAAATGTGAGATAAACTCATAATGTACCTAGAGAATGAGTGGCAGAGTCTTATCCCAATTCTCTTGCAAGATTTTGCATGTGGATAGAGCTATTTGAACTTCTGCAGAGAGTTCAATCACATGGTCTGCAGCAGAGAAATTGTTGTCATGGATCAATGTTTTGGAGTATGCAATATGTTTTTGCATTATGTCCATGATAGGAAGGATCATATTCTGAATATCTAACAATGTAGATCAGATCCCTGCCTCTTCCCTCAACAATTCTGCCTGCTTCTCTGACAAAAATTTGATCCTTAGGTGATGAGATGAGCTTGAACTAGGGTCAAGCTTCAGGTTTTGTGCACTTGCCTTTAGATCCTCATCTATCTTATTCAATTTCTCTCTTATCTCCTTAGTATATTTGATAACATCACAAAGCTTAGCAAAAAGAGATGTTACATTATTAAAATAATTGTCAATGTTGGCCAAAATTGTGGTTAATTCAACCTGTTTTATTGCTATATGTTGAGCAATGTGCTCAAGCACCTTATTATCAAACTTCTTTTCTGCCTTCTCCATCAACTTTTCTTGACCGAAGGTATCCTCATTGAATTTATTTACAACCTCTTCTAACTAAATCAAAATGTGTTGAGTAGAATCTACTTCAACACCTACAGCTTTTGTAATTATATTTTGGGCATTCTCAATTATTCTATATTCCTTATCCCTTTTAGACCTTAGCTGCTTCTACATAGCCTTCATCTCAATTAGTTGACTAGCGTATCTCATTTCTTCAATGGTTGCATTTTCATAGTCAATCTTTGGAATTACTATCTCTATGTCTAAGTCAATATCTTCAGGAATTTCTTTTCCAGTGATCATAAGTCTTAATGGTTGCTTTTGTTTGACTTCTGTGATGACTGGTTTAACCTTAGGAATAGACACAATAGTAGAGATGGAAGGACTAGCAGTGAAAACTAGGATGCTTGAGGACTGAGTGCCAATAGGAGTATATATCGGATAAAAAATTGGAGTACTTGCCAAAAATGGTGATACACTCGATAATGTAGTATCTGAACTAACTGGGTCTGAAGTAGATGCAGATAATACTAAAAAAATTGTAGAATAAATTGGAATTGACAAAATTGTGGAACTTACTGCTATACCGATTGATGATGATGGAGTAGAGGAGGCTAGCTTGATAGCTAAAGAAGAGGGATGCAGCTCAGTAGTTGAAGTGGTAGACACTTCCATTGATGATACTTGGAGCTAAGATGTGGCAGGTGCAGATGATAAATTTGATGTAGATGTTATCAAACCTGCTGAAGCTGACTCCAGCCTTGATGATGCCACAGTTTTCGGTGGAGAGTGAGGAAGGGATGCAATAACTGCTACTGCAATTTTCACCAGATCATCTTCCTCCTTATCTTCCTCTTCATCTTCTTCATCCTTGTCTTCTTCCTCTTTATCTTCCATCAATGCATGGAGCTCTCCTGGTGAGACTATGACAGATGGAGTGCTATCAAATTCATCATCATTGCTGCTATCATCATCTTTGATTTCCACTAGGTCTTCACTGGGCTTATGTAGATATAGATGTTTTTCCACATGTTTGTAGCATCATTTACAACATGCTCAATGTCTTTGATCAAAATCAAACAGGTGTGGAATCTAATCATCATTTTACCTTCATGGTTTTTCATTTAAGTTTTTACTTCTACTCCAGTGAGACTTGGTCAAAGGTTCTTTAGGGATTTCTCATAAATATCTTTTACCATTTGGGTGGCTAACTCCCATCTCAGTTGCAATCTCTCTATTAGCTCTTTTGAGATTTGAGGGGCAATCTGGTCTAGGGAGTATTTCCATTTACCCATCTTACTGAGTACCAGTTCCTCAATCTGCATTTTCTTGGCATCTGTTCTAGTTTCAAATTTCAATGCCTTGAAATTTGTGATGCTAGCACCTTCTTCCAATAGTTTGAGCCTTTGCTCAAATGTGAGTGCAGGCTTGACTAGTATAGGTTCCTGCTTACCTTTCTTGGTTCTTCTGTTAAATACTACAGTAGGCTTCTTCTTAGGTTTGGTAATGATTACCCTACCTTTCTTCTTTGGTTGTTCTTCTGTAGATTCTTCTTCTCCTTCTTCTTCTCCTCCTTCTTCTTCTCCTTCTTCATCTTCACCTTTTCCTTCTGTGAGCATAAGAGGACCGGTTGTAGTTTTCACTTTGGCTATTTTCCTCTTGCCCTTGCTTATGGCATGTGGTAGCTTGAGTTCAAGCTCAATTCTGGCCTTAGCTTCTTCATAGGTTCCAAAAAAAAATTTCCTTGGGTCTACTAGCTCATTTACCAGTGCTTCTATCATATCTCTAGCCTCATCAATATTTACCTCATAGGGAAGAGGTTTCACCCATGCAACTTGGGGTTTAACTGCCTAAATGTATACCTTATCACAGTCAACCATGAAGCATACATCATCCTTATAATCTTCAACAAGCTTAGGAGGAATTTTGAATCTATTATTCATCCTTTCCTTGAAGTCTTCAAAATAATTATCCATAATACTATCAAAATTTTCACCCATCTCTGCTACAAACTCATTTATTTGATACAAAATTGGAATGTTTTTTCTCCATTCTATTGTTCCTTTTGATGGAAAGAACTTTTGTACATAGAAATCCAAATTTATAGGGGTTATTATTTGAAGTCCTTATGCTATCCATATTTTTATTTAGCTGTCTCAGCATTACTTTCGACAGATCAAATTCAAGATTTTTCTTTACAATCTTGAGGGCCAAATCCACAGCTTCACAATGCACACTATTTAATCTGCTGAAATTGTATAATTTATATGCAATTATATGCATGCCAAATATTAATTCCATATCAGGTACAGTGTTAACCTTTAAACCTCTACCATCCCACTCGACTAGGGTTTATTTTTGTAGCTCTTCCCGACCTAGGGTTTTGTTGGTTTTGGTTTTGTTGGGCATAGGAAGACCCGTGATTTTGTGAATCATCTTCTTTGTTATCACTATGGGTTGCTCCAACCACAATTGACCATTATGCACCTGACTCAAGATATAGATAATCCATTTGGTTTGGAAGTTTCTAGGCATATGCGCGATATGAGTCAAGCCCTTGGTTTCCAGATGCTTGTGCTCGAGTTTGAGGGTTCCATCCACACATAACTCGACTAGGGCATTGTCCATATCTAGTGTCCCTATCTCTTGAACAGTGTATTTGAAATGAGTATGAATGTCATTTATAAGTAGTACCTTTGGTGGAATTTGTGATTGGGCTCCATGTGGGTTGAGCAATTCAGCTATGGCAGGAACAAGCTTGATGCTAGGTGCTTTCCATTCCACTCCCTTCACAAGCATTTCAGAGCCTCTCTTTGCCTTGCTGCTACTAGTGCTTGCAGATGCCATTGCTGCTTGGTGAGTGAATGATTTCATAAAACAAATTCTTCACTGGAAAATCACTTCAAATCGCTTGAACTCACTTGTGTGCTCTTGGAAATTTCTTCGCTCTGTATATTTTAAATTCGCGGTGAAAAATGAGATCAAATTCTGCCTTTTTGATGAAAAAATCTGCCATTAATGCTCGGGTATGAAGGTAGCTGAGATGTCCTAGGGTTTTTCAGATAGTCACCAACTTACTCAATAAACCTTGCAACTCGATAAACAAAAAAAACCTTTCATATTACCGACCTTGCTCGGTAGATGCATCACAGTGAACTATGTCTTATATCTGGAATACTGATTTTCCATTTGCACTCCTTCATTCTGGAACTGCTTAGGATATTGCTTGAAGATGTAGTCCCTGATCTTCCTTGATGAGTCTAATTAGAAATGGTGGAGTCACCCACTTCTTGAGTGACATTTCCATGATTTGAATTTTTTGGCTTGGTAGATTTAGGAATCCACTGTTGTCTCATCTATTTTCAAATGCTATCAACTCTGGCTTTCTTTTCATCTTCAATTCTTCCTATGTTCATGCAATTCTTGGATATATGACCAAGTTTAGTACATGTATAACATCTTATAGTAGTATCTTTCTTCCTTAGGTGATGCCTTGTACAGTTTATTCCAATGTGTCCATATTCTCCACAATAGTGACATCTGCACCAAGTATTGTAGTCCCAACCAAATAATGCATTGACAATTTATTCTACTAGATTGAATGATTTAGATCTGCATTTAGATGCCTTGTGACCTCGTTTCTTGCATTTATGACATTTGCCTTCAAATTTTGGTTTCTCTTTGCATTCATTGGCTTTGTGACCATGCTGATTGCAATTGTAGCATTTACCATTGCTCCAACATCTGTTAGATGTATGACCTAACTTACCACAGTGATTGCAAGTAGGTCTTTGATTCTTTTGGGTACCCTATTTGAAAGATTCACCTTGTTCATTGTATCCAAGGCTTGCTTTACCTTTTTGTCTATGAAGATTCTGCTCATTTTTCTGATTCAATTGATCCATATCTGTTTGAGATTTTATCATTCTTTCATTGACTTGCTTTTTAACATTTAAGTCATTTTCCAAACTTTCATTGATTTGTCTTTCAGATCTCAGATCACTTTGTAAGCTTGTATTGATTTTTCTTTCAGTGATTAAATCATTTCTCAAACTTTCATTCTCAGATCTTAGATTCATAATTTCTCCACTTGCATTAGATAGTTGACCTACAAGATCTTCATGCTGAAAGGATTGATTATTTCTTACCTCTAAGTTTCAAAATTTCACATAGCCTAATGGATTGGATTTCTTGTTCTCTTCTAAGCTTTCTTATTTCTTCTTGCAGTGAACCATTCTTTGCTAGGAGTTTCTTGATTTCTTCATTAGCTTCATTTGAACTGCTTGATGGTAAAAGGTCTTCAATCTTTTCTTCAATATACTGATGATCATTCATTTGTCTTGCAAGTTCCTCCCTTCTTTTCAGAGATTGTGAAAGATGCTCCTTTGCTTCTTTGAGTTGAGCCATGGCCATTTTCAGATCTAGCTTTTCATTCTCAATAGATTTGTCAAGTTTGAATATCTCCATTATCCTTGATCTTTTCTCAAGTTGTCAAAATTTATCCTAAGAACCACAATGCTCTGATACCAATTGTTGGAAATAATCAAGATTAACAAGGTTACTGAGAGGGGAGGGGTGAATCAGTAACTCTAAAAATTTAAATCAATTCTGCATAATAACATATTCATTATTCTTCCATCTAATCTATTGTATGCATGAAAAGATAAACATTTATAACACATGAACACACATATTTGGTGACCTAGAAACCTTCCAATTAGAAAGTAAAACTGGGGTGGGGATGATGCCCACAAAACTTCAATACTGTAGTATAAAGTTGGCCTGTTAAGGCTTACAATGATCACTTCTGATGATCTGCCCTATTAGGAGCAAGTAGGATTGCTAGATCCACCTTGTTAGAGGATTTACAAACATACAATGAAGTATGCACTCTATTAGGAGATTTACACAAGACTGTTAAGTCTACCCTCTTAAAGGATTTACAAACTGATTCACCTATTAGGATGAAGTAATGTATCTGGTTACAACTGATTGCTGATAAGATCCTTTATGCTCTGATCACCTGATATGATAGATATAACTTTTTTGCATCTATGTTGACCTTGTTGTATTCCTCTGTTCTATTGCTGATTCACTTTCCCTCTTCTCAAAATATTGCAATACAAAATCCCATCCAATTTCCTTATCATATTTGTACAAATGATATAATACATGACATATATACCATTCCAATATTTACTTAACAAGGTTGGACAAACACAAGTGAACAAAACATTACTGAGTCGGCCAGATGGTAGAAAACTCGGGTTCCTCAAACTGACTCGATGACTTTCTGATACTTGGCATCCACTACAATACATTGCATCATCATGCACTTGGTAAGAGTAGAGGCACGATTCATACTAACCATTCTAAGTAGCTTGGAACTCAGTAACCATTGGTGACTCGGTGAATATTGTGTTACTCGGTAAAAATTAAATCCATTGACAACCTTCTTCACTTGGTAAATATTGATTCCTTCATTTACCTTGATCACTCGGTAAACACTAAGTTCTTTGTTTACCTTGATCACTCGGTAAACACTAAGTTCTTTGTTTACCTTGATCACTCGGTAAACACTAAGTCTTTCGTTTACCTTGATCACTCGGTAAACACTGATTTCAACTGATGACTAGGTGAGCACTAAGAACTTGGTAAACACTGCAAAGCTCGATGACCACTAACTGCTTGGAGAACACTGTTCTGCTCAGTAACCACTATGAACTTGGTAAACACAGTTGAATTGCCCATAAGCTCAGTTTCCAAAGGAATGCTTGATATGAGCTTGGTGAGCATTCAAAATCGAATAAGTGTTGTAACTAATGAAAAATATATCATAAGTCCAACACTTGGAAGTATTTTTTTATGCCTAGTGCAATTGATGGCATTTAATATTACAAAAGGAAAGACAATTAAAGAGTTGATGCAAACCCTAGTGAAACTATATGAAACACCCTCCACTTCAAACAAGGTATTTACCATGAAGCATAAAATTTAATATGAAGATGATAGAAGGTGGATCTATTTTAGATCATTTAAATGAGTTTAATATGATTACTAGTTAGTTATCTTTTGTGAATGTTAATTTTGATGAAGAAATTAGGGCTCACTTGATTTTGTGTTCTTTTCCTGAAAGATGGAATGACTTGGTCATGGCTGTGAGTAATTTTATTTCTGGGTATAATACCCTCAAACTTGATGATTTGATTGGTGTTGTTCTAATTGAGAAAACTCATAGAAAAATATCAAGTGGATCTACATCAGAAAGTGTTTTGAATGCACAAAGTAGAGGCAGAACTATTGAGAGAGGAAATTATTCTAGAAATCATGGGAAATCAAGAGGAAAATCAAAGGGGAAAAGGTCTCAATCAAGAGGACCAAAAGATTTCTAGTACTATGGAAAACTAGGGCATGAGAAGAAATCTTTTTGGACTCAAAAGAACAATGAAGGAGATAAGGAAGAAGGGAACATAGAGACATATGTTGTAAGTAATAAATATGAAGAGGATTCTTTGCTTCTTTTTGTATAAAGTGTTGATGATTCATGGGATTTAGATTCAAGGGATTCATTTCATGTTACTCCCCATAGAGGTAATTTCCTAGATTATGTCCAAGGAGATTTTGTGCTTGTTTATTTGGGGGATAATGAGCCTTGTCAAATTTTTGGAAAGGGAAAAATTAAGATTAAGTTGTGGAATGAGAATCATTGGCTAATGTAAGAGGTAAGACATGTTCCAAGGTTGAGTAGGAATTTAATTTCAGTAGGCCAACTAGGTGATGAGGGTTACATAGTTACTTTTACTGAAAAAAATTGGAAGGCTTTAAAAGGTTCCCTTTAGTAGAAAAATGTGTGAAAGTAGGCATCTTATATCTTTTACAAGTCATATTGTTCCTTCTACTTTAATTGTTTTAGAGAAAAATGAATGTTTAGGAATAGTGTGTGCAATTGAGTAGGGAGAACAAATAGTTGTTGTAGATTTTGATAAAATGGTATGGCACTAAAGACTTGAGAACATGAGTGAGAAAGGTATGAAAATAAATCATTCAAAGAAAGTTTTACTAGGTCTAAAATATGTCAATATGGATTTTTGTAAAAGTTGTGCATGTGAAAAACAAAAGAGAGTGAGTTTTGTGAAAAGTGGGAAGGAAAAACAAAATGAGAAATTAGAGCTTGTGCATATAGATGTATGGGGACTAGCTTAGGTATCTTCCCTTGGTGGCTATCATTATTATGCTAAATTCATTGATCATGAAACTAGAATAGTATGGGATTGTTTCCTTAGGCATATATCTAATGCATTTCAAACTTTTAAGAAATGGAAATGCTTGATTGAAAATGACACTGGTAAAAGATTAAAATATCTCAGATTTGATAATGGTGGTGACTATTGTAGTTATGAATTTGAGGATTATTTCTCCACTAATTTTTTTCATGACAAAAAACTATTCCAAGGACTCCATAAGAAAATGGAGTGGTTGAATGCATGAACATGACAATAATGGAGTGTACAAGGAGCATGAGGTTGCATGTTGGGCTACCTTTAAAGATTTGGACATAGGCTATCAATAATATTATATATTTGATTAATAGAGGTCAACCTCTACTCCTTTGGGTTGTGGTATTCAAGAGGAACCATGGACTAGTAAGAAGGTGAGTTATTCTTTTCTCAAAAACTTTGGTTGTGAAGCTTTTGCACATATAGATTCTAAATATAAAACCAAGTTGAAAGCTAAGTCAAAGAAATGTATTTTTGTTAGATATTTCATTGATGAATTTGGTTATAGGATTTGAGGATTTGAAAATCATAAAATTTTAAGTAGAGATGTCATATTCAATGAGAAAGTGGTGTACAAAGATTCATTGTAGAAGCATGAGAAGAAAGAAAATGATTATGTAGTGTTGGATGATAAGAAAAAGGATGATGTTTCAATAATCCTTCATGCTCCACAACAACCACAACAATAAATACCACACACCCTAGTGCATTTTAGATGGTCAACAAGGCTAATCAGACCTTCAAAAAGATTTTTTCCCTCTTTGTATTCTATTTTATTAATAGATGCAGGTGAACTTGGATGTTATATGAAGCTATACAAGTGGATTTTAGAAGATTTTAGCTTCTCCCTTGTCACTACCTTTATAAATATAGAAGATAGGTAGCCATTAACCTTATTCCCAAAGTTTCATTTTAAAAAATCCTCTAACTAAGAGGATTTTCTATGTGATAGGGGTCTCATTCCTCACCAATTATCCTCCTAGAATCCAACTCTATTCCCCCTTAAAATTATCCATTGCAACCCATTTCTGAGAATCTTAGAAATTTTCATCACATTATTCTATATATTGGAGCCATATGGCTAGTCATTCCCCAACAAGTAATAGACATAAGGGATGTTATCAAGGTACTTCACCTTCAATATGTTGCACCAGTGAGCCCAATTCTCAGTAAGCCTCTAAACTATTTTGGGAAGGACTTTATTTTGATCCATTATACTTATCACACTCAATCCTCCTTTATCCTTGGGTTTACAGAACAATTCCTAATTCACCAAGACAAGTCTATTCCAAAATTGGTTAGAGACCTCCTTTACTATTAGTAGAAGACCAAGGTAAGTGATGCAAGGATCGAGTGGATGGGAGGAATAAGAGAGGGATAACTCAACTTAAACCTACCAGCACTCTGTTACCTAAAGTTACACACAAAATCTATGCAAAAATTTAGAAAACAATAAAGAACACAAGGCTAGATGTAGCATATTCATAGATGTAATTATTTAACTTTGCATGCAAAATAGAAACATGCCCAGCTAAGAGGTCTTTCGTGTTGTGGCTTTATATAAAATTAATAATTATAATTTTAGAGTCTTATCTCACATCTTCTATCTTATGTTCCTCTAAGGATTCTAATTTTCTATATCTAACCATGCTTGTTATATAGCTAGCTAAGATACAAGTTGGCTAGTTAAGTACCAATTACAATATAGGTCTAGTCTTGGAAGTGTAAACCAAATCCAAGAAAAGGAAATCATTAAGTCATGCAAATATAAAGGTATGTCTACAAATGTATTAGGATTCAACTCCAAACTACACAATATGTCATGCAAAAATATAAAATTGCACCAAATGAAACAACACACATCACTAGATGAAAACATCAAGAAATAGGGAATGCAAATTATGTTACTGAACTCAAGAGATATGAAACATAAGAACTCATGTACTTAGGCCAAGGATCTAGGATAGGTCCTAAACATGATACCAACTATGCACAACAATAAACCAAAACTAGTAATGACTACTTCACGAATTAGTAGACTAGTATAGAAAACAAGAAATATTTTTGGTTGATGCAAGATTTCTCAAAGGCCTAAGATGTTCCTACATAAAACACTTGGGGTTAATAAAGAACTAATTTCCACATTAGATATTACTGATATTCTAAATTGAATCATAAAGATCCAACTTAGGTTGTGTAATTTATGGATTGTCTTCAATTGGTTTGTCTCTCCATTGAACTAGGTGTTCCATGTAGTCTTTTCCTTTAGTACTCTTTCTTATTCTTCTATTCAAGATCCTCTCAATGTTATCTGTCTTCTTCTTAGAATAATCCAAGTTATTTTTTACCTCATTGTATAATTCAAAATACTCAAACATTTCTACAATACTAAATATAAGTGAAATATCCATATCTTCTGGTGATTCCACTTCAAAAGCATTTCCACTCTAAAACTTCCTTACAATCTTACAAGGACCAAATTTCTTCATCTTTAGCTTACTATACGTACCAAAAAGAATTTTTTTCTTCTTCAAATGAATCATAACCTCATCTCCAAATTCAAAAGATTTACATTTTTTTCCTTTTATTAACTCTCTATTTGTATCCCAAATTACTGTCTTATAAGTTCATTTTTACTTCCTCTTGTAAAGTCTTTATAAATTCTACAAATTCCTCATCTTCAACACTTCTTTTTGCCTCAGTTTTAAGATCTCTTAATGTAGCAATTCTCTTAGGATTCATTCTAGTAACAATCTCAAAAGGTGTTTTCTTAGTGCTTCTATTCACAAAATTATTATATGCAAACTCTTCTTGTGCCAAAATTAAATCTCAATTAGTAGGCTTATCTCCAACCAAATATCTTAACAAGTTACCCAAACTTCTTTTCCAAATTTCAATTTGTCTATCTATTTGTAGATGAAATGTAGAACTAAACTTTAACTCTATATTCAAATTCTTCCAAAGTGTCCCCCAAAAATAATAGGTAAACTTATTATCTCTATCTGAAATAATAGTTTTAGTTAAACCATACAATCTTACTACTATTGTAAATCTAATAGGGAAAGTGAGATACCTAGAGGGGGGTAGGGTGGGGGATGAATTAGGGTCTATAAAACTTCTTGCATTTCAAACATGAAAAATATTTGACATCATCACATAAACCCTCATTTGAAAATTAATCTCATATCAATTTAACTATTCACAACATTATTCACAACAACATACTATCAGATCTACCTCCTAAATGCATGAATGAAAACTCATAAACACATAACACATTAACACATAGATTTGGTAATGTAGAAACTCTTCAAGGTGAGAGTAAAAATATGATGGGGATTACACCCACAAGATCTTCACTACTATAGCAATAAAGTGTGCTTGTTAAGGCTACAATGCTTGATCACTTTTGATGATTTACCTTGTGAGGGGTCTTCCTTGTTAAATTCTAAATAACTACTAGGTTCTAGCTTGGTTAAAGGATATTACATCCAAAACTAAGTGAGTACTCTGTTAGGAGATTTATAAAAGCATGTTAAATCTAATCTATAAAGAGATGTACACCTTGAAACACCTATTAGAATTTTTAATATTTGATCCTTTGATATGCACTTATAATGTTAATAACATATCTCCTCTATTAAATATAATATCACCTTATTGTGATTGGTCTTCTTTATCTCTTCTTGAAACTATTCACTGCAATACTTGATCTCTTCTATCTTTAACACTCTGATTCACCTCCAAAAATTTGCATGTAATCATAGTCATCATCCATACATACACACATGAACTGGGTCACAAACCTCCTTAAATTATTGCTTGGGGGAACCTTCTAGATCCAAATCAACAATCAAGATTCACTTATTTTTCCTCTTAGTCATTCCAATCTTTGGATTGATGGATTGCCTCACATAGGGATTAATGATCTTCCATTTGATGTGTAATTATCTCCTTGATCTTCAAAACATGCTTCCAACTCGATAAAAATGGTTTACATAAGATTTTGAGCCATTCTAGACAAATATATGAAACTGTGTTACTTGACACTTACACCATATTGACACTTGACATAAACTATTTCATCATGTTGTCCCTTAGCCTTAACTATGCTCAACATATACAAAATTACTCAACCTCTTTATCACTTGATGTCAACTAGTTTCCCTGATAAACTCAACATTCACTGGAGTACGTAGTGACCATTAGATTTTTCAGTAGTAACTATTGCTCAACACATGACTTGGAATATATACAAGTCTCCAATACTTAGCTCAACATATATAGGATGACTTAGTCATGGTGATGACTGAATAACCTTGTGAATAACTAAGTGTTTAAAACCAATAGACAACATGAATTAGGGATCAATAATCACTACTACATTTGGGCCCAAATTATGACGGTAGGCTATCACAATTGCGACAACAACCCATCACCCAAGTGGTAGTACCATGAATTGGCTCCTGTGAGATGAGCACTAGACTTTTTCTATCACAAATTACAATGACAAGGGCATCCATTGCAATTGTGACAAAAAAAGACGCTGTAACTTTGAAGATGGCAAGGGAAAGGGTTCATCTTCAAGCTTTCACAAATACAATAGCTTAAGTTTTTATTCTTTCATCCTAATTGTGATGGCTATGCTATAGGATTGATACCTATCCAATGGAAGACTGATGGGTATGGGATAGTAGTGTTTTGGGAGTGATGGCTATCCATCAGAATAGGTCATTGCATTTGTGATGGCTTGCTAAATTTTTAAAATAAAAATTTGGTGGCAAACATTGACTAAGTATTCCTAGATTCCCCATGAGGACATCACAAAGAGGCTCAAAGTCCCTAGACTATCCTCATCACCTCCTATTACTCTCAAGAAAATATCATCTTCATTTCTCATCAACAATTCATCACAATTCTTTAGTGATTCTCGTACATCTAACATAGGTACATCCAGGAATGTCCTCATCATGTCCTTCATAAAATGAACCCAATATTACAAAATGCCCCCTAATAAATAATAGTTCAACTGAAATAAACACATTAAAGATAAGAGAGAAAAAGAGGAATCTACTTACCAATGGGTGTTTCCATCGTATCTGTGGCCATGCTACATGTTGAGTGAGTTTTATTGTTTTTCTATTGTGCCAAGATCTCTCTATTTATATACATATATACATACATAGACACACACATATTGTTACAATCTCAGATTGGTTTTGACTAATGAGTATCTACACGCTTAATTCATTTACTTAGTTCATGACGAACACGTAACATATGCCAAGCACAACATATAAGCTAGGAGCATGCTAAGTAAATAGTGAGTGCCAAGTCACTGATGTGCCGAGTTACTCAAGTGTTGAGTAGAGAGTATGGGTTGAGTGATTCAAGAGAGGAGCAAGTAGTGCATGCCAAGTCATTTAGATGCCAAGTGACAATATTGAAGTCAGTATGTGCCAAGCACTAGGGACTTCAATTTTTGAGTAACACAATTTTTTCATAGTTGTTTGTTTTGGTACAAACTACTATGAAAACCATTTTTGAGCTGACTTAACAATTGAATTATGATATTTTGGTGATAAGGAAAATTTTTAAGTTGGAATCCCTATGCATTAAATTCACCCAATTAGGTAAAAGTAAGGTTTAAGTGGCAATACGGGTGAATCATAGTTGTTGATTCATATCTAACCCTAAGTCACCTAGGTCTTCTTAAGGAAGACAAACAATAAACTTTCTAAGAGAATGAAATGAAATGAATGAATGATCAAGGAGAGATTTTCATGTTCAAACCAGGATATTCATGGTGACCAAGGTATTATAGTCTGAATTGCATTGTTGAATCGGTTAAAGGAGAACAGAGGAAGGAAATAGTGAACAATAAAGAACATCTGATCAAGAAGGATCCAATATACATTAGTTTAGAGGTGATTTGTCATCAAGCAACAAACTTTTAACCACAAGATCATTGTTGAGACATTCTAACAAGTTAATTAGTTAAATTTCTTAATAGAGTAGTCCTAACAAGCTTTATTGAAATCCTCTAACAAGGTGCTTACTTAATTGTGAGTTGAAGTCCTTTAACAAGGTAAGACCTAATAGTCTTTCTAAGCCTTTAATAGGGTAGACCTTTCACAGGGTAGATCATGTTTCATGATCAAACATTGTAATCTTCATTGGATACACTTTATTACTACAATAGTAAATATTTGTGGGTGTCTTCTCCACCCTAGTTTTACCTTCTCATTGGAGGGTTTCTGGGTAATCATATCTAGTTTCATATATGTGTGAATGCTTACTTACTTACATGATTTAGATCTATATGCTTTACATGGCATTTCAATTTATTTGTTGAATGTATGAGATGGATGTGTAGTGAATATTTTATGGGTCAAAGTTTAAAGCACTGATTGTAATTCAACACCCCCCCAGAAGTTTACCTTTCCTATTGTAATTCTAACAATTGATATCAAACCTTTGTTCTCTAAAAGAGAAGCTTTGAGAATTTGAGGAAACATCTTGTAAATGGAAGTCTACAAATTGGAAAAGATTATTGAGAACCAGGAGATTGAAATACATTTTATTCTACATCAGTTGAATGAAGTAAGAGAAGATCTAAATAAATCTTTAAAGAGAAGGAAGGAAATTTCCATTAAAGATAATGACACACAATAAAAAGAGATAGACACTAGTAAGGTGTTTGTAAAAGGAGAATCCAATGAATTTGATGCAGCAGTTGTAGATTTAATGGAAAAGAATATAATTTGAGCTGAAGAAATCAGAAATCTTAGAACAAGACTCACAAGCCATACTATTATGTGAGGTGACTGAACATAAAAAGAAAGATATGGAAGACAAAGCCATGATTGAAGATGACAAAAGAGTTTTGACTAGTAGACTGGAAGAAAAATCATTAGAGCTAACTACGATTGATAACATGCAATTGGAAACTTTGGGTAAAATGATGAATGCCAATCATGAATTGAATGTCAAGGACATTGAGATAACAACACTAAAGTTGTAAAATGAATAGTTGTGCAATGATCTAAAAAGGGAAAAAGGAATATGTTGAAATTTTTAATAAACCAAATGAGGATATCAAATACTTTGAGCAATTGATGAGATCTCCTAGATCTACCAATGATACATCTAGACTGGGATACATAAGTACTGAAGAAGGAGAATCATCCAAAAATGTTGATGAAATAAGTAACAAAGGTAAGAACTCAAAACCTAGTTGTCATAATTGTGATAAGAAACGACATATTGCTAATGTGTGCAAGAGAAAGATTGTAAATTATAATGTTAAGCAAAAGAGCATGGTTTGCTATTATAAGTGCAACAAACAAGGTCATCAAGCACATGAATGTAGAACTAAGACCATGCAAACTCAAATATTTTAAGGATATTGTTATAATTGTTAGAAGTATGAACAAAGAGCTTTTGAGTGCAGATCCAAACTAATGTGGTCATCAAAGAATCAAAAAAAGGTAAAAAAAAGGTGAAAACTTTTATAATTGGGATTATAATACAAGGTATAGTTGTCGCTACTATCAAGAGTATGGACATGTTCCTAAGAACTATATTAGAACACACTTTAGAAGTGGCTACAAAAAGTGGTTGAGTTAGACCACATGTTTTAGCTATTTGAAGACTGGTCACATGAGTTGATATTGTCCAACAAGGTCAAAAGTACCAAGTTGTGAGTTTAATAAAGGAAAAGGCAAGGAAGGTGTTGAAAATGTTATAAATGAAATGAGAAGGAATAACTTCACCCAATGGGATAGGTGATCACATCTTATCAAACTAGTCAATCAAGAGGTCTATGGAACTATTATTTAAAAGGGATATATCATACATCAGTTCCAAGGATTTAGTTCCAAAAAGATTACATAAGCATGAATAAAGATGTAAAGTGTTATTAGGAATCAAGGAAAAATCTTTTAAGTTTTGTCAAGTTTTTCATGTTACTACCGAGCATGAAAGGTTTCTTATGGTTGTTGAGTGAAATGCTAGTGGATGCCGAGCTAACAAATTGGCTAGTTGATGCTACACTCATAATGGTTTCCAAATGAATAGAAAGACAAGTGGATGTCAAGTGAGTTAGAAAGTAGTTGATGCCAAGCTTATAATTATGTAAGCACTTAGCATTAATTGAAGTGTTTTAAAGGGCTATTTGATCAATTTCTGCTCATTTACATCATTCAAATTCGAGAGAGAGCAAGAAGAGCTAAAGGTGATCTAGAAATATCATCTGAAGTGTTTGTAGGAGATTTGAGTAGCTACTCAACATCATTTCATCACAATTTACAAGGCATTTATCGTGTGCCAAGCTACACTATTTCAAAATTTGTAAATTTTACATTCATATAATGGCATCTAGTTCTTCAAAAATGAAAAGTGTAGAGGGAAAATAAGTTTTAAATGTTCAATTAGTTAGCAATGAGAAAAAACCACCTATTTTCAAGGCCATTCTAGACATAGCATACAAACAAGATCACTCCAGTGCATTATCTATGATACCACCAAACATTTTAATGATTCAAGATGTTAGAAAGTGTTATAATTGTAAGATTGGGAGTATTGGTGACATGGAAGTTAGAGAGGAGTATGGAAGATTATGTGAAAATGGTGCGTTGGGGGAAGAATTTTAGATTATAGAAAAGAAAGGGTTAACTCGTGCCTTGGATTTCCCTAATGTTTTCAAAACTGAGTGGATCAAGATTTATTTGAGCAAAATTTAGGATAACTCAATGTGGTTAGATAATGGGCCAATAAAAGTCAAAAAGAGGATAATCCATAGGGTAACAAGATATCCAACCCTAAATTGGCCAAATATTATGAGAAGTGAGTCTAAAGAAGTTATTGAAAAGAACATAGGGGCTATGTGGAACAAGAGGGGAATAACCATAAACAATCATAGATTGATAGCTTTTGCTATGAGGGTAATTGCACAAAAGTTTTATATATGAAGAAGATTAAATAGTGTACCCTATATTGTAGTAGACATGGGCTATGAGATTGTTAAGAGGGATCACACATATGATCTTTCCAAGCTACAACTACAAAAATTGATTGAAGATATGGGTGCAATAAGGAAAAAAAAGAGTGCTTAGTGTAAATTCAGATCTATTTTGGTATGTATCTTCTTTCATGTAAATAACACATTTCCTACATTTGGTAACATTGCATGAAAGGCAAATAGGTCTATTGTAGTTCAAATAGGAGTGTTCATTGAATAGTTAGGTGATAACTTTGAGTCAGTAATGACTAGTTATTTTGATGATTTCAAAAAATCCATGAGGAAGAGATTAAGAATTCTAGTATCATTAGTGAAAATATATTATGATGATGTTTGTTTCCTAGTTGATGTTGATCACACATTTGTTCAAGTAGTGATTCCTAGAGTGAGATGGCTAAGGCCATTAGATTATGAGATTAATGTTGATGAGGCCTTTCCAACAATCACAATATTACTTGTTGAAGAAGTGAACAAAGATGCCAAAGATTTTGGTAACTATGAGTTGGCCAAATCAAAGATTACCATGGAGTTGAAGACTATTTTTGTGATTAGGAAGAAGAATAAATTGGTGAAGAAACTAAAAAAGAAAGTTTTTGAAGGTGTCGAGGAGGAAGAAGAAGAGGAAGAGGATGAAGAGAAAGAAGACACTTAGATTCAAGAACCTCTGGCATTGACACAAGGTCAAAGTGAGGATTGGCAAGAAAAAGAAACAAAGACTACAGAAGGTGTTGAGGAATAAGAAGTTGAGGAAGCACCTATTTGTACTACTCAAAAGAAGAGAAAGGCAAAAGCACAAGCAATGACAAGACCTAAAAAGGTTGCTAAACCAAGCTAACACAAAGCAAAAACACCTACCATAAGGGCTAGTACATGAGTCATTGCACAAATGGCTAAAGAGAAAGCCAAGCCTAGAGAGTAGGAAGGTGAAGTAAAGAAAAGACCTAGAAGAAAATATATTGCTTAGGCTAAATCTGATGAGGAAAGAACTAAAATTGATGTTAACAATCAATTCCAAGTGGTGACTCATAATCCATCTTCAAATATAGATAACTTATGTGAGAATGCTAGAAAAAATGTTGATTTATCAGGTTTCTCTCACAATGATTTTGAAAATCTTTGAAAATTTGAAAAGAATCAAGTGGAGGAGGCAATATATTCCATGATGGCTACTTTTAAGAAAGTTCCTCTAGAGATTTCCAACTCCATACCTAAAAGCCTATATGAAAGAGTTGAGCAAAAATGGCACCTATTATTTAGATATAGATATGCAAATTAGGGAGACAACCCTCACTCAAGTTATGCCAGAACTCAGCAAGGCACAAATATCTAAATCCATAAAGAAATATGCTATTAGATTTGTTCCTAAATATAGTGCATTCAACATATTATAGATCAACATAGAGGATGTTCTGAAGAAGACCACATAGATGTAGAAAATTGCATATGGGCTAACCACAATCAAAGAAGGTGAACAAGAACCTATTGAGGTCAAAGATGATAAGATGATGATAATGAAGAAGGCACAACTAAGGGAGGCACTGATACGAATACAAATGATTAGGAAATAGCTAAGGTAAAGAATCAACAAGAACAAAGTGTACAAGATACAGAAATGTCGAGTGTCAACCCTCCATAGATAATAAATACAAGTACTAAAACCATTACAATAAAGGATGTTTTTGATCCTATTGCTCTAAACATCAATCCCCTAATAGAGGAAGATTTAAAAAAGATACTTGACCAATCTATGCTATAGGCCAAATTATGTGACAACCCTATATTGGTTAGCGTAGATGAAATTTAGAAATCAGGAGGTGAAAACATAAGAATTACCTACAATCACTCCTCAAGTCACTAGTGTACAACCTTCACAACCCTTAGTTGTATATCAAAGGAAGGAGGCAATAGAATGCACTTTTAATACACACACAGGTGGCACTCTAGTCTTAGAAGATGTAAATAACCTATTTTATAAAATGTAAAAGAAGTTGTAATAGATAAGGTTGAGACAATTGGAGAGAATAAGGTGGAAACACCAGTCACTAATGCACCCCTGAGTCAAATAGGTTAGATAGACTCATTTGCACCTCTAGCACAAGAACATGGTGCAATTCAAATAAAAAAAGGCAAAAAAGGACAAGCCTAAAGAGATTGATTTGACACTCAAGCTAAAGGAGCTTGTAGCAATTCAAGCACTAGTAACTTTACCAAACTCTAGCACTCCTTCTAGTCAAACTCTTTAGAGGCCAAGCAAAAATGTAACAATTTTGCAATTCTTAGTGCTGTATGCACCCAAAAATGGTCGCCTAGACTATGGGCCCCCATTATTCAATTTATCAATTTATCAAATTTTTTGAATCAATGGTTTGTAATATTTTATTAAATCAATTCAAATCAATTTCCTTGATCAAATTCGATTTATTTCATTTCTAAGATTGATCATTTTATTCCAAGTCTTATTTAATTAAAAGAAAGTCTTATTTTTTAATTAAATAAAATAAAATCCTCATTTAATTAAAAGAAAACCTCTCTTTTAATTAAACAGTTCATCCAAATTTAATTAATTAAGAGAAAAACCTCTCTTTTAATTTAATTAAATATCTTCTATTTAATTAAAAAGAACTTGCTCCCTTTTAATTAAATAAAAATCCCACTTAAATATCTCTTTTGATGAAAAAAGGAAATAAAATAAATTCTTTTTATTTAATTTCTCTACACTTAAAAATGTGATCTAAGTGGGATTTGTCTTTCCACTTTCTCCTCAACCACTCCTCTTTTCTAATTGGTGGAATCTTGTCTCACATGGATCACCACTTTCTTCTCAACCACTCATCTTTTCTCATTGGTGGAATTTTGTCTCACATGGATCAAGCTCTATTATCCCATATTGGTTGTGAAAAGCCTCTCACCTCCATAATTTTTTTAATAAGGGAGAGCCCTCTCCTCATGTTAGACACCCATGATTATGCTATCGTTATGCAGCAGGTTTGAAGACCAATTTTTGAAAGAGTTTGAATACAAAAGCTTTTTGTGGAGAACTTCTATTTTCTTGTATTTTTCTCTCTTGCACCCATCATGAGCTTTTAGCTTAGATCTTGCATTTATAGATTAGATTTTGATTTCATAGATTAGATCTTATGTTTATGCATATTTGAAGATCATGGAGACTAGCATTCTTGCTTTTCCTTTTTGAATCTCTCATCTCATGGTGTACTTGCATGGGCACAAAAATAGGTCAAACTGAGGGGCTCCATTGCAAACCCTTGCACTCTATGAGTAGAGAGCTATGGATCAATTTGTAAGGGCTCATTCTTGAGTTTTCTTACATGTAATGATTCATAGAAGTGTGACAACATTTTAGCACACATTTTTGGCGCCCACCGTGGGGCTTGAATCAAGTTTCTAGCTTCATTTGCTTTTATTTTTCATCTCTAATTTTTTACAGCAGCATATTGGATCTAATCAAGTGCTTTTGCAAATTTTTCACTTTGGTTTTAAGGCCAACCCATATATAGATTGGTTTGGAGGCAAAAAATCTAGTTGGTTTAAAGATTCAATCATATCTTTTAAACCACTTAGATTTTGGTTCTGAAATTTTTTTTGTGGGTTGGGTATGTGCCCAGAATGTCCTAGTTCGATTTTTAGATCATTTTGACATGATTTGCGTGAGTTATGAATTTTTTTTTATTTTTCATAAAAAGCCATTTCTGATCTCAAATCAGCATATTTTTCAAAAAAATTTACATTTTCAGAAATATTTTTGAATTTTAAGGGGGGTTCTTTCTTTGTGTTTTGAATTTTGAGACCATAATAAAGATCAAAAACTCAATTTGATGAATCTGGCCTATTTTGAAAAATTGGGTCCCTAGGGCACAAATGAAATTTTTTTTTTGAATTTCTTACATTTTTGGAAAGCTCTTTAGTTTTTAGTAGGGGTCTCTTCTTTTCATTTCTATTTTTGGGTTCCAAATCATAGCAAAAAAAAGGTCTAATCATGTTGACTAGGTTATTCGTATTTTTGTTGCAGGGATTTTCGTGTTTTTCTGATTTTTTCTGCTAATTGCTCACTGTTTTGGGTTTTTCTGTGTTTTCTGATTTTTTTGGAATAGCATAGCAGAAAGTTATGATTTCATTGCAAAAAAGTGTTAAAGTTGTTAAAAATAGGTAAGATCTACTAAGCACATTGCGAGGACTTCAGGTATTCTTCTTTGGCTGATAACACTTTGATTTAGAACCTTAAAATGAACCTCTCATGTGTCTAGCTTGTGTGTTTTACTTATGCTTTTAGTTTTCAAACACATGCATAATTGATACTAGGTTGTAATTTCCTGTTAGAAATGGAAAAAGAAATCTGTAAATAAACAATACTAGGAAAGAATCTAAGTGAGTAAATGCATGAAAAGATATTACCATAAAATAGGAGAGAGAAAGCTTCAAGCTCCAACACCATGAGACAAGATATTTGGAAAGGGGAAAGCAAAGAAAACCCCTTGTGATATTATGAATGAGGCATGAAAAACCTAAGAAGGAAAAGAGAGAGAGATAGAGAGCAATGCTCATACAATAATTGTGAAGAGGAAGAAACCTCATTGTTGAATGAGATAGGAGGGTCATCTCCTAAATAGAGATGAGAGAGAGGAGTTAGAATGTAACTCCCATGTATATGAATGCCACCATTCATATGTGTGTGAGGCCAAGTGTGAGATTCCTCTTAAGGAGGAATAATCTAAAATTAGAAATTACAATACATATTTATCCTCACATATTCCACTAGATGACAAAATAAGATGTAGTGGAAAAAGGACAAAAAAGAAATATATTAGGATACCTTGGCTTATATCCTAATATATTATAATAATGAATAAAGGAGGTCTAACCTTGGTTTATAAACACACCAAGGAAAGATTAAAACTTCTAACATTTCCATTGATTTTTATTTAGCAAGCTTGATTATTAGTGATAGATTTAGATAGCTATATTGGGTTATTGGACTCACTGAATCTGTCGGCCCCTCATTCCACCCCATGGTTGCAAGATCAGCACCACATTAAAGGGGAGGGGTCTACAAAATAGAAGCGTTAAGTGCTCCACTTGGCAACCCTCTTGTGCTTTCTAAAACTCACTAATCTTTGAGTTGTGGACTCATTTTGGCTTATGTGAGGGGTTAAGTGTTCCACATCTTTGGACTCACCTTGCATTAGTTAAAGCGTTAAGTGTACCACCTTGTTCTTTTTGATTATTCTTGGATAGATTTTCTTTTGGGGAATTAACATCTATACACACATAGTAATTAGGCCCCATGAATACTATTCGTGGATCTTGAGGGAGTGAGTTCCTAGTGAAACTCCTCTCAAAGACGGATTCCTTGTAGGTGGGGAGGATGCTTTGAGAATCTCTTAGATAGATGGATCTTCAACTTGGTGATTGAGGCATCCTTTCTCCAGAGAGGTTGATAGATCACTAGGGGTTGATATCATAGATCTTGAGATAATCTTAGTTAGCGTGTCAGATTAATCTGCTTGCTTTGATTGGGCTAAAAGTGAAAAGGTGTCAAAACCTTGGATCTGAAAGCTAAGTCCCCTTGTGGTCCACTATTGTGAGTTGGTCACTTTTAGAGAGGGTTAACCATAGCAGACAATCCCTATACAGGGAAAACTGCAGACGAAACCTCAAGCGATAATAGCCACTTCTGTCGTGGTTTCAACAATCGCTATATAAATGTTCTCGTGGAAGAAATTTCCATGGGGTATGGTTCATTGTGGGTTGTTAGATCTCCCTAGCAGCTCTTGAAGATTAAATTCTCAGACCATGTCAAAACCTCGGTGCATCGGGATTGGAGGTCACCCCTGTGAATCATAAAAGTTGCAGAGTCAAACTATTACTAAAAACCTTAGAGAGGCCAACTTTTATTTTTTAGGGATGTATGCAATGATTGTGAAACTCTTTGAGAACATACACAATTAGCTCTCCTAGGGATTAGCATAAACTAAGTCACTTAATTGCTCATGTGCAAGGTTTCTTTGCCCCTTGTTCATTGTTTGAAGACTATTTGCTTGAAAACCCTGTTTTCTATCTTGCGTGCTTGGTTTATGATAAAGAATCTATTGATACATCTAGTTGGATATTTAAAATGAACAAAATCAGAGTTCTTGAGTTGAGACTTCATGATCAAATAACTTTTTTATCCCATTATTTCTAGTCTCCCTAGGTTGGTCCTATTTGGATTACGCTACTTTTCTCATTGTTAAAAACCTTTTTGTACCATGGGTTATTGTGCTTTGACCTCTTGAATTAGTAATCATTGATTTCACAAGAGACCTTGTTTGGAGTTGGTAAGATAGAAATTGTCCTTATTGAGAAAGATATACACTTGGATCCTTTGATATTACACTTGGAGAGTTTTAGTAATTTCTTGTCCACACTTTCAAAAAAAAAAAAAAAATCAATTTTAATTATTTATAATTTGGGTAAATCATCCTCCTGGTCCATATGTGCTAGGGTATTCACCCAAAGTTGTGAGCACCTCTGTGGCAGTGTTGGTTTATGCCTATTGCAAAATCCTATCTCATCACATCTCTTTTGGACAAGTTAGTGCTTTTACTATCCTAGTTTGATACCAATGTTTCTTAGGGTTATCCTATCAACTGGTACATTTTCTTTCATGTTGATTACAAGTGCTATTACATGTTGCTCAACATTCCAATGATCTCAAATGGTATCAAATTTCCCAAAATGACTCTTGGTCTTCTTTCTTCTTCATCTTTCATGTCTTTCTAATCTCCCATTTCTATTCTTTCTTTTCTTCATGTCTTTTTTATTCTTTTCCTCCTATTATCATATAGTCTACCTTCTTCTATTCATTCTTTTTCTTCTTCCATACTTGATTCTTCTTCTTATAGAACCATGGATCTTGGATATCTTTTTAGGGATCCTCATTTGAGCTCAGATGAAATCCACCTCCTTCTTGAATTTGAAAAGTGTTGTCACTCCAATAGATGCATGGATGCTAACATTGCAACAAAAATGATTAAAAAAATGGATAAATTAGACACTTTTGCTAGGATCATGTGCAAGATTAAATCACAATATCCTTCTTCCAAATATTTCCCATCTTCTAAGTCTTATCATGATTCTTCTAAATATCATTTACAAACTTCATCCTCCAAGTCTTATGATGATTCTTCTAAATATCATTCAAATTCTTCATCTTCAAAGTCTTATCATGGTTCTTCTAAATATCATTCAGATTCTTCATCTTCTAAGTCTTACGATAATTCTTCCAAATATCATTCACATTCTTCATATTCTAAATCTTACCATGACTCTTCTAGATATCATCCATCTAGGTCTTCACCTACCTCTTTTTCACGATATCATTCTTCTTCTACTTCTACCAAGAGTCTTATTCCTCTTATTAAGACATATGATAATAAACAACATGAAAAGTCTTGTGATATGCCTATCTATAATTCTTCTGGTGACAATGATTATGATGGTGATGATTATTACATTCCAACAGTTCCTAAAAGTCCTCCTAGTCCTATGCTTGTGCTTGAAACTTTGTCTTCTGATGCTCCCCTTCCATCTTCTACTTCCTCCACTATCCATACATTCCCTAAAGATTCCGAGACTCTCAAATCTTCTACCAATCATTCGTCCAACAAAGATCCTAATGCTTTTCATGCAGTTCTCTATAGTTATCCTCAAGGGCTACCTCTTAAAGAAACTCAACCTAACCTTCACTTGGCTACAAATACCTTTGACAATGCTAAACCTAAAGAGCCTAAGCCTTCATGCACTATAATGCCTACTTCAGCTAGTCCTTCGTCATCTATTCCAAAGTCTTCCATACAATTCCAACATGCTTCCTTCTCCTTAGCACTGGCTTCATGTCAAGAGGACTCTAAAAATGATAAAGAAAAGAATATAAAAAAAGATCAAGATCAAGAACCTTCCATGTCATCCAATCCTTTTCACAATGTCTCTGGTCCATTTCATGGTCCTTTTGATCCCTTACACCCTTCCTCATTCATTCCACCATGTCTTAAGTCTTCTCCTAAGAAAGATCAAGATACTGCTTGCACCACTGAGCTTATTGACAATAAAAATGGCCTTAGTACACTTTCTCCTTCCAAAGATGATACTTCCATTAAGGTTATTAAAAATGATGCTATTACTTCCAATGTTGAGCCTATTGAAAATCAAGAGAACAATTCTATGCTTATGTTATCCAAAGATCCTTGTCAAGATCAAAGTCTTCCATCTTCTTGTTCTACCACTCCATGTTCTCTTCCACTTTCTACTCTTCCTAAGTCTTCTCAAGCTATAAGTTCTCCTATCAAAGAAGTTGCTCCTATTAAAGATGTTTATGTTCCTATTGAAAATCTTGATGCTCACTCTAAAGATGCTGATGTCCTTGATTGTGATATAGATGTTGATGAACTTATTGATTACCCTTTTGCATCTTCTACATCCATCCTTGGACCTCTCCCACCAATACTAAATCCTTCACATTTTCCTTCCATCTTGGGTCCTTATGTCCCTTCACTTTCCCCTCCCAATTCTCCTAGTTCTTCATCCATTTTGGGTCCTTATGTCCCTCCCTCTCCTATCTTTCCTCAAGATGAACATAGATGCATATCCTTGAATCCTTTTCATCCACCCACTCATCTAAACTAGTCATATCATCCTTCTTCTTCCACAAGTCCCAAGTCTTTTGGAAGTAACTTGAATGTTCAATACAAGAAAAAGAAGCAATTCAAGAATCCATATAAAAAAGAAGACCACCATGTCTCTTCTAATCGACATGGGGGCATTAAGTCAAAAGAGATATCTAAGAAAAAAATTACAAGACAAGTATGGGTTCCAAAATCTATCATTGAAGATATTATCTCTAAATCATCAAAAAGAAATGAAAAGAAGCATAAGGCTATATGGATTCCAAAATCTCTCTTGAGAGAGTCTAATGTTGAACAACAATTAAATTTGACATTCAAGCTTCCAAAGAATTCCGCTTCATCTTCTTCCAAAAACATTCTTCCATTCCATGTGCCTAAACTGCAACCTTTTCTATCCACTCACCATATTCCTTCACATATTCCATCATTCAAATTTTTTCCATCCTTTCGCCACCCTTCAAGGTGTGTGTTGATGTTGATCTTGCCTTATTTCCATTTTTCAATCTCACTCACTTCACATAAAGCCATATCCTCCATTTTTGTCTCCTATCTTCCTTTCCCTATTAGCATCTTTGAGCATATCATTTGAATTCCTTTGTATATCATGGTTTAAACATTCAAAGAGCATTATCTCAAAAGCTTGACTTCTTCCAAAAAAAAAAATTGAAAAAGATTGAAAAAAAAAAAGAAAGAAAAAAAATGAAAAATTTGAAAATGTGCCTTGGTGAAAACCTGGTAATTAGGCACCTTGGTAGCAAAAGTAAAGAGAAATAAATTTATCTTATGGTGAAAACCACTCCCTTGTGGTGCCTTGGATAAGTACCATGATGAAAACCTAACAAATAGGCATCATGCGTAGTTCTTCTACATCTTTCATTCATTTCATCTTCTCTCTTTGATCTTGACAATGTTGACCTCTAGACAAACATTTGGCTATCTTGTGAGATATCTTATGATGATCTTGTTTTTATTTCTTTCATGTTTAGCCTTCATATCTATTTTCCTCCATTCATTCTAGTCTTTCGCTACCCTTTTCCCATTTACCCCTTTGGTCTTGATCTAATAAAATAGAGTAAAATATGATGCTATAAAGTCTCTTGACATGTCTACTTCTTTGGATTGCATCTTTCCCACTTTTACATTATGCCTTCTTGAATTATCCTATACTGGCCTTTCATTTCTTGTCCAAATTTTCTTTACATGACAATTTTTTCCTAGCTTGGGTACTCTTGAGGAGTCAACCTTTGAAGATCACTTTCACTTGCTTCATACACTCCTTGCTTATCCATAATATCCATTAGTTTATTGCTTCATCATGTCCTCCACCTTGTTAGACATTGGGACTGCATGATGTGATCTTGCTTAAGAGTTTAATGCCCATTCTGTCTAGGGGTATCTTTGTACATATTTATTGATCCTGAAAAAAAATCCAAAAAAATTGATATATTTTAAAAAAATCCAAAAAAAATTGATATATTTTAAAAAATCCAAAAAAATGATATATTGTAAAAATTCTAAAAATTGAAAAATGTCCTGAAAAAATGATCATCTTAGTGACAACCTAGCAAAAAGCACTTTGATGTAGCTTCAAAAAAATTATATATTCCAAAAATACAAAAAATAAATAAATAAATAAATAAATCCAAGTGTTGAAAACTTGGAAACGGGCGCTACTTGAGGCCTTTGCACCCCTATTTCTTAGCACATGTCCTCGACACTTAGCCTTTCTCCACCTTGCCTTTTCCTTGTTACCTTGCTTTGGAATTGGTCTTTGTCTAGGGGGCATAACTATGTTAGCTTTGGTTTCTTAGATGTGTGAGTCTTCAGGACACCTCGTAAATGGTGTTTTTCAACACCCATTGACATCGAGTGTTTTTCAACACTTATTGGTTTGGTCTTACCTAGTATCATCATGTGATCTTACCTCCTTGCAAGCATTTGATCCTTGTCCTCAGAACTCAGTATCAATTAACACACTTAAATTTTTAAACGCAACACTTAATGCTTGACTTATGTCATGATCTTTTCTTTGTGTGCTGACTGTTATTGATTTTTGTTGAGTGTCCTTGTTTGATAAGTCTCTCCGAGATGCATCACTAGAGGACTTGGGGCATGGGACATGTTTTTATTTGTTTTTTTTTGCTTGCGAGTGTGGTCTTGAACTATAGAGTGTCTTTTGTTGTCCCCTTGAAACACTTAGGAGATTTGAGACATCATCCTTGATTTTTTTTGCACAACCATTCTTATAGTCATCTTGGCATCGATGCCTTGATGCGAGCATAGTTTTTCTATATTAAATTGGGTAAGCTAACATCGAAGTCATCTTGACCTTTATGTCTTTTATGCTTATGTTAGAATCTTTCCACATTTCAATCCAATATAAATTGCATTCATATCTTCATAGTTACATTTGTAACTAGTGATGATTGTGTGATTTTTCGATGTCCGTTAATAATGGCCCAATGATGAGAATAAGTTCTTTTGCATTCTCTAATGAATGATGGACACAAAATCCTATGTTACAGTTTCTCTTTTGCAAGTACACCATGCATTTCATGTAGCTTGCATTATTATACTTCATGTTAGTTTGCATTTTTAGGCTGCATTATGAGTTTTAGAAGGTTCTCCTTTCATCTTTATTGTGGACATTTAATCAATTGTGGTCACATTTTGATCTTCATTTCCTTATCTTCTTTCATGATCTCAATCAAAATTTTTATCTTAAACAGTTGATTGATTTTTGGAGCATTTTCTTTTCTTATTTCTATTTCTTTCCATATCTTTCAAACTTCTATCTTCCATTTTCTTTTTCCCCACTTCTTTTCTTCTAAATCACCTTTGGGGCATAATATTTCATGCTTGATGATCTACCTTGGTTCTATGATTCTTATATCTTTCATCTTACATCAAGAACCTTATCTTTTGTTCGATTTGATCAAATTTATCAATTTGTTGTTTCTCCTCTATCTCATTTCGATTTCGATCACGAGGGGACAGTAATTATCAATTTCAATCCTTGATTCAGTTTTATCAATTTTATCCTTGACTTTTTCAAGTTAAAATTTATTTGTCTTCTTTGTCCTGATGTGTTCCCGAGTCGACCACACATCTGGGTTGTTTTGTGATCCCAAATTGACCTCACACTTCAATTTCTTTCTTTGACTACATGTGTTCCCGAATCGATCACACATTAGTCAAAGAGGGGCAAATGTATGCACCCAAAAATGGTCGCCTAGACTATGGGCCCCCATTATTCAATTTATCAATTTATCAAATTTTCTGAATCAATGGTTTGTAATATTTTATTAAATCAATTCAAATCAATTTCCTTGATCAAATTCGATTTATTTCATTTCTAAGATTGATCATTTTATTCCAAGTCTTATTTAATTAAAAGAAAATCTTCTCTTTTAATTAAATAAAATAAAATCCCCATTTAATTAAAAGAAAACCTCTCTTTTAATTAAACAGTTCATCCACATTTAATTAATTAAGAGAAAAACCTCTCTTTTAATTTAATTAAATATCTTCTATTTAATTAAAAAGAACTTGCTCCCTTTTAATTAAATAAAAATTCCACTTAAATATCTCTTTTGATGAAAAAAGGAAATAAAATAAATTCTTTTTATTTAATTTCTCTACACTTAAAAATGTGATCTAAGTGGGATTTATCTTTCCACTTTCTCCTCAACCACTCCTCTTTTCTAATTGGTGGAATCTTGTCTCACATGGATCGCCACTTTCTTCTCAACCACTCATCTTTTCTCATTGGTGGAATTTTGTCTCACATGGATCAAGCTCTATTATCCCATATTGGTTGTGAGAAGCCTCTCAACTCCATAATTTTCTTAATAAGGGAGAGCCCTCTCCTCATGTTAGACACCCATGATTATGCTATCGTTATGCTACAGGTTTGAAGACCAATTTTTGAAGGAGTTTGAATACAAAAGCTTTTTGTGGAGAACTTCTATTTTCTTGTCTTTTTCTCTCTTGCACCCATCATGGGCTTTTAGCTTAGATCTTGCATTTATAGATTAGATTTTGATTTCATAGATTAGATCTTATTTTCATGCATATTTGAAGATCATGGAGACTAGCATTCTTGCTTTTCCTCTTTGAATCTCTCATCTCATGATGTACTTGCATGGGCACAAAAATAGGTCAAACTGAGGGCCTCCATTGCAAACCCTTGCACTCTATGAGTAGAGAGCTATGGATCGATTTGTGAGGGCTCATTCTTGAGTTTTCTTACATGTAATGATTCATAGAAGTGTGACAACATTTTAGCACACAAGTGCCATGTCCTAGTTCATACAAGGTAGAAGAGGTAATAACCTATGGAGATGTTAGCCTGGATGAAGAAATTATATTGCCCAATTTTGATCTTGTAGCAATAAAAATTAAGTAGATGGGTAAACTTCAAGAAGCCCTAGCTAGAAAGAAACACTAAGAACTACTTAGAAGGGAGCATAGGTAGAAGCAAGATTTGCTTGATAACCAAGACATCTTCTTAGATGCATTCACTCTACCTACTCTAGATGAAACAAAGCCAATTATTGAACAATTGACCAACATAGTAGAAAGAGTAAGTGATATAGACCTAAATACCAATGCAAAATTATTAGAATGGTCTAAGAAGAAATTTCAAAGTAAAGTAAATGAAATGATATCTAGTGAAAAAGCACCCAAGTTGCATTGGCAACTAAGACAAACAATGTAAAGAAGATATTAGAGAATATTTTCTCTCTGTAAACTAAACTATGTAATCCTACACTCTTCACACAAGAGACAAGGAATCACATCCCAAGCTTGGAAAGTAAAATGAATTCATCAGGTGCAAAATTGCCTATGACTCTAGCTCAAAGTAAGAAACATTTCAGGACCCTATTGCAAACCAAAGTTAGTTAGCAGTACTATCTACAAATGAAGCCAATATAAGGGCTAAAATGATAAGAATCCAAACTACATGGACTCCTCGCATGGAGATTTTACACAAGGAGTTAGGTTGTGTAGAAACACTTATGAAGAAAGCCTCTAATCTTTCTACATTAGATGGCCTAGTACACCTTGCTGTCAAGATGGCCACCCAAATAAAGCCTTTGGAGGTAGGTTGTGACAATTGGGATGCCACTCTTAAGATTATTCTTGAGGTCGATATATCCTTTTTGGACAAATACACTATTAGTGTATGACCCATTGATATAAGTGTCAAAATGGTGGAGTAAGCACATGGGGGAGCAAGCATGGTAGAGCAAGCATGGGAGAGCAAGAGTAAAGGGGGAGTAAGAGAAGCAAGAAAGCAAGTAAAAGAGTATCAATTGAGGAAAGTCTACTTAGAAGGAGAGATTTTGATATAGAATAGAATAGATCAAACAACTCAGGAGGAGTTATGAGATTTTGAGGTATAAGTTGTTGCAAAAATTTTGATATTTTGAAATTTTGTATAGAAGCTGAATAGTTAGTTATGTTATGCTCATAACAATAAGATTATTAATGCATGACCAAGTTTTTTTGACACTCATGTCAAAGGGGGAGATTGTTACAATCTCAAATTTGTCTTGACTAGTGAGTATCTATAAACTTAAGTCATTTACTTAGTTCATGCCGAACAAGTAACATATGTCGAGTACAACATATAAGTTAGAGCATGTCAAGTAAATAGTGAATGCCGAGTCACTCATGTGATGAGTCACCAAAGTGACGAGTAGATAGTATATGCCAAGTGATTTAGGAGCTGAGCATGAAGTGCATTCTAAGTCATTGAGATGAAAAGTGACAATATTGAAGTTAGTATGTGCTGAGCACCAAGGACTTCAATTGTCAAGTAACACAATTTTGTCATAGTTGTTTGTTTTGGCACAAACTACTATGTAAACCATTTTTTAGCCAACTTAAAGATTGAATTATGATATTTTGATGATAAGGACAAATCTTAAGTTGGAATACTTATGCATTAAATGCACCCAATTAAGTAAAGGGAATGTTTAAGTGGAAATATGGGTGAATCATAGCCATTGATTCATACCTAACCCTATGTCACTTAGGTATTCTTAAGGAAGACAAAATCTAAACTTTCTAAGAAAATGAAAGGGAATGGATAAATGATCAAGGAGAATTTTGCATGCATAAACCAGGACATTCGTGGTAAGAAAGGTATGCTAATATGAATTACATTGTAGAATTGGTTAAAGGAGAACAAAGGAAGGAAAAAGTGAATAAAATAGAGACATTTGATCAAGAAGGATCAAGTATACATTGGTTTAGATGTGATCTATCATCAAGCAACAAAGTGCTAACCACAAGATCATTACTGAACATTCTAATAGGTGAATAAGTTAAATATCTTAACAAAGTAGTCCTAATAGGCTGTTTTGAAATCCTCTAACAAGGTGCTTACTTAATTGTAAGTTTAAGTCCTTTAATAAGGCACACTTCTATAGGGTGTTGAAATCCTTTAATAGGGAAAACCTTTCACAAGGTAGAACATGTTTCATGATCAAGCATTGTAACCTTCATTGGATACAATTTAATACTGCAGTAGTGAAGATAAGTGGGTATCATCCCCACCCCAGTTTTACCTTCTCATTGGAGGGTTTCTAGATAATCATATCTGGTGTCATATATGTGTGAATGCTTGCTTACTTACACGCTTTAGATGTATGTGTTTTACATGGTATTTTAGTTTATTTGTTGAATGTATGAGATGGATGTGTGGTGAATGTTTTATGGGTCAAAGTTTAAAGCACTAATTCAACCCCCCACCCCTCCCTCCGCCCCCCCCCCCCCCCCCCCCAACTCCCCTCATAAGATTACCTTTCCTGTTATAATTCCAACACATATGTGTGTGTGTATGTATATATATGCACACACACACACACACATGTATGTATGTATGTATATACATACATACATACATATATAGAGATCACAAGGGCACGTCAATTAGATGTAGAGATCAAAAGGGCATGACAATGAAATACAATGATCACAAGGGCATGACAACGAAATCCTGGATCTTTACTGATCTGCACAATCCACAAGATCTCTCTCTCTATATATACATATATACATTCATAGACACACACATATGTGTGTATGTATGTATGTATGCACATATATACATATACATATATATGTACATACATACGTACGTATGTATGTAGGTACATGCGTACATAAATCCATACATACATACATACATACATATATACATACATATACACATACATACATACATACATACATAAACACATGCATACATAAATACACACATACATACATATATACATCTACATATGCAATTTTATCCCCTTGGAAAATTGTATTTGATTCTACTAGCTAGGAACAACTGATTGTTCCTGCCATGATATGTTTTTGTAATATTTCTTACGAACTCTACCCATTTTTCCTACTTTGCATTATTTTTGTGTGGATCTTGAGGTAAGTCACTTAGCATGGGTTGAATGAGTTTTATTATTTTATTATTTGGATTCAGGAATATGTATGTAGCTAGATCAATTTTTCTATTGTGCCAAGATCTCTTTGTATATATACATACATAGGCACACACATATGTGTATTTGTGTGTGTGTGTGTGTGTGTGCACATATATGCATGTATATGCATATACATACATATACATAAATAAAAATAATATATGGATTGTATCTAAATTTGCTTTGCCATTGGTTATAAGAGTGTTTCAAGGTTGGGAACCACTTTAACATCCTTTGCATGGTTTAGAGGTAATGTCATTGTGGTAGTGAGAATAACTTTAGTGAAGAGTTGATTGTAAGGAGTTACTACCTTGAACTTATGCTACAAATTCTTGGGAGCCAAGGGACCCCAAACCTATGCTACATTTTTTTGATACATGGGATAATTTACTACCAGATCCAGTACTTCATAACATTCTAGAACATATAGTGATGCCCAAATTAACAACAACAGTAGATACTTGGGATTCTCATAGGGAGACTGTGCCAATACATGCATGGTTACATCCTTGGCTTCCATTATTGGGCCAATGTATAGAGCCTTTATATCCAACCATTCATTATAAATTGGGGAATGTGCTTCATGCTTGGTATGTAAGTGATGCATCTTCATATTCAATTTTACCACCTTGGAAAACTGTATTTAATCCTTCTAGATGGGATTAACTGATTGTTGTTTTATCATACCTAATCTGATGATAGTTCTATAGGAATTTGTAATCAACCTAGATAATCAACAACTAGACCAATTTAATTGGGTTATGGATCAGACATGTGCTATTCCCATTTATCATATGGTTGCAACATTGGAGACAACATTTTTTCCAAGGTGGTAGTAGGTTTTGTATCATTGGCTTTGTTTGATTCCTAATTTTAATGAAGCGAAAATGTGGTTTTTAGGGTGGAAAGGACTATTTTTCCCCGAGATTCTTGCTAATGAGAGGATAAGAAGTCAGATAAATGTATCCCTTCAAATGATAAATCAAGTTGTAGAGGGTATGACTATGGAACAACCTAGGGCTGGAGAGAATGTAAGCTATCTTAGGGTGATGGAGAAACACCAATTTGAGTAACTTCAACAACAATAAGAAACAAAAAAATATTCTCAACAAAAAACCTTAGCCTCCATAGGCAGTGGGATTCACTTGAATAATTTTATGGGTGCACCTTAGTTGAGTTTGAAGGAAGTGATTGAAATATATGCACAAGAATATGACATCCAATTTTTCCCTAAAGTGGGATGCACACATGATGGTCTTTAGGTTTACGACTTTGATCCTCTCAGTATCTATCTAGAGTCTATAAAACAACAAGTGCTTTCATAATTTGGAGATAGATGAGTGATTGTATCATTGGAGTATCTAGTTGAGGTCATTGTAATCGAACTAGAAGAAATCATTGATAAACCAAATATATAATGAAGATGAAACTTGAAAACTTGGATGTTGAAATGCTGAAATGAAAGCTATTGAGGATCAAACACCTATGTCAAAGTTAAAAAACAAAGTGAAGTTAATTTTAGATATTAAAAAAAGAAACCACAACATTAATAATTCCCCATTTGTTTTTATTGTGGAGATATGCACACAAAATAGGGTGGAGAGCTTTGAATGTTGTTGGAGAGCTGTAAGATAGTAAAAGGTTGCATACTTGAAGAAGGGATCACAAAATTTTGACCAAATTTTCTATCCATTCTACTTCACTGCTTTGTGCAAAGACAATGCTACACATCAAACATGCTATTAAAATGGGTAACATGCCTACAAGAATTTTTACCTCTTCAACTTGTTAAATAGTGCAAAGTCTCCAATTGTGTGTTATTTTGCACTCAAAATCCAATTCATCTTCAATTGTTGATCTATTCAGAAAATTGAAGAACAACATGAGGACATTCACACAAAAAAAAATCTTTGAACTACGTAGGGCTATAATAAAAACAAATGAGAACTCCAAGAACTTCAAATAACATTAATCTCATATATCATAACTGTCTAAGCTCTACACTGTCTTCCTTCTACTTAGGTACTAGGTCAATAAATTAAGTTCAACATTCCTTTTGTTTGGCATGTCATTCATGAAGAATGCAATAGACTAGTAATGGAAAATTCATTGACATCTTGAAACCCCCTTTAGTCTTATTAGAAAACCATGGTCTATTTCATCCATTCCCTAGTTTGAAAACACAAAGACATTCTCTGTTGCTATTATTTGACCTGAACTATAAAATAACATTTTGCCTGAATATAGAAATAGATTTAAAACAAGTAGTACCATGAAGTTCTTGCCTGAATATGTTTGTTTGCAAGATATTTCTTCTTGACTCTATCTTTAGAACCTCTACTTCTTGAATTGAAGCTATTTGAGATGCACTGTAATCGAACTAGACAAAATCAATGATAAACCAAATATATAATAAAGAGGAAACTTGAAAACTTGAATATTGAAATGCTAAAATGAAAGCTATCAAGGATCGAAAACATATGCTAGAGTTACAACATAATTTGATGTTGATTTTAGATATAAACAAAAAAAAAAAAAAAAAACACCATATAAATCATTCCCCTTTTTTTGGATTATGGAGAGCTGTGAACATAAGAGGGTGGAGAGCTTCAAAAAAGGATGAAGAGCTTTGATATTGGTGGAGAGCTTTGAGCTCTAAATTTTGGAGGAGATTTCATTGCCATGTCCTTGTGATCACCACATTTTGTTGTCATGCCCTTGATGAAGACCAATGAAGATCTAGGATTTCATTGTTGTGTCCTTGTATATGTTACATTTCATTGTCGTGCCCTCGTGATCTCTACATTTTGTTCTCGTGCCATGCCCTTGTGATCTTTGTGTCATTGGTCTATGATTTTATTCAAGGGAAGAAGATGAACCTATGTAAATGTTCTTTTCTTTTCCTTCTAAACATGTATCTCTTTATATTTTCCCTAGTAGGTGATTAGAGAAGCTTCTCTTTATGTATATGTATGTCTATATACACATACATAAACACACATATGTGTGTGTTTATGAATGTATGTATGTATATATAGAGAAGCTTCTCTTCATGTATATGTATGTGTCTATAGCTTATCAGTTTCATGCTCTTGTAGTGTTTGGTTTGGTTAGTCATTTCAGTAGTGTTCAAGCTTTCTACCACCATCACACCTAGTGAGGTAACTTTGCCCTTGAGTTTCTGAGACTTTTTGCATTCCACTATAAAATGGCCAAACTTGTTGCACCATTGGTAGAAGGGAGAATTATTCTCATAAACTAATGGTTGTGACCAAGTACCCCATTTAGATTTCAGATACACCATGGTAAAAAATGGTTTATTCATACCCATATTCACATAAAACCTAGAAAAGCCTAGTTTAGTCTTTGAGCTAGTCATTATATTCATTTTAATGAACTATCCAAAAGAGTTTCTAATCCATCTAAACACTTGATCATCCCATAATTCCAAGGGAGTCTAGGTAAACTTATCCAAATTGGTGCAGATCTATAGAGGTCACGCTCAAGGTTAAACCCTAGTTTCCATTTTGTGATGATTAATAGGTGTTTACCAAAGTTTTAGTATCTTTCCATGAAAAACTCATGGTCCATTTTAGTAGTGAAGCTAAACATGAAGAGGGAGCATGCAATCATGGAGACTAACACTAAACCTAATAGTTTGCACCTAGTAGAGAACCATTTCTTAACCATATCTACTATAGGTTGGAGTGAAAAAAACCTTCCAACATGGCATAAGGAAAGACTAGAGGAAATTAAATCAACCATAGAGTCTGGTAGTGAGATCTATGGTCTTGTAGCCCTTAGGGAAAATATGAGTTTCTCTCTAGAGTCCATAGCAATCTTGGATCTGATGACAACCCCTATCCAGTTTGACTTTGGGGTCATAGTCTCATCCACAACCATGGTGGGCCCCCCATAGGTTAGGGGACTAAACATGCATAGTCATAAGGAACATCACATGGTTTTTTCAAGCTAGGATTTACCACCTAATGTAGTACCTGAGCATTTTGTGACTTATTGGACAAAATTGATTCCAAATCTAGACACAGAAGTGTCGGCTCCTGAGGAGATGGTAATGGTCAGGGGTGGAACCATCCCCCTTATGATTGAGAAGGCATAAAATTTGGTTGCAGGCCAAGAGCAAGAAAGTTGTAGAGCGAAAAAAGTTTCATTTATTAATAAATTTCAAAACTCACAATTTTCAAAAATTGACACATTAAAATTTGTACAACATTTTTTCTTATAATTTTACATCCTCTATAATGAAGTATGAACATATGCCCTTCATTTCATATTTAAGTCACATTTATAAGCACAAACATGTGTCATCCTTTCATATAGGAAAAGGCTAACAAAATAAAAATTGTTAAACTTCAATAACACAAAATGGTATTATTCATTAGAATACAAAAATGAAATAAACTATGAAATGTGAAGAAATGGACAAAGTTTAGGATTATTATTTTTAATAATTCTTTGAAATAAGAGTTGATTTTATTTTATTTGTAAAGATGAATTTTTATTTGTTTATGATTGTTGAAAATAGAATGTCTAGTGTAATAAATGTTAGTGTAAATAATTATTATTTAAACTTTACTTAAGTTTACTTAGGCTAAATGCATTATTTTATTATTTATTAGGTCAGACACCTAGGAGTATGCATACTCATATGAGTTGTCATGTTGACAACACAAGAGTCAGTAACTCTAATTTAGCACATGGTGTCTAAAACACTAGAGTTTGTATAATCAACTAAGTTGTCATGCTAACAACACAATTGTTCACACTATTAATTAAGCACATGGTTTCTACAACATAATTTTACATGACACACCTCTATAGGCTTATCCTCTCATCATCGCACTAACTCTTGTACTTAATGGAGGATAACCCACTCTTGGTGGACATGTGCTTAGTTGTGAGTATCATGTTGCAAACTCTTAGACATTCTAGAAGCATTCTAGAGGCCTTTATATATAGGCACTCCTAGTGTACTATAAAATTAATTAAATATCATATTGTTATTCTGATCATGCTCTCTTGGTCTATTTTGTGCTAGTTATTGTGCTTCTTGGTCTTCAGTGATTTTTCCCTAAGGAAAATTCTTACATGGTATCAAAGCCATAGGAGTGTCATTTCATAGCCATTGGAGACCGATCTTGCTTCACCTCTCTAAGGACACCTTGATTTAGATCTAGAGTATTTGTAGCTATTGGGAGTGTCTAGAGCCAAAGAAGACCTCACCATTGCATGTAGAGCATTGATTTAGTGAAAATTGACTATAAATTTGGCTATATTGGGCCATAGTCAAATTTGAGGCAAATTTTTTTTCCAAATCGGCACCTAAATGCCCTGATTTGCAAATTTGGTATGATCTTTTAGGTCTGCACTTTGTTTCAGATCTGCATTTTATTTTCTCTCTATTTTTTGCAGTATTTTGTTCAATTTTTTTTAGGCTAGTAGACCTACAAAGAATTTTTTTCCAGGAACTGGGGGTTGAAACCCCATCCCCTATAGGTAATATTCACTATAATTTAGAAAATATTCCTTCAATGTAACTAATTACTTGTGACCGAACTCCAAATTTTGGCTATGACCACACATTATTTCGACATTTCCAAATTTTGGCTAAATGGCACTTAATCTGGTAGCCAAGTTCTCATGACATCACTGACTGACAACCACAACCTATCATCGATAGATTGTTTTTGTTTTGTGATTTGGGGCCTCCATGTTTTAAGCACTATAGAAGGTTTTTGTTTTGCCAATGTGGGATTAAAACTACTAAGCCCCCACTAGCCCATCGCTGATTTCATTTTTGGCACCCCCCAAAGCTACTCCTTCCCTGCACCGCTTGCAACTTCCAGCATCTAGTGATTTTTTGGCACTAAGGTGAATTCCCCACCAATCAACGTCTCCTATTGCCAGTGTTTCAAACATAGTGACCGCCAAAGGAAATTTTGGTGCCACTCTTTCAAAATCTGCCACCCATCAATGTTCTCTAGCAACACTAAACTTCCACAATCACTGGTGCTGATTAAAAACCTAGCATTGCTGATCTGTCCACGTGGCACGCTAGTGCAACTTCTCCATGTCAGCACTCTAAAAGTTGGCCTCTACCATGTTGTTAGACAGGGACAACACAACATCCACGTGGGTTCCTAGTTAGTAGACACCTCAACCTATTTGTACACCACATAAGCACATCCATATGTTAGTCATTACACTACTGACATTAGTAATTACGTCACCTACGATGTCATGAGGGAGGGCTTTTTTTCTGATGTAAGCATTTCACTATCTTAAATTTGATAGTCATTTGATTGTCATCCATAGGCCAAATTTGAAATACTACGATGCTCATTTGGATGTCAAATTTAACCTCACAATTTGCTGATCAAACCCCTCTCTAGATTTAGTTTTGATTTGACAGTTCAAATTTGGGAGGCCATATCTTAGTCATCCAGACTACAAGTCAAGTGCACTTTTTTTTAATTTTTAGTAGAATTTGCTGAACATTTTAGTGTTCCTATTAATTTCTAGTTTTGGTGCATAGATTTGTCAAAAAATATAATTTTTGGTGACTTTACTTGTCCAATCCTACATTTTGCACCTTCAAATGCTCCATACAGGCTCATTTGGACTACAAATCAATTTTTTTTTTTTTTTTTTAAGTGAATAATTTTTCATCTACTTTCTAGATCTACAATCAAATAATAGGCTTGTGTGGACAAAAATACTACTTTTAAAATTAGGTCCTTTCTTTGCATTGTATTTCTTTAAAATTGTTGTACATTGCTTAGTTCTAGATTTGGACGCCAAAAGGAGGTTGTAAACTATAAAATAGAAGTCCACTAAGGCCAAAATTGGCAAGTGGATATTGTAATCACACTAAGTATAAAGGGGTTTGATTGAGTAAATAGGGGGGGTGTCTCTTGTTGTTGTGTTCCTCTTTTCCTATTGTTATCTTTCATTTCTTGCATCAAGGGAAATCTTAACATTCCAAAATTAGCACCACATAACTATGCCACCTAGTCTTTTAAAATATGGTGTAAATTGATGCATGATGAGGTGTCTCAATATGTAGATGGTTCCCTTCCTAAACAAATAGGTGATCAAGTATCCAAAAGTGATATTGATGCTTGGGTACTAGCAGATAGGAAAACCCTAAGTGATATTAGGATGGGGGTTGAAGACAAGATCCTCTATCAAACCATGAAGTATGATACATCCAAGGAAGTTTGGGATGCCCTCAAAAACCTGTATGGTAAAGTGTCTAAGGAGGATGTTTACAAAATAGAAGATGAGATTTTCTCCCTAGATCCTAAGATCTTTGATTCAATACAAGATTTTATCATTAAGGTGAATGAATTAAGAACAAAGCTTGGCGATTGTGGTAGTCCTATTAAAGATGATAGGTTTATCTTTCTCATTCATAATAAGCTACCATCAGAGTAATCCACATTTGTTTCTTCTTTCAACACCACAAAGACTACATTAGGGGTTGCCTATAAGAAAATCACTTTTGATGATTATGGTCAGCTAGTAGAGGATGAAGAAACTAAGTTGCAAAAAATGGGGATTCTCAAGTCTTCAAAATCTAAGGCATTGGTGGCTAATAATGAGGGTTCTCAAAATTTAGCTGGTCAAAGTTCAAACAAAGGATAGGGTAGAAAGAAGAAGTGGAAGAATAAAAAACAAGAGGATATAGAAAAGTAAACACCAAATCATCAACAAGGCAAGTCTTCCTCAAATACCAACAAAAAAGGGGACAATAATCAAGAGAAGAAAAAGTGTGCCTATTGTAAGAAGATGGGTCTTGATGAACATCAATGTTATCATAAACAGATTGATGAGTTGAAGAACATCATGATGAAACACAATGCTCTACTACCTAATGCTTATAAGTAGAAAGGGTCTACATCCTTAGATTCTAAGGGCAAAGGGCATGCTTTACTGAAAAGCATTGTTAGTTAGGGAGAATGGATCATTGATTCAGGTGCTACACATGGGTGCTTCAAAGTGAGATTTTTCTTCCATGACACATTTAGAGATACCACACATCTTTGTAGGAGATGATACTAAGGTGGAAGTTGAGGGTAAAGGTGAAGTTGAGATGAACAATGGAGCATTCAAGGATGTTCTACATGTTCCTAATCTTACCTCCAACCATTTTTTAGTCTACCAAATGACTCACTATGCAGGTGGAAATAAAGTTGAATTTCTTCTAGATTTAGTGGTAGTGAAAAGAATCAAGGATGACTCTATGATCCTAAGAGGTGAAGCCAATCATGATTCAAGGCTTTATACTTTATCCTCCTTTCTGCCAAAATCAAATGCACAAGCCTTGTTATTACATTCAAATGCAAAAAGTAAACTATTGCACGAGATATTTGGACATCTCAACTACAAATATCTTTAGCAACTTAGCAACAAGAAAATGGTCAATGGTCTACCTCAAGTCCAATTTTTAGAAGGTGCTTGTTTAGATTGTTCACTTGGAAAACATCTGGAAAAATTGTATGAAAAGGGGAAGTCTTGGAGAGCACAATATGTTCTTGAATTAGTTCATAGTGATGTAGCAGGCCTATTTCTAGTGCCATCATTTGGAAAGTTTCACTATGCACTAATCTTCATAGATGAATACGCTCACTTTACTTGGGTTTTCTTCATGGCTCATAAGAGTGAAGTGTTTGAAAAAAATCTCAGCTTCAAGGCTCAAGTGGAAAAGCAATCAGGGAAAGCCATCAAAATTCTTCGAATAGATAATGGGGAGGAGTATATGAACACAAGACTAATAGACTTTTGCACTCAAGATGGTATTGAACTTCAGCATTCAATACCATATACACCTCAGTAGAATGGTGTTGCTGAGAGGAAAAATAGAAGTCTCAAGGAGATGACCACTTGCATGCTACTAAACAAGTCTCTTGATCAAGTCTTTTGGGCTGAAGCAATGAATTGTACCAAATATATCCAAAATAGGAGTCCTCATAAATATTTGGATGGTATATCTCCTTTTGAAGCATGGACTAGTAGGAAACCTATGGTTAAGCACTTCAGAGTCTTTGGTTGTCTAGCAAGGGCAAGAATACCTCTACAAAAATGCAAGGCATTAGAAGCAAAAAGAAAACCTTGCATATTTGTTAGATATGCGAACTCACATAAAGCCTACAAGTTAATGGATCCAAGGACACATGATATATTCTATGAGAAGAGTGTACATTTTGAAGAAAGTTGTCCAAGATTTACTTCTTCAACTCCTCCTTCTTCCTCCTTCATTGAAGAGAGTGATAGTGATAATAGTGACTTGGAAGGTGTTCATCCCTGACCAACATAGAGGCATCAACTAGTTGAGATTGAGGATACTCCTACTGTATCTTCTTCCAATATACCTAGATGAGCTAAGAAGACATTGGATGCAGTAGGACCATTGGAAGGGAATCCTTAAGATTCTAGGAGGACAAGATCACAACACAATTCACTCCCACATGCCTATAATGTAGTTGCTTTAGATCCACAATCATTTAAAGAAGCATCAGGTATTCGAGAATGGGATAGATAAATAGAGGAAGAATATAACTCTCTTATGAGAAATGAAACATGGGACTTAGTCTCTCTTCCTAAGGGAAGAAAATTGGTTCAGTGTAAGTGGATCTATTAGAGAAAATTCATAGTAAATGGAAGTGTTGATAAACATAAGGCTCAACTTGTTGCAAAAGGTTTTTCTCAGGTACTTGGCATTGATTACACTGAGACCTTTGCACCAGTGGAAAAAATGAATTCCATTCATTTGGCACTAGCTATAACAATAGCTCAAAGATGGGTTGTTCATTAGATGGATGTGAAAATCACATTCTTTAATGGGTATCTACATGAGGAGATATATATGGAGCAGCCACAGGGATTCATACATGATTGTTCCTTGGTTTGCAAATTGAAGAAGTCTATCTATGGACTTAAGAAAGCTCCAAGAGCTTGGTATGCCAAGATGGATTCTTTCCTTCTCTCTAAAGGGTTCACCAGATATCATTCAGATATGAATGTCTACATTCTTTAGAGGGATGATTGACATTTTCTTTTTGTTCTTTATGTTTATTACTTGATCATTATAGGGAGCACACCATCCATTATTGAAAGTGTCAAGGCTACTTTGCAGTAAAGGTTTTTAATGATGGATTTGGATCTACTACACTATTTTCTTTGTACCAAGATACATCAGTCTTCATTAGGAATCACCTTATCACAACCCAAGTATGCTCTTGATCTACTTGTTTGATTGTGCATGAGTGATTGCAAGGCTTCACCTACTCCCTTTCTTTCAGGTGTTAAGTTAGAAACAAAGTGTTCCACTCCACTTGTCGATGTGACTTTTTATAGACAGTTGGTTGGAAGCCACATCTACTTGACACATACATGCCCTAACATCTCATTTGCAAGTGGCATGGTTTCTAGCACCCTGCAAGAGCCAAATGAACTTCATTAGAAGGTAGCCAAATGAATCTTGTACTATATCTAGGGTATACATACACATGGGATGTATGCTATGCAACTAGTACTAAAATTCAATTAGTAGGTTATACAGACTCTAACTATGTAGGGGACCTTGATTCTTGCAAGTATACTTTAGGATATACGTTTCATCATGGTTTTGGCCCTATTTTTTGGTAGAGTAAAAAGAACACTATTTCTCTCTCATCAACTAAGGCTAAGTATCAAGGAGTTGTAGTGATAGAGGCTATTTGGTTGCAATAAATTCTGAAGGAGTTTGGTTTTGATCTGTCTAGACCCACAATCATCCATTGTGATAACCAGAGTGCTATTGAGATCTCAAAACATCTAGTGCAACATCAGTGCACCAAACATATTGAGGTTCATATGCACTACATTAAAGAGTTGATTCATGAGCAAGTCATCACATATAGCATTGTCCTACTAAGCAGCAAGTAGGTGACATCTTCACCAAGCCCTTCATAGAGGTCAAGTATCTTCATTTGTGAGATCTCTTAGGGGTGAGGGATTTTTCACCAAGGGGGGTCACATGATCCTTCTCTTATCTATTGTACATATCTCTCTTTTTGGGGGAGGGTTTTTACCATGAGGTTTTCCCTCTTTCTCCATTTGCAGAGAGATTTCATTGCATTTCAACATTGGATTTGTACTTGGGTTCCTAACATGGCCTAGTAGCCAAGAACCATTATGCATTTCATCATAAATTTTTTAAGCTTAAGTGCATTCCCCTAAGTTGCACTTAAGGGGAGATGTTGCCAAGTTTGTTGCCATCACATATGATGTGATGACAACAAACTTGGCTCTTGTAAGTATGTCATGGAAAACTTAAAGGAATAACCTTGAAATGCATAATAGGACATGAGATCTCTAGAGTGATTTTAGGCAATGAAAAATGCTAATTTCCAAATGAAATAAACTAACAATGAGATTCGCAAATTGAATTGTACAAAGGAAGTTACCAAATTTTACATTAATTAGGCAATGGAGTATAATCAATTAGTATGAAAATTGTTAAAACCATGATAAATTTATATTATTAAGTTATGATGAATAACTTACATCATTTCATTTGGCCAGCGGTTGCATTTTACATTGCAGTCAAAACTAATAAGATAATATCATAGCTCCCATTGGCTAGAAGTAGATCACTATCTAAAGAATAATTCAATTTAGTTAAGAAACTAGATGCAAGAAATAGTATTGGTTGATAGATGACTATCTATAAGAAACAACATAAATATCCATATGCTGATCCAAATGACTACCATGAATACAAATTTAATTTTTGTGAAATATCAAACTATTGGACAAAAAAATGACCACTAGGATTATGACTTCTTTAAACCTATAACACAAACTTGGTTTACATTAAGCATTAAGAATAGAAAAAGGCTTCAAAAACAAGTTAGAAAGGGTTCAATTGTTTCAAATCTGCACAATCTGAAAATAATATTATATTAATTTTCATTTAAATGGGCCTCGTAATTTAAATAAGGTAAAGCAAGTAGAATAAACTTTGTTTAGGTTGTGCATGGCTGTATTGGTAAGATCACTATTGCTAATTTGGATTTTGATTTGAGTAGCATTCTTTCTGAGGGTTCCTTGAATCGGGTTGAGGATTTTTAATGCCTACCTCTAGTTTACCTTTTAGATTATAGTGTCATATTCTTGTAGGCTTCTAGGAGTAAGCCCAAGTCTAGGGTGAGTGCATGTAATGCCTACCCCTAATTGACTTTTCTATAATATTGTTAGATTATTTTAGGCCAATTTGATGGTTATTTTTTATGATTATTGGTACTTGGGTACTGGATTTGATTAAATGTTATTTCATACTAAGTTGATTTATGTGATGAGTTACAAGTAGTTATTTCATGTGTTCAAGATTATTTCTATGATGATATATGAATGTTTATACATTGATTTTAGTTACTACATGATGTTAGATAGATGAATGATTTATATGTCATTTTATGGATACTTACCCCATACTTGCATGTGTATGGTGTATGTGTATATTTTACTTTGTGATTTATGTTCCTGATGTGGTTAAGGGAGGGAGTCATAGTCACTTGCTAGTTAGAATCTACACTATGCACCGCTCCCCATCATTACTTATTTAGTTTAGATTATATGTGTATGTACATGTGAGGATTTTATGCAGAGTGTAGGTACCAAGTATCTTCCCTAAATTGCCAAGATGAGTGTACCCTATCGTAATATCTCAATGGTATAAGTGGAGGGATAATTCTTGAGTTTGAACCCTAACCTATGCCAATCGTCCTAGAAAGTAGGACAAGTATCTGAGTTGTTTACTCGTTTGAACTCATCAGGTGATGTGAATTTGTGATTTTGACCCTAGAGTTTGGTTATGTTCTTTGTCTTCAGTTGACTTGTAAGTTTTGTGGATCTGTGATGATTTTCTATTATAATTAAATCAAATTAAAAGATAATTTAATGATTTAATTTAATGGAAATTTTATAAAGAAAAATCAATATTTAATTTTATCTAAATAATTGAGAAACTAATTAAATAAAAGGATTAAATTTAAAAGATTTTATTAAAGTTCTAATTTTGGTGTTTTATATTTATTTAATTTACCAATAATTTACTTGGGAGTTTTATTTCAATGATAAACTCTAAATAATATTAGTAGCTAAATTAATAAATATTATATTAAAAGTGTCTCATGATTTAATAAGAGCGAGAAAGCATTAATTTAATAAAGTTTATTTTAATTAAATTGCATAAAGCTTGTGCATGAAATTAAAATACAATAAAATAATAGAGGAAAAAAGGTTTTGTGTGATTGCACAATTGAAGCCCTAAACTAGGGGAAAACTCTTTATTAGGAAATCAGAGCTCATTTCTCCATATAGAGGATTGGAGGAGTCATTTTTTGAGAAGAGGGTTTTCGAAAGAAAAAGAAGTGTTTGCAAGTTCTATGCATCTATCATTTAGCATCAAATCCAAGTAGGATCTCGTGAGTTTTGCATAGTAGTTTCTTCTATGAAATTATTATGTCTTCTTCGTGATTGATGGATCTATTTCAGAATTCAGTGGGGTTGAAACCCTTTTTTGAGAATTTGATTTATGTTATTGAATTGCCCATGATTTAATCTCAAAACCTAATTGTGAATCTATTGGTTTTATTTTTAAAACATCTATAAACAAATGAAGATTGAAACCCTTGTATTCGAACTATTGTTCTTTGATTGAGAAAAATCTATTTATAAATTAAGAATTAGAAACCCGCATTTTGTAATGTTTTTAGTGGGTTTTCATTTTTGGAAAGTTTTTTTTTTATAGGTTTCCATTTTAGGAAAGTTTCCATTTTTAGCATATTTCCATTTTAGGAAAGTTTCCATTTTTATAGGTTTCCATTTTGAGAAAGTTTCTATTTTTAGTAGGTCTCCATTTTGAGAAAGTTTCCATTTTTAGCAAGTTTCCATTTCAAGAAAGTTTTCATTTTTATAATGTTTCCATTTTGGGAAAGTTTCTATTTTTAGTAGGTTTCCATTTTGTGAAAGTTTCTATTTTTACCAAGTTTCCATTTTGGGAAAGTTTCCATTTTTAGTAGGTTTCCATTTTGAGAAAGTTCCCATTTTAACATGTTTCCATTTTTCGTAATTTTACATTTCAGGAATTTTATTAGTTTTAGTAGGTTTCCATTTTGGTAAAGTTTACATTTTCAGCAGGTTTCCATTTTGAGAAAGTTTCTATTTTTAGCATGTTTCCATTTTTGGAAAGTTTGCAATTTTGGGCAAGTTTCTATTTTGGGAAAATTTCCATTTGTAGCAGGTTTTTGTTTTGAAAAAGTTTCCATTTTTAGTAAGTTTCCTTTTTGGGAAAGTTTTTCCAAAGTTTAATAAAGTTAAAATTATTTTGGTAATAATTGATAATTACTATTATTATTATTATTTTTAATAAATATTGTTAAAATTTTAACTTTAATTATTTGAAAATTTGATTTATTACTTTATTGTTTAAATATAATTTTAAATTAAATTAGAAATCAAAACAATTAATTGGGAGAATTAATGTTTTCTTTTGTAAGCTTGGTTGTGTTTATATGATTCAAATATATGGAAATGATTTGTAATACGAGGGAAATTTTATTGTTTGAAAACTTTGGTAATTATAATACTTTGAGAAGATGAAAATGTGAACCCTAATTGTAATAGAAAACTCTATATACTGTAGTACTTGGAAATAAGAACTAAAACCCTATTTGTATACTAAACTCTTATGTTTTAAGAAAACCTAATGAACTATGAAAATAAATCTTAAAAGACCTTGATGAGATGTGTGTGGTTTTATATTTTGGGTTTTATGTTTAAAAGATTTTTAATGATTTGTTGAGAGTTGAGACTTGTGTGGACTCGAGAACATTAGAAAACCTGCGATTTGAAAATGAAAATGAAAACTTGAAAACCCTTAGTGAAAATTGAACTATTGTGTTTTTAGAACCAAATGAGTTATGAAAGTTGATTTTTTGTGTGTCTTATATGATGTGTGGTTTACTGTTGTTGGTTTTGGGTTTGACTTAGTGCTTTGACAAAATTAGGATGTTTACTAGAGGCTTGGAGATTTGTTCTATGATGATGTTATAGCTTATTTTGGTTACGATCTTTTATACCCAACCATGGTGATGTGTCATGTGTGTTCTATGATGAGTTTTATCATATGTTTTGTTGTGCTCTCCAATTTCTTGTGTAGAATTGAGATGAATGGTATGAGTTTTCTAGTATAACCTTTGAGTTTTTGTTCAATTATCTTTAGATTGCTTCCTAGTTGCTTGTTCAGGACTAAGGTAATTATCGTGATTTGTTTTGGTGATGTTAGGGGTTGGTATATGTGTACTTGATTTTGGATCATTCATGTTAGGATGATTGTATTGGTGTGATTTTGATTAGTGATATTTTAGTGTTTTTTAGTTGCTTGTTTAAGAATTGATATGTGGTTTATGGTCATATGAGACCTTCTTCTTTTGTTGAGCTTTGGGTAGGTTATATGTATGTCATGTTGGGAAGTGGCTTGTAATGGAGGCTAGAGCCTTAAAGAGACTGCATGGTTAACCCATTGTAATTTATTTTAATAAGTGATAACATTTCATTAAATGGGTTTAAAATGAGTTAATAAGATATCGATGCCACATAAAGTCACTAGGAGGCCAGAGTCTTGAGAGACTACCAAGGTAGCCTTAGAGGTGATTCATTAGTATGCCTTATCTGTACGAAAGGATACTGATACCACATAGAGTCACTCAGGGGTAGAGTTGAGAGAGGTTGCCAGGGTAACCTTAGAGTTGGCTCATGCGATGACACTTGCCACTTGCATAGTATATTTCGTACATGTTTGTGTTGCCTCTGGGTTTAGATGATACTTGTGCCTTGCTACCCTTTGAGATAGTTTTCTTTCATGTGGTTCCTTGACCTAGATGTTAATTATGAATTGTGTTTTGATATCATGTTTGGGACTTGATTTTATCTCTTCGACATGATGGGAGTGGGCCATTTAGGTTCCACGAGGTCGGATGGTGGTGCTTTTTATTTTTATCATTGAGATCTAACTATTGGATGTCATTGTTGGATGTATCTATGTAGTTGATCCTTTCTTTCTAATCTTGTATTTTTGTTGGATGATTATTCTCTATTGTGTTGTACTTTATTATCAAAGATCTTATGAGATGTTTCATATTATTGTTGATGTATATTCTTTGAGCTTATCATACCCTATGAAGTGTATAGTGGATGATCATGAATTCTATTAATGCTAAGTGACATCCTATATAATTGTATATTATTTAAATGGATTTGTACTTGTAGTTATTCTTTGATGCAGAATTGTTATATATTGGATTTAGTATTAATTAAACTTAAATGTAATTCAACGTCATGGGACCCTTAGGAGATGTAATCTGTTTATGATGATTGTATGTATGTGAGTTAGTGCTTCCGCTATATTTTATCTCTTGTTGTTATTGCTTTTTCTATGTTATTTGTCGAAGTTATTATCTTTAAAAAAATTTGACAAAATTAGTGAGACTTTAGGTTAATGTCTTTTGGGTTTCCTGGTAAGGCGTTATAGGATTAGAGAGTGATGACTTCTTCTTGGGCTCCAAAAGTTACTATACTTTCACATCTAATTGTAGGGGCTTTTGTTTCTCATTGTGGATGGAATTTTGTGTTGGTGGTTATTTGGTGTGGGGTTCCTATCATTAATTCCCTCGTTATGTTGAGAAACAAATGAATTGTGCACTAGTTCTGAATGAATGAATGGTTGGTTTGGAGGTTATCAAGGTAGTGAATAGCTTGGTTAGTCAAGCAAAGTTGGGGAGTGTGCTAGGAAAGATAATAGATGGTGAATAGGGAAAATCTGTGAGGAGGAATATGGAAGATCTGAGTTTGAAAGCTAGAATTATGACTGAAAAAAAGGAAGGAAGATTATTTACCATCTTGGAAGTTTCATTTAGTTGTCATTTTAGAGGCACCAAAAGTGAGCCATAATGATTAAAGATGTCATTAGAAATTGGTGCGAATTTTGTTAGAGAAGTATTTAACAAGAAATTTTGGTTGCTATTATAACTCATCCTTTTAGATCCTTTTACTTCTTCAACAACTCTAAAATTCTCAAAAACTTAAGTTCTAAAATATCCTTCTTTATACTGATTTTCTCTTTAATTTGAATGCCATTACCCATAAACTATTCCAAAATTAAGGAAGGATCATTTCTAGAATAGGTATTTAATGATTCTGAAGAAGGATTTCTCTTTACAATAATACCACTAAATCCCTCAATAAATATGATTCAATGTAAAGAGTTGTAATCAATCAAAAAATTAAGGTAGAGAAATTCATAACTATATCATAACAAAATAAAATTGGCTACAAAACTCTTAGAGAGGCATGAACAATGAACAATCTGAAACATCTCTAATCTCTTAGCATGTCATTATATCCTATAGGTTAGAATCATAATGAACTACTGGAACCAGCCCTAGAGGTAATTGAACTAGTACTGAAAAAAGAGTTAATTAAATTGGCACTGATTGATAAAGAACATTAGAACCTAATGGGTCATGATCACCACCACTCAAACATCATGAAGAAATGCATCATAGGAGACCACCAAATTAGGAGTCTTCTGAGGTTGTTAAAAACCAAGAAATTATAACTGGTAATAACTGATAGTAATATGAAAGTGAGAATATTTAATATAAAAAGTTAGTTAGTGGCTATCATGCAACTTACATGCACCCAGACTAGTGTTAAATAGTTTTAAGTCTTTTATATACAAGTGAAATACACTCAAAAGAGGTGCATATAAGTTGCACCATAGATAGTGTCAAAAAGGTAACTTATGAGGCAAAAGCTTAAAATTGGCATGTTCCCTTAGCACCAGGCTAACAAGGTTTAATGTAAAGAAAGAAAGACAAAAAGTACATGAATAATTCTCTTGCAAAAAGGTAGGTAGACTTTGAAGCTCATCTTATTAAATGTGGTTACTTAAGACACTTGGAGAAGTGGAAACATCCAATTTGACCAAATTATTGTCAAATGAATTTCCTACAATAAGATTTCTTTTCGGATTACATTATTACACAACATTCTTTTTCAACTTTGCAAGACATGTTATTAGAATTAAAAACAAGTTCAATAAGTCAATTTTTAATATGGCTTATAGATTGATTTCGATGATCGAGTGATTTCAACAATTAGAATGGAAAAGAGAAACCAACCCCTTTCACTCCCTTCCTCCCCCTTTCCGAATAGATGCTACTCTTCAAATAGATGCAATGAATCAAGATGAATTATGGTCAGATGTACATGAACCAACTTTTTGAAATTAAAAGATGCAAATGCAAGTTTCTAGTCACTCACAAAAGTAACTAAATGAGATGAAATATCAAGGAGGGATTAATAATGAACACAAACCACTACCAAAAAGTTACTTCAAAATCTAAGATTGTTGCATTGAAAGAGACCATTGGCTAGATGGTTGAAAATATCAACTTCCTTGTCCATTGCTTCCCATCTTTGGCAATATTAAATCAAAAAATGCCTTTGTTTCCCTTGTACATAAAATTCAATAAGATTCCTAGATGCCTACCTTATATGTTGTAAATGGTATATTTTAATACATATGCCCTAAAACTTTATTTACACATATTCTTAGTTCAATATTTTTTTCCCTAGCATATACATAGTGACCTCAAAATTATACAACTGCCCTTTGTTTCTATGTGCTTCTAGAGAATGTTGCATACACCACATCCATATCCCTATTGTATGTGAATACCAAAACTCATGCCGAGTATGTACAAGAAGCCTAACCTAAGAGAGAAACATGTATAAGGATGATACCAAATGATAGACTAAAAATAGTACCGAGTTGTCAAACTCCTATAGGAAGCTAGTAGGCTTCACAGATTCCAATGGATGGAGTTAGACCAAAAATTAATTCTAATTTCTAGGAGTAAAATTAGACTATAATAATAACTTGCATATTTAGAGTTAGACTTGTTACAAATCAGGCTGGACACTAACCTCTAAGTTCTGAACGATGTATGAATTTTTATGATGTGTAAAGACTCATCTTTGAACACTCTTGTTGCTTAATTATGATAGTCATTAGATTATCTTTCTGAACATCCATTCCCTTATAAGAAGTCCAACATTCAGTCATTAAACATGATGAGCAAGAAATAGTAGTAGTAGTCAATGTATTCCTTCAAATCTTGAGTGCTTAGCTAGCGAGTTTCATACAACTAACTTGAAAATCATCAACCCAAAATCAAAGCTACAAATGATACAGACTGAAAAAATTCATCTACTTCTAGAAATAGGTCCTTGTTTACAATCTTGGACAACCTTATAAAGTTCTTCAATCATCTCTTGATGATGTATTATTATGATCGCATAGTATTATTGTGATCACATTGAATTATATCGGGCACTTAAATCTTTCTCTTTCCTTTTCCTTTCTTTTTAAGGAGGGGTGAAAATTTATTTAAGTTGAAAGAGAAACAAGAAAAAAAAAAGAAAGGGCACCAGATAGTCTTGTCAAGATCAACCAAGTGATCAAGTTGATGGGACAAGACCATCAGAAGTTGAGTCTTATCCAAAGTTCCAATTACACATACAGTTAGAAGCCCACTTTGCCAAACAATCAACAACACTATTCCATTCCCTAGAAATATGAGCGAAAGTAACAAAATCCCAAGAAGTACACGAATTATGAATTTGTTCCACAATCAAAGCTAACTTCCAACAACTAAAAACTTTAGAATGTTGCTAATTCAAAAGATGTATCACTACTTGTGAGTCAGATTCACAAATAAGCCTTCTCCAACCAAGGTCATAAGCATTCTTCATAGCGTACAAAATAGCTATGGCTTCCATCATATTTTAGTGTGATGACCTTTATAAATAGAAAACAAAAATTGGACATCCCCCTTACTATCTCTACTAACACCACCAATGCTAGCAGGGCCTAGATTTCTTTGGAAGACCCATCTGTGTTGATTTTAAGAATACCTTGCGGTGGGGCACTCCACTTCCCCACCCTATTTATCTTTCACAAGGGATGTCTACACATATTTCTTAGCAATTTTCCACGTGGGGGGGGGGGGGTGTTGGGAAATATTTATATGATTATTGAAACTATCCTCCCTTGGTTTCATGGCCTCAGAAGTATCACACTTTTTAGAAATAGTTTCCCCCAAAGAATAGAGAACTTTCCACCATAAGTGAGGAACCTCTAAAAAATCATCTTTAAAGATATGATAGTTCCTTTCCAACCAAATATTCCAAATAATAAAGGAGGGTCCAAGAGTCTAGGCAACTTGAAGAAATGAAGTCTTCACAAGAGCCTTACCCCAGCAAGCAAAGAATTCTGCCAGTGAGGAAACATGCCAACAGTATTGGTTTGACACATTCCACCAAGAGTGCCAAATATGTCTAGTGAAAGAGCATTGGAAAAAGAGATGAGAGATAATTTCTTCACTAGTCTGGCATAGAACACACATTGAGGATCCTTGGAATCCATGCTTGCATAAATTATCCCACATAAGACATTGGGTATGGACCACTAACCACAAAAAGAAATTACATTTGGGCCAAGAAAACTTGTACTAGACTTGCTTCCACCAAGACATTTGAATGTCCCCCAACATTTGCTAAAGAAGCTCAACATATCCTATAGGCACTAAAAAATTTCCTAAAAAATCTTTGTTGTCCCAAGCAAGAACATCATTACCCACCAAAGTAGTACACTCACGAGACTACAAAATTTGAAACAACTCCTTCTTATCCTCCTCAGATCCTCTTGGACACCATTCAGAAGGGTGTTTCCAATGAATGGAAGGAGCCAAAACTCTAACACACCCTATCTTATAAAAATCAATTGTGTCCCAACTAGCAACACTAAAATTTTGATAGAGGGCATGTAGGTGAGGATGAGTGGTAAGAATAGGAGGGTGCCCATCCCAAGAGTCAAGCCAAAAGAAAGCTTGTGATCCCAAATGACAAATCCAAAAGAGACCATCTTTAACCAACTAAGCTCCAAACTTTAGTGTATTCCAAATCATGGATCCTCTCGCTTCTAGAGGAAGTGATGAACTTCAACCATATCAATATCTAGAAAATACTTATGGGTGAGAATACCAGCCCAAAGTTGATGTTGGTTAGTACACCAATGCCAATAAAGTTTTGTAGCGAGAACCTATCCATTTAAAATAGTTTATTGTAAGCCGAGGCCACCCTCCTTTTGAGGTCTACACAATGTTTCCCATTTAACAAAGCTCCATTTAGAAGTTGAAAGGTTCCTACTCTGAAGGAATTGATGGGACAGAGCATCAAATTCCTAAAGAAAATACATAGGAGTAGCCTAAACAAAACACCTATAAATAGGAAGTGCTTGAATAACCAATTTTAATAGAGTCAGGTGAACAATAGTTGATAGCCATCGATGGGTCCAATGATTAACCTTTTGTCATAGTTTATCAAGAAAAACTTGCCAGGAAGATCTAGGATGTCTAGTAACAGTAAGAGGAATACCCAATAAAGAAAGAGAAGAGACCCAATTTGAAACCTCAAAATAGAAGCAATATGCCTCTAAATAGCCTGGGGAGTATTCAAGAAAAAAATGGAGGATTTTTTCTCATTAAATTTCTATCCTAAAGTTGCAAGATACACGTCCAAAGCATGCTTAAAAGAAGTAGCTTCCTAAAGATGGGCCTATCCCATAAATGAAGTATCATCCACAAACTGAAGATAAAAAATAGGACACAAGCTAGTACCCCATTTCTAGCCATGAATCAAACCCCAGTGAGCATGAAGCTTAAGAAAGTGGCCCAAACCCTCAGCTAGAATGATAAAGAGATAAGGTGAAATAGGATCACCTTGGCGAAGTCCTCTAGAGGCACCAAAGGGCTTTGAAGGAACATCATTCACCAAAACAAAAAAAGAAGCTAAAGTAACACAACTCATAATCCAGTTCACCCACTATTAGCGGAAACAAAAGGCCAAGAGGATCTTTTGGAGAAAACTCTATTTAACTCTATCATAAGCCTTAGCCATATCCAACTTAATAAACATAGCTTACTCTTTTGATGTATGCATAGAATGAATAACTTTAGAAGAAATAACAATTTCATCAATAATTTGTTGACCAGCCACAAAACAACCTTGTTCCTCTAAAATCACAACTGGAAGGCATATCTTGAGTCTGTCAGCAATCAATTTGGTGATAATTTTGTATACAACATTACAAAGAGCAATGGGACAAAAGGAGTCAATATTGACAACACCTTCTTTCTTAGGGATAAGAGTCAGTAAAGTATAGGTTAATGCATGAAGCATTTGCTTATTCTAAAGGGATTCCCTAACCACCTCCAAGAGATCCATATTAATAATTTCCCAAAATTCCTAAAAGAATTCCATAGGGAAGCCATCTAGGTTTGCAGCTTTACCTTTATTCATCTCAAACACAACCTTTTCAAGTTCAAATATCAAAATTGGATGAAGAAGAGAATCATTCATAACATTAGTGATAAGAGAAGGAATACATGAAAGAATTAAGTTCTTCTCCTCAGTTATATGCTGAGAATCCTCAATAAAAAGGTAAGAATAAAATTGAAGGGCTTCCTTGGTCAGAGTAGACTATGAATAAATTTTAAGTCCTTCAGTAATAACAAGAGAAGAAATATACCCTTTATTAAAATGAGCCTAAATAAAATGATAAAAAAAGCAGTATCTATATCCCCTCCCTACAACCAATCCATGTGAGCCTTTTGTTTCTAGTAAATCTCTTTCCGAATTTCCCATTCTTCCACATCCTACATAGCCTAAGATTCAACCTTTCTAAGAGCCTCTGTAAGCCTAGAGTCCCTGATTTTGTGAGTAATCACTACAAGATGATCTAGAGCAATCCTCTTTCTAGATTGAAGGTTTCCAAAGCAAGAAATATTCCATCTCTTAACATGATATTTGACATATTTAAGTTTCTTCTCAAAGAGAGACATAGCTATGCCATAAGCTAGGCCACCCTCTCTCCACAAATTAGCGACCAAATCATAAAGGGATGAGTCTCCGAACCACATAAGTTGGAATCTAAAAGAAGGGTTCTTAGGGAGTGCAATAGGAGAAGAAGATAACTTAATTGGCCAATGATCAAAACCTCTCCAATCAAGAATTTTAGAACTTGTAATTAGGCCACCACCAACACAATAAAATGAAACAAGAAACCTATCCAAACATTCTAAGATAGCTTCCTAACCACTCTATCTATTGTTCCAAGTGAAAACCCCATTTGAAGGCTTAACATCAATAATAGAAAGAACATCCACCTAGGCTTGAAAATGATCAGAAGTAGGGCCACGCCTAGGCCAACCTCCACTTTTCTCCCCAAGAATTAAAATCACCTCCTAAAATCTAAGGAAAATAAGAAGCAAAAGAATACATACACCTAATGTGATCCTAGAGATGAATCTTCCTACAAATGTCAATAGGGGAATAAACATTTGTCACAAGAATAGTCTCACCAAAGTCCAAGGTAGTAGCCACCATAGAGATTGAGTAATGATTAGAAATCCACCAAAGAGGAGAAATCTTTCGAGGGTCCCAAAATAGAGCCAAACCTCCAAAATTCCCTTATGAACCAATACTTTGATAGTGACCAGCATACCAAATACATGGAGCATGTTGATGCATAACCTCAATAGAAATCTTAGTCTCTTGAACACAAAAGACATGGACAGAGAATGAATTGCAATCAAATCATGAATAGCTTTGATCATTGAGGGGTTTGAGAAAAGTGAGCATCAATAGGTTTAACAAACCCAAATTCCACCAAAAGATTTCCAATCATTTTTATCTTTTCAAGGTCTATCTTCCGTCCTTTTGAGGAGCTATCAGCAGGACTTTTCTTAAGGAATCATTGTTGCACTCCCAGTCTATGAGATGAACCCTTATTTTGAGATGAAACTAAAACTTTTCTACCTAAATCTGCCAAAACAATGTCATCCTCTATGGAATTATTTAAAGTCACTAGAGCCACTTGTTGTCCCTGAATAGCTTGAACTAGTTCTATTTTAAGAGCTGGTACAACCTCCATACTAACCCCAACACTACTAGAAGTGACCACATGTGGGACCCCTTCTTCTAAAGCTAAAGTCTCTAGCACCTCAAACCTATTAAAGCTTCCATCTGTCTGTCTATCCTTGAATGGCCTCTTTTGATCTCATCATTTAGCCTTAATTTTAACAAGCATGGATCCTTCCTTGTCCTTTGCCTAAGGTTCAGCCATCATGTGAGATTTCCCTTTGTCCTCTTTACCCAGAGGAGGAGGTGCTAAAGAGGGGGAATGAGCTTTCTTACAAACTTTAGGGAAATTTCGTAAGAGATGGCCATACTCATGACAAAACTGACATAAAAAAGGTAGAGATTCATAATCTAACTATTGAATCCATGATGAAGATCCCAAAAAAAATTCCATCGAATTTGGTAAGGGATTATTTGGATCTATCTCAACACAAATCCGGGAAAAAGAAATTGCCTTTTTATCAAGGGTTTGTGTAGCAACTTTCACAAGCTTTCCCAAGAGACTAGCAATTTTATGTAAAATGTCTTCTTGCCAAAACTTTAAGGGGAGATGAGGTAGACAAACCTAAACAGGAACATGAGAAGGCATCTCTTCAGCTAAATTAAAACTTGCATGCCATGGTTTAATATATAATCCAACGTGATTGTAAAAATATGGGCCACCTTCAAAAACTCTTTTGTGATCTATAATATTTGAGAAAACAACCATAAAATAGCTATTTGTTGCAAGCATAATGTCCATATCTCCTTTAATCTACTAGGAACACTAGATCCAAGCCTCAAGAGTGGACAAAGGAATACAAATACCAAGAAACTTACCGATTAGAGCATGTCTACTCTAATATGAGACACCTTCTTCCACCAAATTACGAGGAATGACCAAAACTAGGTGATCTTGGGTTCTAGGAAGATGCCCATTAACCTTATTCATACTAGGGCTAGCACTCGTATAAAATGTATCTGCTTTCTATGCATGCATGCTTGAAGAGGACTCATTATGAGCCTTGTCCATGAGACAAAGATCCACAATTGATGCCATAGAAATATCTGCCATGCAAAGATTGAAGCTAGGAAAATAAACAAAAACTAGAATAGCTACTAAAAATTTGAAAAAGTCCCCGTAGATGCCAAATAGAAACAAAACCCACTGCAATAAACAAAAAACTACTTTACTATTGAAATGCTTCCACATAACCCCCACATGCAAACCACCAACCAAGCTAGGGCACCTCCATTTCTCTCCTTGAGTGAACTAGAAAAGGTCAGTGAGTTTTCCACATATCATCAGGCACTTAAATTTGATTAGGTACATATTGATTGTATTAGTTGTCATAACAAATGGTTATGATGACATGTCATGACCCTACATGGCTCATGCCTTGTAGATTTATTGTATATATATCTATATATATATATATATATATATATATATATGATCAATTTGCAATTACATTAAAGAACAATAATTGTTATCTGCACTATAAGTATTATCACTTGAACATCTTGTATATAGATCTCTAGAATCATCTATCATTAAATGAAATATCAAAACTAATAAACATATTAAAGGAAAAATTAATAGTTGAAGGATAAATAATGAAATCAATATATGTATTGACTGTACACACATATGTATGTGTAATATCATCAGACAAATCCGTCAAAAGGCTTAAGATAATTCAGTAAACTAAATTGAATAAATCTGATCACCAAACTTAACATTTGATGTTGGTCAAAGATGGTCAAATAGGTCAATATAGATTGGATAGGCATTTGACTAGTGACATGCTCCATGATACTGAAAGACCTTTGAAAGGTAAAGATAAGTTGAGTGAGTACTAGTGATATGCTCCATAATAGTGAAGGGCTAGATGTGACAAAATGCAATGGAAGTGCAAAAAGTTGTAATATTGCTAGATATAGGAAAAATAAGCCCTAAAGGGCTAAATACAAGGGGTTTAAAGTTTGGTAGTTAGAATAGGGTGGTAAGGTCATAATAAGACCTTTTAGGTATTATTTGGTCAATATAAACTATAAATTATGTAAGGTTCCCAAAGTTTACAACTTCTTGTCAACTTGGCAACTCGATCATAAACATAAACTAATAAAAACCTATCAACAAGTCGAGCATTTGGGAAGTTTTTCTAGTTTTGGATTAGTTGATCGGTTGATAGCCATAGAAAATGATTTCTATTGGCATGGAATGTCAAGTGAAGTAGTTTATTGGAACATGGAATGTCAAGTGAAGTAGTTTATTGGAACAAGAGTTGATGTAAGAAAGTTTTGGATTAAATAAAACATTAATTTTTATGCATTTTATGTTTCTTTCCCTATATCAGTCACATTTTCTTAGTATTTTAGAAAACCAAATGTTGTTTCTATGAAAGACCATTATTGAAGGTTAACATAGTATGAGCTAGGTTTATTTTGGCATTAGAGTCAATGTATTAATACATGCAAGCAATTAGAAAAGTAAGTGCAATATTAGATGAAGCAGATAAATTAAAGATTAAAATAATTTTAGAAAATAACAAACAACATGGAGGTTGAGAAATGATGTAAGATTGCCAAAGTTGAAAATGTTGTCAACTTGGCAACTTAGTCATGATTTGTACATGGAAGTTGTGCACAATTCAAAAAGTGGAATATCTAAAATCTATTCTAAAAACAATGCCAATATGGAGTTGTACAGTGGTGCCAAAAATCATAAATACCTAGTTGAACGCATTCTATCTTAAAAGCCCATAACTTTTTTGACCTTGTATGTGTATTTAAAGACTGATAATTGTCAAAAAGTGAGAATATAACATAAATAGAAAAATATTAATTTCTCGTTATAGACAATATCATGCTAATGTCTTATTACTCTAGAAGCTACTTATTAAAACTTAGGTTAATGTTTATTTTTATTAAAAATGATACTACATGTAGAAAATGACAATAAAATAATTACATCATCCACCATTTTGTATGGATGTCAAGAAGATATCTTAATAGAAATCTACAAAGAAAAATATTGTGGGTGCTAATTAGTAGCATTACATAAATAGGCATTGGGATATATGAAAACACATAACACATTAAAAAATAACACTTACCCAAAATAATAAAAGGGTAACTTTAGTATGCTAAATCATTAGCTTTGGCTTTCTAATAACTTTGAAAAAATAAAACACTAGTTAAGAAGTTGTATCCTATATTGAAAATAGGCATTGTACTTTGGTAAAAGGTATATTTTCCTTAGAAGGTAGAGTAAACAATAGATGTCTAAGTTGAAGGAAATGATTAGCTAAAAGGAAAGTGAATATACACATATCATGTGACATGATCTAATACTTTGCATTAGATATTCAAAGGTTAACTTGGTTATGAGGCATAGAAGTCTTAGTAACAATTAGTCAATGTTAAGAAAATCTCTATGAAGATGGGCCTTCAAAGTCTATGGTTTTACCAAATAGTCAAAGGAGACCTTATTATTTCTTTATCATTTCTATGTGATGTATAGATCTGAAGTTTCCTTTTAATATCATTTGATTTTTGGGAATCATGTAGGTCTTAGCAACAACCTTCTAGAATTGAAAGAGTAAGTTAACAGAGGAAATAAAGGGGACAATATTCTCATAACAATCAAGCAAGTTCAAAAAAAAATGAAAAATATATCCAACTAATCAATTAGTTACAAAGATCAAGTACTTTTAAAGAAAGTGATAAGTTCATAATATTAGCTCTACAAATTTACATTTTTTGTGTTAGTTCACCAATGGTTTACAATGAATCTTATTGATGGATCAAAAGTGAACACAAATCTTTCACCTAAGGAGAACACATATCTAGTCTCATCATAGGTAAAGGCTATCCTTTAGGATCTCATAAAACTCCATTCTAGTGACTAAAGTTGTAGTAATGTCTACACAAACATCTTTGAATTAACTTAAGAAATTAAAAAATAGAAAAAGATAAATGCCATTAAAATTTTAGAAACCAATTTTGTCAAGAAAGTACTATGATCTAGACATAACTACTTTAAAGCCTACATGAAATCTTCTTGCATACTTTATGGGCTTGTGAATAAAACATTGAATTTTAAAAAGGCCTTCACCCTCAAATCCTGACCCTAAACCCCTTGCCTCTAAAAATTAATAATCATAGTTCTTCCCCCTCCCACCTAACCCAAGATTGACTCTAGTGTCTTGACTTGGAAAAATCAAGGAGGAAAAAATTGAAATCCTTGAAGTTGAGAATACTAGTGCCACCTCTAGGAAGGGAATCAATCAGTTGAGAAAAGGGATGAGAGATAAAAACAACCTGACCACTCCCAACATGTCTAAACTAGAGAACTCTAGAAAGAAATCTAGCTCTAGACCTAAATGCATGGCCACTAGAATGAATTATCAGGAGCAACAAGAGGAAGAAATTAAAAGTGAGGGTAAGGATGAGGGGGGTTAGAATAGTCCCTTACCCTCTACGGTTTCAGAAACTTTAAAAATTGATACCATTTAACCCTAGATTCTGGGAAATATGAGAATGTTGAGGAGTAGGGAGTAGTCACTTCACTGATCAGGATGGGTAGGGTAGCCATACCCAGGCAGAGGTCACTAGAGGAGATGGGGACCAAAAGAATAAGGATTTCAGGGGAGATTACACTCAGTAGAATGATTCCACATTGGGAATGGATGACAAAGTGTAGGGAAATCCAAAGGTGGAGAAGTTGGAGAGGTCCATTACCAATGTGATAAAAATGAACATAGACTTGGATGATAACTTCAATAGGGTTGCTAATTTCTTAGTACGTGTTATGCACTCAACAACCACTACCCTCTATCTCATATAGACTAACAAGGATGGTGCAACTAATGACAAGGAGGTGGAGACTACTTGCACCCTATATCGCTTCCTAGCTGATAATTGGCTTCAATTGCTCTTGGAGAACTCAAGGAACGATTTATTAGTTACCTCCTACTGGTGTGATTCCTATACATTTTCTCTTATGGTAGTTAGTTACTTGTTTGGCCTTGGGCTCTCTTTAGTCTTTTACATTGGACTTTTTTAATGGCCAACTTGTATCCTATGGCCAAGTTTATGTATAATGTTAATACTTTCATTGTTTTTAGCAGTACTTATTTTACTATTATGCTTATGGGTGGGTTTTTGATAATCAGAAAGGGGGTTCGGTAATCTCATCATAATGACTTCCAACTAATTTTTTATCAATTTTTTTCTCTGTATTGGGTCAGCCCCCATTTTGGTTGCTTCTTAATTTCAAAAACAAAACCAATGTTTGATACAATAAACCAATATCTAGTTGGATATTTGAGTTATAGATTGTAATTTTTTAATATTACGAAGCATGCCTATAATTCCAAGAAAAATTCCTAAACTCTCTTCTCCATAATGGAATGTTATCTTACCCTTGACATAAACTTTTAAGGTGCTACTAATGCTAAGAAAAAGAAGCTAGTGGAAGATACTGAGTAGGGAAATTGAATTTCAAATATGTTAAATTCAAAGGATATCTAAACAAAAATATCATTACCCAGAAGACACTACTAGCAACTACATAAATTTTGTATGGTTCAATTCCCAATGGAATATAGCTATAAATGTTAATGGATGGTACTTCAAATTTGGACAATGGTGTGTAGAGTTAAGTTGCTAGTTCAAAATCTTAGATTACAACATAAGGTAGAGGAACTCGTTGCAAAGCTTGACAAATTTACAAAGATTATAGATGTGAAAAATAAACCAAGGACATCACTTTTCATATGTTAATTTGTGATGGATGTAGAGGAGTGAGATTTTTTCCATGCTTGGAATGCAATATATAGAACAAGAAAAATAGGATGGAAGTTTTGGGTCTGCATTTTTAGAGGACAAGCTACAATTGTGATATTATATAGAGTATATTTACAAAGGAAATATTTAATAGTCATATGAAAATAGATGTTTTCATTTTTATAAACTAAATAATCCCCCCATTAAAAACTAAAAATTTCTTCAAGCTCAAAAATAGTGATCTCAAATAAGAAGAAATTGTGTTGTAACAAGATGTAACGGTTATGTCGACAAAATAGTATGTTTGCACAATATATTTGGGCAAGAGAGAAATTAGAAGAGAACATGCATTAAGGAAGATAGTGGTCATGTGCATAGGGAAGAGTGGTACAAGAGGAAACAAATTATTTATTAACACATGAAAGACTTGAAACGATGCTTCATTTTCCTCTGCAAATATTCGCCAAAGTAACTAGTTTCTTCATTTTCTAAAAATCTATAGTTATAGCTAACTACATGCCCCTTTTACATATCTAAAGAATTAAAGAGATATTATAAAGATAAACATGAGAATTATAAAGATTTGACAAAGAATATCTACACCTAAATTTGGGCTCCATTGCGTTGCAAATTAAGAGCAAAAATCGCTTAAAAATATTGTTGTTTACTTCGTGTCCAATAATTAGAAACCAAACAAAAAGTAAAAATCTATTTCAAGCATAAATAATAGGTGCACAGACCCATATTAGGTGAACTTGCTAGAAATTAGAGGACCCAACATAACATTGCAAAGCCTAGATAATTGAGAAAAGAATCTAATGTACTAGTCACCAAATCATTATCTCTTCTTCTAGTGCTTGGAGTGGCCTCTACTATCTTCAAAATTTCTTACAAATTCATTGGAATATTATTTTAATTTGTGTCTTAATGTCTATAATTTGTTTAATCTTTTCTTCTTAATTCGATCACATTTCTTTCAAGTGTAACTTTATAGCTACAAGTTGCTCATTAAAGTTGTTACATTTCTTTCAAGTGTAACTTTATAGCTACAAGTTTCTCATTAAAGTTGTTTGGTTTTCAATCCTAACATAGTTAGTGTATGCACACAGGTTCCTGTATTTAAGTTAGCACAAAAAGTAAATGATACATTGACTTATAAATTCCACTAAACCAGAGTGGTCTAAAGGATCTTAATATATGTTGAAGAGATTTCTTTTCTATAATAAATAAGAAAAATAATTTTACTAAATGTTATAGAGAATTATTACTGAGCTTTCTTGAACTAGGTCCTTGATCCACTTTTCCTATATATACCTATAAACACACTTGTTCAAGCTGAAGTAACATTTTATCTCTTTCATCACTTGTTTCCCTATTTTGTCTCACGTCAAATGTAACCAACAAATTGCTACATAATATCTAATCTTTCATGCTATTAAAACATAATAATTCATGAGCTAGAGTATAGGCCTCTTTATGTTATCAACATGACAAATACCACTAATTCATATAAAAACTAAAGCCACCTTTTGTACAATTTTTAAATCATAAATAAATTTTTCCTGAAATTCATACACTTAAAGAGTTAAAATAAATACAACAATGCCAAAAGATGTAAGTTTTAACTTTTGGGATAGTTGGATGGCTCATAAATAGGCATCGATTATGTCATTCATCAATGGGAGTCTAGCATTAATTCAACTAATCTAAGCACACATTTTATCATTTACATAAATCTAATGTTTTATTCACCAATGTCGGAAGGAGATCATTTCTCTTAGGTAGGTAGCATTAATTGCTCAACCATGCAGTAGATGAAGCTCAAATTATATAGAAAATATTTCCATGCAATAACAAAAACAAATCATATTCATAATTATCTTCAAGAAATAAAGATTGATTGTAGAAATAAATAGCAATTTAAATAATCATATCCAAATCTATTCTAAATTGTAGTTCTTGTAATAATAAAAATAATAAATTATAACTCATAATCAATGGATAGTTAACAATCTAGTCGAGGGTTTGTTTTGATTTAAGATTTTTTATTTTGAATCATTATTCAATCTTTGATATAGAGGCTTCTACTATATTCAATTGATGTGTGAATGAATAAAAGGTGTCTCTGCTAAATCTCTTATTGTTTATTTTTTTATTTAGATGTAAATACTCGGTTCTATATATCCCCTATTTTTAGATCCTACAACCACAAATTTTGATCTTAAGTAATTGATGTTCTAGGATTTCAGTTATAAGTCAAAGAAATTGAATAGGGTCGATTAGGGAAATGCCCAAGTAATTAGAAGGCTAGCTAGCTCATAGATATCCAAGTGTACTTTGATTCTCTAGTAATTGGTTTGTTTATTCTCCTCTAGATTGTTATGTAGTAAAACCAATTAAAATAAGGTGTAAGACACACTTGTTTATTCTCCTATAGATAATTATGTGTTAGCACCAATTTAAATATGGCTTTAAGCTAGATTGTTTATTCTCCTACATAAAACTATGTGTTGTTAAATACCTATTGAAAAATAATGAATCTCATGTAAGACATTTTTTCCTACAACTTGTATAGAAGGGAACCATGGGCTGTTCCAATTGTTACAACTAATGTACTTGTATGCTTGGTATTTTGAACATGCTACTAGGTGATTCAATAATATTCTATATGCGCCAAAACTCACAATTTTTATGCATAATTTATTTTGAACAATTGTAAAATATGAAACCCTAATAATCTTAATTTCCACCAAAAAATGCTAATTATCAAGCCCATAATTTTGGGCATGGAAGAAAATAAAATTGAATATTTAGTGTTTAGTAATATTAATTTTCCACAAAATATTGTTTAAATATAGTAATATGTGAACAAAGGAAAAAAGATACAGTTTGAATGTCAAGAGTTCAATGTTCTTTCCACCAAGGACCTAATAGAGTTAATAAAATATACTAAGAGGCCAAATGTCTAGTTTTACCATACAGACCAATGAGGATTAACTAAATTTATAAAAATTTCAAAGGAGCATTGTCATAATACAACCCAAATGGTGAAAAGCTTGCTACAAAAGCAAGTCATAAAACCTAAAATCTAAACCAATGTGATAAAATGAAAAGTTTCATACAACCCTACCATGGTAGATTTGTAGTTATAGATGCCCTAAACTAACTGAATAAATGTACTAAGAACAAATAGCACAAATCATGTGGAATACAAAGAGAAATCGAACCCATGTAGTTGTTTCCCTTACATGTTGATTAACCATAATTATGAAAAATCCATTGAAGAATGACTTGTAGGCCTGTATTCTTCTTAGCCTTATTTAGATATATTCACAAACTTAAAAAAGTGGAAAAATGAAATTGAAGAATCATAGATGCATGGGAGACCCATATACAAGAAATTGTCTACAAGTTGAGGCAAAAGTTGTCTCATATTTGTTGATGTAATCTTGTAGATAATGCTCTGCATGATGAAATACTTTCTTAAAAATGCCAAATCTAAATAGTAGCTCAATCAAAATCTTAAGAAAGATCAAGCAGAAACACACCTTACAAATAGTCTCACAACATATTTTTGTAGCCTTAAGAAGTCCCCTTTTTTATCTTCTTCCCTTAACAAAACCCTAATTCAAATCACTCATAGGAGCTTCCAGATTAGAACTTCTAGTATTCGGAAGGTCTTACTCCTCCTTTAAAATGGTTAGAATGGTTTTAAAAAGCATGCAAATAATATGAGCTTTGAAATAACTTTCAATGGCTACTGTATTCATATCCATTGGCAAGCTACTTGGCTTAGACAAGCTTACCTTGTTCTAGGAAGGCATCTGTAGAGAAGTTAGAAACATAGAGATATTAAGGTACTTGGCAAGAAAAATATATTTATAAACAAATATTAAGTCTCATGTAGAGGGATTCGATGTAGAACTCTAATAATGATAAGGCAAAGAGAAATGTGTTATTAGATTTTATGATGGAATTGAAAGGTGAAGTAATTGTTCAATAAGAGATCATTCCCTGATCTCGAAAGGTAACGATAGCTATATGAATTTGGAATTGTGTTATTGAGTTTCTGAGGAACTATTGCAAATGTAATAGCACTGCCATTGTGTGTGGTATGTGTTTTTCAAATCCAACTTCCTCTCATGTTTATATTGAGCATAGGAAAATAATACTCCTTCAGATGAAGGTATTAGTATCCCTTTGAACATGATCAATCCTCTTTTCCTGCAAGAACATTCTCAGAGGAAAAGATCAAGGCGCATAGCTCTTATAGTGTGTATAGAAATAAAACTAAATAAGAGAGGGTCTTCAATGAATAGATAGATGTAGTAAATATTTATCTCCTCGTCAATTTATCCTTTTACATTTAATATCAAAATTTTAAATTAAAAGATATTACTCAAATAGTTTTATATGCATTTCATATTTTTTAAACCTTACCATATATCTATTATCTTAGTAACGGAGGGACCTTCAACAATATATGTTAGCAAACATGGGTACACGGGTCAATGAGTTTGACTCAAAATCACATAGTTAAATCCTGATAGCAATATCACAATTTGACTTGCTATGGAAATTATCTCCTACTTATCAATTGATGAGCTTAAGGGGCTTTCTAATGAATGGTTCATAAGGCACAACACTTGGTGAAGGTTTTGCAAATGGGGTTGCAAGCTTTGTGTTTAACAATGGAGGAAACTCCGTAGTTAAGCACGCTCAGGCTAGAGTAGTACTGGGATGGGTGACCTCCCGGGAAGTCCCAGTGCTTCACCCCTGTGAGCATCACCTAGGTCCAATGAGCATTAAGTGTTCCATTTATTCTCACGAGAGATGGATTCATGTTGAATCACTACTCATGAAACACGGTTCAATGAGTTTGACTCAAAATCACACAGTTAAATCTTGATAGCAATATCATAGTTTGACTTGTTGTGGAAATTATCTCCTACTTATCAATATAGTTAAATCCTGATAGCAATATCACAATTTGACTTGCTGTGGAAATTATCTCCTACTTGTCAATATATTTTAAAACAATATGAAAAGGGAACTTCAAATCATGCACCATACATACTTGCCTTGGTGGGACCTATGTGTATGTCTTCTTAGATCTTACACCCAGTACGTGTAAGCACCTTTAATTTACTTGACTACTTGGCTCTCTCATTTCAATCATTTGACCCTACTTTATTTGATGACTACAATCGCAGATCTCCATGCACATGTTGAGGGGCCTTTGAACTAGGGAGATTTCTCTTTTTCCTATTTGTATCTGCTACCTTTATAGTCAGAATGGTAAACCTATTTACCCTGTTCCATCTTTTAAATAACTCAAATTTCTTCTTAGAATAATCCTAATAAGAAATAGCTGTTATATCATCAGTAGCATGAATGAAGAAATTGAATTCAACATCCTCGTACTCAACCCCTATTCTTAGAGCTACGACTCTTTTAAATAAAGTACTTGTCATGCCCATAATATAGAGGGCAAAAACACATGCAATTTTTATTTTATCTTTTATTTTAAAGTTAGGTTAATCACACTACTAAGTTTGATAGTACCAACTTGAATGAGCATCAACGCATGTACAAGTATAGATTAACCAGGAGAAAACGGCGGCATTTCAAATGTGAAACATCACTAATCAAATTCTCTCCGTAATGCACAGATTATGAACTCCATTCGATCTACAGCCAATGTCTCTAAAGCATGTCTAATCTAGAAGGTCAAGCCAAGAAGAATGAAAGATCCACTTCTCCATCAATAAATGAATTTGTTTGTAATAGCTATGACTAATTCCACATGGAGTTGTATTTACGCTGACAGGCATTAGGTACAATGGAAGAATGGTCATGAAAAAATCTGTGTCCATGTTTATTCAGTCATAAATACTTGTTGGTGACAACTGCAATTTGACGTAGTTTGATTTTTCAATTTATCTTTCTGCGATAAATACAATGGTTATTCAACTCGTTGATGACAACTACAGTTGGACTTTTGCATTGATCTTGTGATAATTACCAACTACAGTTTGACAATTTCTAATGATCTTTCTTCGGCGATAAATACCAACTACAGTTTTACTTTTCCATTGATCTTGTTCTTCGTTAAATACCATCTACCATTTGACAGTTTCGAATGATCTTTCTTCAGAAATAAATACTTGTTGACAACTTCAATTAGACATATATTACTTAGGCTGACAACTGCAGTTTGAAATTCAATACTTGTGGCTGACAACTCCAGTTCTCTATTATAACCCTTCAACTACTATAGGTGCCTCAGAAAGATATTGATCGACTTATTTAATATAGATATTATCTGAATAAATATATATAAGTTAGTTCTTATCCCAACGAGGGACTTGTCCTCTGATTAAGGTAAGTCGATAGTTTATTAGTTCCTGCCATGGCAGGATACTATTGCATCCATTAGATGTCATATTAGTTGCTATAACTTTTTAACTAGCCAATGAGAGTCAAAAAATTTTAACATATATGTCTATCAAGTATAGTTTGAAATTTTCCATCTATTTAAATGATTTAAACAAAATAATTTATCTCTTCTTTGATTGGCTTAGAGCAAAATTAGTAGGGAGTAAAATTAATTTACTTCATTCAAAATTAGCATATTTTGTACAGTCTACTTTTCATATATTAATTATAGCTTATGTCATCTTTGCATTAATTATTCATACAAATGTTCTTTTACCATAGAAAATTATTTTTACAACTATTTTAAACATAAAGTAATTATATCAATGACATGACATGTTGACTATTTTCTTTATATAAGAAATAAAACTTAAATCTTAATATTTTTCAATATAGTTTTTATTTTATTTTTAGTATTTTATATTATTATGTTCAATTTTCTATTTTACTTTTTCAATTATTGATTGTGAACTATAATACTTATATAAATATTTAATCACAATAATTTAATATAAATATATGAAATTTTATTTTATTCATAATTATTTATTTATTAAAGTTTATTTAAGAACATTATAAAAACTTGAATTGGGTGTTAATATACTAGAGCACCATCTTATCTCAAGCTAGATTTTCTATCTAATGCAAATAAGCTATTTTACACTGTTCAAACCATAGCAAGTAATTATCAATGTTTCAATAGGAACATTGCTTCTTTTATTTTGTTTAAACTAAAAATTCAAATGGACGCTTGCGTCACTTGTTAACTTTTATTACCCCTGGACCTATAAATTATCTAGCTGTACCTTTTATTACCTTTTAATTGATGGACTTACTTCAATTCTTAGTGGGTACCGCCGGTCGTAGCTGTGATGGTGGTCCATTTATTACCTTTTGAGTTTCGTGATGACTACTTCAAATCGCTTGGTTCACGTTTCTCCACGTGGCGGGTTCTTGACCAACTACTCGGGCTTCTAACCTATCGCGATGGCGACTTCCATGTTTTCTAAGTCGAATACCCGACCAATGGTATTAGTCGACATCCTTTTATTTAAGCTTTTCTTTGAATATCCCTCTCTCATGCCACGTAGGACAATTTGCTTGTGTAGAATATTCATATCCATCATTCACTTGAACTTACTCTCAATAACTCCTCTGCAATTGTTAAACGGCTTGTAACGAAGCAACATCAGCCTTTTCTGTCGGAGCGAGCCTCTCTATTAGAAAGTGTAACGGCGTTTCAGTTTAGCAATGGTTCTCAATTTGATGCAGACAAATTCATTTATCTTGCCTGCTACCATGTTTATTTAGGATTATTGTAAATGCTTCCTCTGTTGGCTCATCCGTTAAAGCTCAAAACATCAATAAGATCAAAGTATATGGAGTTGGCATGGCCTCGCATGACTCGAGTTCAAATTAATGCACGTAGTCTCATGACAATATTAGTTAAATAAGCTCTATTGTGTATTTTAACCTATATGATTCCTCATCTTACAAGAAGCCCAAAATCTCTAATCATTTAATTAGCATGGGATAACTTGACAAAATAAATCCATATCAATGAAGTCACATATCATATAATCCGCAAGGCTAGATACAATCATCTCATAAGATAACCCAAAAGTCTCTAGCTCCCTCTAAATAATTTCAAATTTCTCGAAATATGTGCTTCCCCACAACCACTAGGTACAAGTATTGAACTGCATAGGGTGGAATTGACAACTATTAATCAAATATTAGCCTCTGGTGTATTTGCACATCCTTCTAGGTCAAATAGATAGCCTATTGACTTCATAAATTTTAAAAACTGCAACTAACATTTATCATTAAACGTTGCTGCACTTCCACAATATATATTGGTCAAATGAGAATGTTAAGAAAATGTTGCATCCAACAGAACTATTGGTACTGGTGGCCCCCATTTTCTCACCATGTTTTTGAATTAAAAAACAACCAAAACAAGGAGGGTGCCCATACAAAAGACAAACTAGAAAACAACTAGAAGATTATCACATGACAAAATTACCTCCTACCATTTCTAATCCAAGCAAAAACAACACCCAAAGGATCATTAAAAAGTTATACTAGGCAACAAGTTACCATTGCCATCAATAGTACTACGTAAACTATAAAATTTTATAAATAAAGGCAGAACTGCCTTAAACCACATTAAGTTCAGTAACCAGGAAACCATAAAACCCAAGAAACCAAGGAGAGCAAGCACTAATTAGGCTTCTTCTCATCCTTCCCTAGAAGAAGGATGTTGGCATAGTCCTCTGCCAAGAAGTCAAACAACATTTTGGAGTTTTTATGGGTGAGGTCCCCCTCCTGGTTATCCTTCAGCAGGTGCAGGGTAGCGGTCATTGCATGTGTCACGTTGATGGTGAAATTTTTCAAAAGTCTTACTCTTTCCTCCAGGGCATGCACTCTCTCCCTCATCTCCTTGTTAGCGAGCTTGGACATCTCCTCGAGGCCCTCTTGCTTTTCACTCAGATTACCATCCACAATGTCCTTCTCAATTGCCTGCAAAACTGGGGGGTTAGAGATAATATTAACTTTATGAACAACCCTAGTAGGTGAAGACGCCAACATAGGGGAGTGGGCTCTTTCCATTGTATGAGGGAACTGGTCTTTCGTGAGGTCCACACAACTCATAGTAATTGAGGCTGAGACATGGGTCCTCTCCTTGCTACTTTTAGTCATTCCACCCAAGCTAGACTTTGAAGAGTTTGAGACTTCCACCTTCCCATCCTCATTATTCCCCACACCATAGTTGGAAGTCGTTTGTTTAATAGGTTGTTTGGGGTGGATCATCTCCTCAAAATATGAGTCCTCCTCCTACGAGGCTGCTGACCTCAACTTCCTTTTAGCTTTAGTTAAATTTTAATTGTTCTAGATCTTCATCTACCACCTCTCACCTCATCCTCTGAGTCTTCCAACACCTTCTCCTTCCCTTTCTTTGATTTTATCTTTTTAGTAGGGGTGGAAGTCTTGCTCTCCTCTAGAGACCCACTAGGTGAAGGTTGCATGGTGGGGGCTCTAGGGCCAATAATTCTTAGAGGACAATGGTGGTGGGGAGGGTTATGGAGGGTCAGGATATCAACCTCCACAATCCTAAGGGGTAACAGGGCTAGGAAGAATTGATAAAGATGAAACATCAATCCCTAATGGAGGATAGTATAATTAACCCCCTTTTTTCATCTTCTCCTTGACATCAGAAACTATATCCTCTAAATCATGTAATAGGAAGAACAGAAGAGAAATATAATCATGATGACAAAAGTAATTTAGAAGAGGAAAGTGATAATAGTAACAAACACCAAACCTACCTTCAAGGGTTAAATACTTCATCAAAACCAAGAAAAATTCATTCCAAGGCCCTGAAAGTTTCTCCCTCAAAAACCCTCCACAATGGTAAATGGATTCTTCATCCTCCAGAAAGGAGAGATTTAAGCTATTCTTATCAACAACACTAGTCACCTTTTGCCACTCTCTCCCTTTCATCACCAGGCCCATTGCCAAGGAGATAATTTTCTCAAAATTTTGGAACATAATACCATTAATAGGAACTTTCCTATCCTCCCAGGAGTTAAAAAATTGTTGGGAATAGTTCTCATCAAAGCCATTCAACGTCTCCATTAATGGGATCAACCAAACCTCTTTAAGCATGTACCAAATAAGTGGTTTATGGGTACTTTCCTCAATCATCATAGGCTCAATATGCAAAAGATCTCCCCCCATATCATCAACCTTCACCAAAATTCTCTCTTCTTCCAAAATTGTAAACTAGAGGCAAATATTAATCTAGTTACACTTATGTGAAATAATGGGTTGCACTAAGTACTCATAAAGGCCTTTTCTCTCATGAATGCCCATGTCACATCTTGGCTTGGTTATCATGTGCCAACTACCATTACCCCAAATCCATTCTTTTCCATCATTCCCCAAAACCTGAAACCTTTTAAAATTTGAATTTTTAATTAGCACCAAGTATGAAGATATGCACAAGAAAATCATAAAAAATACACCCATATCATCCTTAAATATACTTTCCCTTTCAAACTATGTGAATTTATTATTGTAACTACCCATTTCATCATTCCCTACCATTTATCCGTAATGATCCAACCCCATCAGTCTACTCGTCTTCAAGTTGTCACTTCGATACAAAATATCTCTCTAGTTGTACTTCATCATGGGATAATATCCTTATTCACTAAAAGTCTTACCAAATTTGGCAAACTCAAAATCCCTCCAACAACGTAGGCCATGCACACTCAGACCTAACACCACCATCTCGTCTGCCACCCCATTTCCTTCTTAGAATATATTCTTTAGCTATGTTCTTACCATGTTATCTTATGTACTTGAGTATTAAATCTATGGATCTATGAACTATTGATAGCTATGAAACACTTGTGACCATTTGATTAACTATTATTCTTGTTCAACTATTTTTTGAAACTTGCTTCCCACATCATATTGATTGAAGAATTGGGACTCCAAATTCAATCCACTAATATACTGCTCACTCATGTTCAGTGTTTTGATTTTGCACTTCCAGCCATATACTATTTCATTATTTGATGCCTTTCACCAATGCCATTTCTAATCATTTTTTTAATTTTAATTTTTTTATTAGTCTTCCTCCATTTATAGCCCATGCTCTAATACCATATTGGACTTATGAGGATCTACTATAAATGTAATAGCACTGTCATTGTGTGTGGTATCTATTTTTCAAATGTAAATTCCTCTCACATTTACCTTGAGCATAGGACAAGAATAGGCATGTCCATTCATGCGACATCTTTATTCAATAATCAAATACTTAATATTAATCATAATATATTCATTTATTCATTTGTGTGTGTGTGTGTGTGTGTGTGTGTGTGTATCAAATAATAATAAAATTACATATATAAATTATATTTAATACATATATAAAGGATAAAGGCATCTAAATTGACTAAAACTTTGAAATGCGTCCAACGGAGTTGGAGATGTAGACATCAGGTATCAAAGCAGCAGCATCAAGTATCAATTTAAAAAACAAATATAAGAGATCTACAAGATATTTACTTACTTATTGTATACATCTGAATGGTTCTCATTGAAGAAGATGACGACTAGCAAGGGAATGATAGATCAAAATTAAAAATATGATATTCCTACATAGAGTCTAAAGAAAATAATGAAGTATGAACTCTTGACTTCCAATCATATCCATGATGAACTTTCCCACCTATGTTGAGAACTATTGATGATGTGAGCTAGAGAAGTAGTCGATACATTGAGTTGCGTGTCATAAATTTGGAAAAGATCACATTTAGTCATATTTTAGGGAAAAGTCACAATTTTTCCTATCATCTATTTAAAACAATTAAATTTTTTTTTTAAAAAATTAACTATAAAAAAATGCTAAAGACAAAATTGAGATTTTATCATTGAGTACCATCTTTAATACTGCTAGTGTGTAGTAGTGAATTCTTTCTCTGATATTTTGAAAATTTCTCCAATGGGTTAATCTACTAAAAAGAGAAGAACTAAGGAGGAATCTGCTCAACTAGCGAGTTTCAAACCCCAATGTGAAGCTTTGAAATGATCAAATATGGGTTTTTCATATTAGCTCTTCCTTCAAGGCTCTAGGGGCTAATTTTGTTCCATTGGGCACGTGAAATAAGGTTTCCCCCTTGGCTCAATCTTTTCCAAGAAACCCTAGCAAGGGAAAAGATATTGCAATCTCTAATCAAACCCCAGTGATAGTATCAAGGATTCGACCAAACCCCCCTAAGGTTTCTCAAATATCACTTGCCAAATGAACCCCAAACCCTCATTATTACTGATATATATACTAGTAGGTTATGGGATTACAACCAAAAAAGAAGATTTTTTTGTGAAATGGAGCAATAAGGATCCATCTGGAACCCTAGTAGGAGAGGAGGCCGTGATTGGTAATGCTAGGAATGATTTGGACGTAAAGATATAGGGGATGGTTGATAGAAATGAGAATTTGGCAAGAAACACATCTACTTTGGTCAACAATTACCAGAAGCTCTTGGAGGCCTTTGTGGAAAGTATGAATATTTTTTTTGGAAACATGGATATGAAGGACAACAACATCATGCTGTTGCACCTGGACGAGGCTAAGGGCATGGAAGAGACATTGGGTAAGAAAAGAACTAGATCTTCTACTAGAAAGCTATAGGCCAAGATTGAAGAACAAATCAAAGAGGATGTCAAAGTGGCCATGGAGAAAAATAAGGAAAAGAAGGAGGAGGTCACACTAGAGCCACCATAATGTTGGGTTGGTTCGATTGTCCTCTTTCTTTTTTTGTCATTTTGTATTTTTAAGCATAGTTTTGTTATTTGGTTTTGGTGTTGGTCCTAGTCTTTGTTTGTCTGTTAGTCGTTTATGGGTTGATGGTTGTCTGCGGGTGCTAGCTATTTGTTCTAGTATATTTTTATCAAATACACTTTAACTCTTGTTTTTTAAAGATAGTTGGGGTTTTGGGTCCCTTGTAAAAAACATGGTTTAACCCTATATTGAAATAAGTAGGTAGTAGGTCTTTGGCATAAAAAGGGTAGTGGAGATAATCCTAGAGTATGTATTTAGGATAATTTTACCTACCCATGAACTAAATGCAATTGTGCATTGTTGACACTCTTGTAACAATGCTCATTATGGAACTCTTCAAGTTCTACCTAGTTGGAGGGTTAATTTTAGTAAATAGAAGTAGGAGGCATATGAGATTGTCATTAGGAATATGAGATATATAGTATTACCAATCATAGGGTGTTTTCAACAAAAAGAGTCATGTTTCATAAAGTTGCAAATGATGTTCAAGAGAAATAAAAGTATGATAACACAATTTCATGGAAACTACTTGAAGAAGATAGTGAGAATTTAGAATTTGCAAATCAGCTAACCTAAAATGAGGCATTGGAAAGTTTCTCTATCTAGAAATGAGGTATTAGGAAGGTAAAGAAAGTAAATCAGGACACCAATCAAGCATAATTATGATGCTCTAATGAATGGATTAATGAGTTTAGATGAACCTCAAAATTCTAAATTACATAAGAATATCTAGGAATAGAAGAGTGAAAGGTAAGAAAAATATTATTCATTTATTTATAATGATACATGGGAGTTATGTTCAAATTACCTACTAGTAATATTTTATGGTCTTATGATGGTTAATCAAGAGTATGTTTCAAGCCAATAAAACTAATGATAAACTCAAAGTAACTCAAAGTTCAATTACTTGCAAAAGGATAGTATCAAAAAGAAGAAATAGGTCATGATGTTACGTTTGCACTTCTTGTTAAAATAAATACTATTAGACTTCTGATTGCACATGCTACTAAGTTTAATTAGGATCTTTTTGAAATGGATATTTATTTAGTTCAACTTAAAACCTTTGTAAAGAACAGAAGAGAAGATTTGGTATGAAGGTTAAAGAAAGCATTGTATACTTTTCAACAAACACCAAGGTAATCGCACAAGAATATTGTTAAATCTTCTTTCGACAGTATTATATTATGATTAATTAATAATAAGATTCAAATGATTGTATTAAGGGTAAATATAATTCAATTGGTACATTGAGAATGTAGTTTCAATATAATTATATATTGGAGACTTTATCATAACAGCAAGTGGTATAGATGAAAATAGATTAATATATGAATTGCTCAAGACGCGTCTACAATTGGTATCAATAGCAGTCAACATCTCTACTTTGTTGTCCTTGTTTTGTAGCGAGATCCAGTAAAACAGCTCGCAGGTTTGCAGGATCGCAGAACGTTCATCAACAAATTAAATTATTTCTTAATGCGTCTAGCTCCCCACGTTTCTTTTCCGGTGGGAGTTTAAAAACACATCCATGCTATACAAGTCAGAAGGCTACCTTAATCATCGTGTAAAATTATCCTTTAATGCGTGGCTTTCCCATGTTTCTTCAGCCATCTCAGAAACATCCATGCCATACGCGTCGGAAGTGTACCTTAATAATATATTAAGCGATTATTGCCGCGTAAATGAGGTTTAAAATAAATAAAATCGATAATTAGCTGTTTGACTTGTATTCAGTTTCAAAAATAACTGGTTCGATGCCCATAGTTTTCATAAGTACCTAGTTGAATGCCCGGCGCTTCTTCTCATAAAATACCAATTGGGCAAAATGTTGGACAATAGAGTTAGATAAACTAAATTTGAGCAGGAAGAATGGCAAGCTGTCACAACCTGTCTGGTGACTTACTTTGTTTGTGTCTATGTGGTGATCATGTGGCAACTTGTTGATTTTGAACTAGTCAAACTTTGAAATTTAAATTGGATTTAAGTAATGATTAAGTTTACTGCTTAGAATGTGATTATTAGTGTGATTAAATGGATGATTAATGCATTGGAAGTTGTGGTTATATTTTTCTATGTTAAATATGATTAGGCCTATAACGTTATTCTATGATAAAGTATAGATTTCTAGATGATGATGCATTGTGGATATTGGTGCATAAATTATTACATTGTTATTGTGATACTTAAGATGTCGAATTGTTTATCTTTAACGAATATTGATTCAATTTTATTTACAAGTGTTTGAGCAGGTGGAGGATTGATGCGACAAGAGTGTGGTTGAGGTAGAGGGGGTTAGCCTCTTAGAAGGGGATGCCTCAAATGATTTCGCAGCCACACACACATATACACTTAGTTTTTATGATGATTTGATATAATGTGTCATGTTATTTTTGTTTTAAAGAGCTTCTTTATGATCAGATAGATAGAAGTAATTTTAAGTTACTTGATTATGATAGGTATATTATATATATTTAGTGAATGTGAGTATTAAGGTGTTCTTTTGTTGAGATATGAATTTCAATAATAATTTATATGTCATTTTGTTGATAATTCCTTTCTCACTCTTTTGAAGGATAAAGAAAACATCAATAACGCCTTGAATTGCCTTGACACTTTTTGTCAAGCCTCTGACTCTGCTATTCAATGGCATAAAATGCTATGTAATCACCAGTCTTTTTTGCTAGTGCCACCTTGGCTTAGCTAGTTTGAATGGAAATGGGTCGCTCACGAGGAGATTTTCTACTTTCGAGGCATTCCTTTTGCTTTTCAAGCATCGCCAGTGGATCTATGGAATGTAGTGCTTGCCAAGATTACTAAGAAATTGGATTATTGGCTTATGAAACTACTTTCTCTTATGGGTAAATTCTAGACTTGCTTGAAAGTTCTTGCAACAATGCATGTCTATTACCCTTCTCATTGGGCTGCTTCTAAAGCCTCCTATTAGAAATTAGAGCAATTGCTCTGTGATTTTCTCTGAGCCTCTGGTTCTGATCATCATGACTTTCATAGAGTTTCTCGGGATTTTTGTTGTCTCCCAAAAGAGTCTAGAGGCCTTCGCCTACTTTCCACACAGAAGCAAGGCCTTGCTCTGTATGCCAAATGGATTATTTGTGCCATCACTAGAGATGAAGCCTAGAAGATTTTGGTTTGGCATTGCATTTCTTCTAGATTTTCCATCAATAGGTGTGCATGGAAGGGGATTGGCTTTCACACCCTTCTCATCATGCGAGAGCCCATGCTCATACAGGGCTCTTTTGTATCAAGAGCATATGGAGAGCTTGGGAAGTTTTCAAGCCTTGGCTACACTAGTCTAGTGATGAATTCCATGATGGGATCTCTTTGAGTCAATAGAACATTTGGTAGTCTCCCCTATTTTCCATCCAGGGTATTCCCCTTGCCAACACTCAAGGTGCTAGTGCTTTGCATTTTTTCAAATGAGGCATCAAAACTCCTAAAGATCTTTTCTCTAGGGTTTCCACGAGTTTTAGATCTTGGGAAGATATGCAAATCCAGTACCATCTTGCTTGTCCAAATCAATAGACTTTTGACTTATTGCTTTCTACAATTCTAGTGCACTTAATTTGTAAAGTGGGTATTTAGTTTGTTAGACCTTGGTGGACAGATTGGAAGTGGTATCCTACCAATACTTTCACCAATTACAAACCAAGTTTGGGTTATAGATGGCTTTCTCCCCATTTGTCAATGGTGGATATGCTCAATCAAAGATGGCACTTGCAATCTTCTCTTTCTCAATGGAGAAAATGCTTTGACACTATTTGGAGTGATATTATAGAACCTAAGATTTCTCATTTTTCTTTGTGCCTAGCTTTTCAAGGCCTTTCCCTTGGGCATTAGCTCAAGCATATTGGGGTTCCAGATACCAGATGTCCATTCTGTGGACAACTAGAATCTTTCCTACATATTTTCTAGTTTTGTAGATGTGCTCAAAATTATTGGCACTGGATTCATGATTTCTTTAAGCCATTTCGGCCTGAACCCTTTGCTTGCAACATGGTTATTTTGGGTGATTCCTCCAAGATCCCTAAGAAATTTACCGAGATTCGGCATACCTTCAAAATGGAGATTTTGTTCACTCTATGGAAAGATCGAAATATTGTTCTTTTTAATCAGAATTTTCTTGATATTAATATTGCTATGTACACTAAGGCATGCATTTGTAATAATGTAATGATGCTGATTCAAGTACAACTAACAAGATGGCCTTGGAGGTAGCCCACCTGGGAGAATTGCTTAATCACTAGGGCAATGCCCCTTGTACTATTGTTAGGGTACCTCTAGATGCCTCGATTGATACCTCGACGGTAAGAGGCCACTGTTAGAGGTGCAACTTTTTAGGCTATGGCTTGCATACTCTATGTTCCCAGGCTTCCTGCCACTACTCTCCCAGTGGTGGTGATGATGGATGGAGGCGCCGCTCGGTTTCCCCGCCCTGTGGTGGCATTGGCTAGTCCCCAGCTCCTCTTGGTGCTTGGCGAGTGGTCTCTAGGAAATAGCCTTTTTGCCTAGAACTAGCTATGTCACCTCCATGACCATATATGAAGGATGTTAACTAGGCCACTGAGGTTGTTAATGTTGTTGCTAATGGCTAGACTATTCCCAGTCTGCCTCCCAATCCCAAAGATGATTGGGGATTCCATGATCGTGATGAGCCACCTCCCTCAGCAGGAACTACTTTAGCTAGTTGAGGGTTGCTTTATATGGTTTTTTTAATGAATAGTTTATGATTACGACTTTGGCCATGTGAACTCTCATGGGATGATCTTGTATCCCCCAATCCTTTTTTGTGAATTGTAATTTTAGTATATTGTTTATTAATAGAAAAGAACTATTCATAAATAAAAAAAATTATATGAAAGTAAATCTATGGAGATCTAACAAAAAGAAATCCCTAGTTGTTATTTGATTGTTGGTAAATTTAAAAATCTGAGCTGTTTCTTTCTATGCTAAAATAAAAATGTGTTTTTGGCTCCTTTCTTCATTATGATGACCAAAATGGCTTAAGTGACATCCCTTCGATAAGAAGAAGCACAATGAAAGAATTGAGGGCAGTTGGAGAAAAAAAATTACGAGCAAAGGAAGTTGAAGGGGGAATTTTTGGAAGGGAGAATTGAAACATTAAGGAGGATCTCTCACAACTAGAGGAGGGGACAAATCAAAAGGTAGACATCTCATACTTCCTAGCAGATGATTCCTCTTTAGTGGGTGGAGATGGAAAAGAGAAATATTGAGGTGGAAGTGTCTGATTCATAAATTTATTTTGTTTGCTAAGTTATAGGTTTTTAAAAAGAAAAGAAAAAATTAGAGATAGGTAGTTGAAGTGTTTGTAGAAAAAAAGAGCAGTAGTTAGAAGGGGAGGAAGGTCTAGGACTGCAATAGACATCTTTTCCATGTTCTATACTAACTCATCCTATTTAGAGAAGTGAAAGATTATCTTAAAACTTGTTGACTTTTGGGTTTAAAATAATAAAAAAATGATCATTCTTGTTGATAGATTATTTTTTTTATACCAAGTTGGAATTCATAATTGTGTTTTCTTTTCTTTGAAATTATTCAGTGCCGATAAAACCAAAATTAGTATTCTTGGAAATGAAGATATAGAATGGTAAAATATGGTTGAGAGACTTCACCAATTTGAAATCAATTAGAGAGACATGTTAATCAAAAACATGTTAAAATAATGCTATGTCAAACCAAATACTCGGGTTCCATCTTTACCTATTTTTAATGTTTTCCTTTAGCCTATGTTAAGATTTGTAGAGCTTAATTTCACCTAATAGCAGTTGAAAACATATAATGGGATTTTAGGTGTGTGTGCACATCGGCTCTCCATTTGTCATTCATCTAGATATGCTGCTACCTTTAACAAATGTAGTGATAGAATGGACAGAGAGAGGGAGACATGGTTGTATTAATGCACTTTGTTTTGTTTAAACCACTCTCTTCTCAATAACTTTTAAAAGAAGCTAATGATTCCTAAAACTAAATTGTTGATTTTGAAACCGCTTAACTCATATAACTCTACCATTTACTATTGTTTTAGTAGTTACAACCTTAAACTAATTTGTATGGTGTGATTGTAGTCCTTATCTCATTATTTCCCCTGATATCAAATACTTAGGGATGGTAAAATTTAGCTGTTGTGAGATAACTTGATTGGCTATGATCATATGACAAATATAGATATATCTTTTGGTCTAGTAGGCATTTCACAATGTGGCAAGATTTCAAGTAATGAATAGCTTCTCATGTAATCTTTGTATTGCAAATAGCTAGTAATTTGGACTATCATTGTTGTAGCCTATCTTATATTCAATTTTGAATAAACTTTGTTAAAAATATCTGCAACTGCAGAAAAACCAAGAGTTAACACTAACAGTGGAGAATAGTTTGAAAAATGTAGATGTTGATTTATGTTGTGCGATGTGCTGGAAGTTTTATCCAAGTAAATTTTGGGTTATAGATTGGCTATTCATTTTTGAAATGAAGCCTTTAAATTTATTTGTTTTTTTTAAGAGCACCAATTATCATATTTTAGGCACATCTACTTGACCAGCAATGTTGATGTTCTATTGTAAGTAGAAAATAGTTAATGTAAAACTCACATTATTATTTTGATCTTACTAGCAATGAGTATATTATTATGTTATCACAGAACTACGTGGTTTGGTTTTGAAACTTTTTCTCTTTGGTGGTGTGTGTGGGTTTTATCTTCCTTATGGTTGGGTGTAATGTGGCATCAGGGAGGGTGGGAATGGATGTATTATATTTTGCTTCTTTCAACTTGTCATAATTCTAAAAAGTAGGATTCACGATGTTTTTGTCTCTTCTTTTTAGTAATGATGACAAATTGGGTGCTTGACCAAGCCATTTATTACTTACATTTAAGTATGGTGTTCTGACATGTAGCATAGGTGTATATGACCATGCTCAATTTATCTTGCATATGTGTAGATATGCTTTATTTCTAAAAGAAATCTACATGTGGGTAGATATTTATAGTTTTTCTTTCATTGCATATGAGTAAAATGTGTAGTGTTCTATTCTTTTCCTTGCCACATTCTGTGATTATGCTGTTAGGCACATGGATGCATGTAATATGTTTCGCAGCTGCAGTGGATCTGTTTGATCCATCTTGTTCTAGGAAGCTAGGCTTCTTGTGCTAAGGTCGGGGCATTCTTCATGTCAAGAAGAATCCTGAGGGAGTAAACACTCTGTGGTTGGCAAGGTAAAAGTGCCTGGACCACACTCTTATCTTAGTTAGCAAATGGACAACGTCCATGGGCTTTGAAGATCAAATACACTTCAAAGAACCTATCAAGCCCTAGAACCTTTTATTTGGCCTTGTAACTTCATCTTAGGGATGATGTTTGGTATTATTCTATTGTTGTAATGCTGATTATCAGATCTATTATAAACTCTAAAGTTGGTTATGAACTAATATTCATGTGCATGATGATCAAATGATGTTATATTCTTGCAAATAAAAAAATCAGCAATTTAATGCTATGTTGTATCGTTAGTAAACTCATTGTACTCTTATTTAAGAACAACATTGTATTTAAAGTTGTACTTTGTGTTACCATCTTGTTAACCTTGATTAAACATCTTGTAACATTGATTAATCATTTTGTATATATAAAATGTTTGACTTTTCTTATTTCAGCATTTAATGATCTGCTATTGTTTTTTTTTCCGCATTTTTAGCACTTTTCTGTTACTTGACAATCTTACTGTAGGGTTGGTTCTAACTTGTCTTCAGTTTCAAAAATAACTTGTTCAATGCCTAGAGTTAACATAAATACCTAGTTGAATGCCTGACACTTCTCATAAAATACCAATTGGGAAAAATCTTAGACAAAAAAATTAGATAAACTAAATTTGAGTAGGAAGAATGGCAAGCAAAGATGTATTGATATTTGCAAAAGTAGGGTCATTGTGCAGAAACTTTGCTTTCCTAGGCAAGGCTCTGTGGCAGTCTTTAATTTACGATTTCAAGAGACTTGAAGATATTTGAAACAATGCCCACTACGTCTATGGAGATTATGGCTCTCCCAACTCTGATGACCTCGCCAACGCCATGGCTCTCCTTGAAGGCATCCAACAAGGTAATTCTCTTTTCTAACTCTTACATTATTTACAATGTGACTATCTTTGGGACAAAATGCATCTTTGACTTAAATTGAAAAAAATGTTAAATACAATAGATTTTGTTGAAAGTTTCAATATTTATTCTTCAGATTTATGCTTTGTAATAGAAAACAACCAAAAATAACAAAAATCACTATGTTTTTTGAAATTTGAACATTTTTGGTTTTTGACTTTTGGTACATTCTGTCCAAAGGGTAGTCAGCCCTAAGAAAATTGATAGGGAATAGTATAGAATGGTACTTTACAGTAAGAGAATTTCTTTTCTTGGCTATTGGTACTCTGTCACAGTAATTACTCTTTCTTTAATCCTATGTTTCTGGTGATTTTTAGTTGGGTACACCTTCACCTTTATAAACTATTATTGATCTGTGTAGTATTGTAGTTTTTTCATGGATTCATATTTCATGAGGATTGGTTTAGAAGAACTCATTTCTCATAAAAATGAATAGATTACTTAGCACTCATTGCATTCAGGTGATCTTCATAAAGTTGAAGTTTCTTCATTATTAGTTCAGCTCAGCTGCACTTCATTACAAAGTTTTCTTATGATTAAGTCTACTATACTTTCAACCTATTTAGAAAATCTTCAACAAATGTTATGCCTTATGAACCAATGATCCACTTCTCTCAGTCATACAGATTTGTTCAGTCTGCGGCATAAGATTATCTTATGTGTATGACAGTGATCCAAAAATACCAAGGTACACATTGTTGCTCAACATTATCTTCGAGAGGGTAGATTTTCGTCAAACCAATCATTCCCTTGATCAATTCCTCATAGCTTGGAGGTGGAGAATCATGTGTAGGTGAAGATTCATTTCATTTGGGAATGCTACATGACTTTGGTTAATAACTGTTTGGGGATCGTCTTGATGCAGGTTTGGCGATTTCTTCTGGCATGGGAGCTTTAGTGGCGGTAATTTTATCCAAGCATGTGGAAACAATAACAATAACAATAGCATAATTGTCTTCCTCGAGTCTATCAGTAATCCATGTGTGAGAGTTGCTGATTTGCAATCCATTTCAACCGTATGCAAAATGTATGGAGCATTCCTCATTGTGGATAACACATTTCCTACACCTGTCAGGATCAAACCTCTAAAGAAGGTAAAATATTCATGAGCATTCACCGTTTCCTTTATTGCTCCTTTGCAGGGCAACACTAGAACTGAACTATTCACAAAGACGATTAATATGCAGGCCATCTGTTTTGCAATACGTCAATTATATGGATTCAGAAAATGTTTCTTACAAGCCCTTGGTTGGAATGTTTGCAGGGTGCTGATATGGTTATCCATTCAGTAACAAAATTTCTTGGTGGCCATAGCGATCTGGTTGCAGGTGTTCTTGTAGGCTCTTCTCGTCATGTAGAATCAGCCTCAAAGTTAGCACGTCGTTGGGGGCTGACTGTTGCTCCATTTGATTCATGGCTTGCCACAAAGGGAATTCCAACACTGCACGTATGAAAAACAAGTACACAACATTGCTAGTTTGATTATTGCTACAAAGACATAAGTTGTAACACTAACCTTGTGAATATGAAAAACACTGATAATTTCAGGTCAGAATGGAGCGTGCATTGCCAACAACTGCTGAGTTGGCGAAACGAATACTTTGTGGCCCAATACCTACGAAGTTGTACTGAACACCTGATTGTGCTGTAATGTTTATTGAAGTACCAGGGGAACTGGATGGTGCCAGTAGAGCTATATCAAACTTCAAGATGATAAAATTTGTGCCAAGCCTTGTAGGAACTACAACCACCGTTTTGTATTAAGTAGTTTTATGGAATATTAATGTTAACAATGAAGTAAGATGTACAAATAAATGTAAGAGAATTTATAAATAGTGTGCCATCAAATATATATACTACAAATTACTTTTAATAAGATGCAATGGTTATCCTAATGGGAAGATTTATCTAGCTAATATATTAAAGAATTGAGAGGAAATTTTGATTATCTTAATAGGAACATATATCTAGATAATATATTAAAGAATTAAGACGAAATTTTGAATGCTTTTAATTCACTGCAATAGAAAATCATTCTAAATCTTAGAATACATGTCAATTATTAGTTCAATACATTGATTGTGTATAATATATATTCATGACACCTGTTCATTGTCTTCAAGACCTATAGAAAAATACTAAAATGATGTCTTCATACTACCATGTCAAGGGCAGACAATGTTATTAATCAATATACATGTTACATTCTTAAAATTAACTCATTCTAGTTGCTTTTTTCATAGATTTGAGAAGATTTTGTAAAGGAGAAATTTTGCATCAATAGAATTAATGCTTCAAAATAATTGAGATGTGAGGTTATGAGAACTTAAAATTGTGCACCTCCATTTCTTAGAGAAAGAGTTGTAGTAACCAAGCTCCCTCCTTTACCCTTACCAATATGTATAGATTGTCTAAATTTTTTAGTAAAATTCAAAGGTAACACTAAGTGAAAAGATGTCATTCAGTAGTTTTGTTATCTATTATTTCTAGAATTATGGCTATTAACAATATAGTATGTTATAGTTTAAGAAATATAATCAAATTTAAAATTATTAGGTCACAAGCTTTTGAAGCTATTGTCTAGAAATTAGAGTCACTAGATAGGTTTATAGTTACAATTAGGCTTAAATATAGAATTAGGAAAAGGAAATTAAATGACTTAGGGATAAAATATGTAGTCATCTTTAAGTTTTGTTTCCACTTGTAAATAATTAAAATGGTTAAATTTTAATACAATTTATATATTCCCTAATTAAAAAATTTCATACCACACCATTATGATTTTAAAGCTTTAAGTAACTATAAATCAATTTTAAAACTTTACTATATTAATTTACTTTTTGGAACACTTGAAAAATAATAATTACTCCTAAAATTTGCTACTTTTTAAGCCAAGAAAGTAAAAAATGAATAAAAGATTTTTTTTTTTTAAAAATAATTTTTGTAAATTCACAAATTTTTTGTTTGACAAAGTTTCATATTTTAAAAGAAAACCATCATTTTTCCTTAATACCCAAAGAGATTGTACGAGTCTAACAATATATCTATTATTATCCAAGTAGTGATCTCAAATACATACATAGCTACACAATTATCTTAATCACATTAGTTTTCTAAATTTCTTTAATTTTAGTAATATTTATTATTTATCATTGTCTTAATCATAATTTGTTGACCATGATTCTAATAAATAGGTCAGTTATTAGATAATGTTTATGTATCCAAATTGATTATAACTAAAATAATAATTATTTATTTTTTAAAATTTAAAATTCATAAATTAAATATTAAAAAATAGTTATTATGGTCATAGACTAAAATGTGTATGTAATCCACACAGTAAATCTCCATGGAAAACTTTTGATGTCAAAGATGGTGACTGTGTCTTGTTGTCATTACTATAGTCAAAGTTGGTTGAATAATATTGCCTCATAAGATATTCTAGAGAAAAAGTATTGGCCACTTATGTTGTCAACATGGGAGTCTAGATTGCCTACATGGAAGGGATTTTAGCTCTTTTCCATTGGGGTAGGGAGTTGATTGAGGAAATTATTGTTTCTCTTTGAATTATTATTATAGAATACAAATATATATTAGTATGGGAAGAAAAAAGAAAAATATAGAGCTTTCATTAATGCTTTGAAGGATTTGTCTACGGATGAAAAGGTCCATAGGGAAAAGGGTAGAAAAATAATAATCTCTTACAAGAGTTAAAATATTGATGTACAAAAGTCATCTGTAACCTTAAATTGATAACTAACCAAGGTGAATACCATATCAAGAATGAAAATTCTTTTTATTTATAGTTGTTTTAGTGGTTAGATGCAACAACTGATATCAAGGAATATATTGAATCCTTTTAGTCAATTATCAAGAAGGCATAACATGTTCAACCTATCTAAATGATTTTCTAGATCTGGGAGATCCTTCATTGGTAAAGGCACAATGAGTACTTTATATTGTGGTAACAAAGGGATAATGTATCATTTCTCCATTAGGAAATATCTTGGAGATGTGTATAGACAATATTGCATTTATGAGTCATGCTCTCTTGAAGGCACAATAGGTTACTCTCTTTGACCCCTACTCTATTGAAGATGGATAATGTCTAATTGCATTTATTAAGTCCATGCATTACTACTTAGAGATACAATTCTATAATGGAATGATAAAAAGGGTAAGTGGGTCACCCACCCTCATAAAATTTAGTAGTTTTTCTTTGATCATGCATCGAGTGCATCTTAAAACTTTGTATTTTTTAAATCAAATATATTTTTGAGGTAGCACCCCTTGTTTATTGATATGAAAAGGGGGAGAAATGAAAACACAAATAATTTTTTTTGAAAATGATAAAACCAAAAAAAAAAAAAATAGAGATATTAATGAAAGGGGGAGTATTGAAGTTTTTTTACCAAGTTTTTTGTATTCTAAATTTTAGTTTTTCATCAATGACAAAGGGGTCATTAATGTCATTGGTCAAGTAGTAGTATTACCAACATAGTCTTTGGCCTATGCAAGGAATCCAATTGATTTGGTTTGGTCTTACTTGTTATAGTGTGAGATATCTTTTTATATCTATTCCAACATCTCTCAAATTTTGTGTAGGATTCTCACCCAACTCTATATCTGTCTAAAACTTACTTGTGCTAATCTTAATCTATTTTATATACAACTTGAAGCCACATCAACATAATAAATAGATAAAATAATAGCAACATATTTGAATGCTTAGAAAGGCCTAAAAGGAAGGGATGCCAATACCAAATTTGAATTGTTAACAAGAATGTAATAGAGGGAAATACTCTCTTTGATTGATGTGTAATAATGTGTATGCAAAATTGAACTAGTTGATTAAGTAATATAAATCTAGATGTCAATTATATGCAAATCAACCTAGTTAAGATACATATTTATGCTAAAATTATGAATGAAAATGAAAGATAGCAGACTCTCCTTGAATTATGTAGAGGACATTGTATTTTAACTCTAAAAAGTGTGGATCTAGATTTGTAACAGAAGCTATGATTGTATATCCTTCAACAAAATACATAAAAAAATCCAAAAACTAATTTTCTAGTTGAGGAGAAAAGAATAGGTTGACTTGGTGGTAATTGTTCTAGAATAATTCATGTCATTGCACCATGTTCTCAAGGCATTGTAACAAGGTTAACTCAGATTCATTGGAAACATTTTGGAGAATTATTTCTAGATTTGCAAGCACAATTTGCTATCCTACTCCCACACACATAAAACAATTTTTTTTGTTTTGTTTGGTGGATAAGGGCTTTCCTTGTTCAAGCCTTATTTTTAGAAATCAACCTTAAATTGATAATGTAAATATGTGTAGTTGAAACAAGATAAATGTAAGTATTCACTTTGCTTGTGAAAAAACCTTGTCAACAAGGATTTTGCCTTATTATAAGTTATAGATGTTGAATTTGATATGTAAATGTAAGATTTCTCCACAAGTTATAATGGATCTACCATGATCACATCATGGAGCCATGGATGGAAATGTGCATCAATGAAGAATATTATGAATGCCTCAATGTATATCTTCTTTCTTAATGACCTAAAATGGGGTAGATATTGAAGAGGAAATCCTCACAAAGAGTCTTTCAATGCTTGATGAAAGCTCCTTAGCTTGAATTCTTGAATGCCTTTAAATCTTTAAGGGCCCATTTGGTTGCTAGATCAGGAATATAAATTTTGGATTCCATTTTCTATTCTCCATTTGGTTTGTCAAATGGAATAGGGAATAGGCATACATATTCCCATTTTACCTCTAAAATGAGCTTATGCCCATTCCAAAAAATAGTTGTTATTGGAATGGCCATTCCTATTCCCTATATTGTACCCCTATTCTCCATTTGTATTCCTGCAACCAAATGTGACCTAAATGAAAAAGTGTGACATGTAAGTTGAGAATTTGATCATGGTTTACCTTATGGTTACAAGATAAACCCTCAAAATATCCTTAAATACTAGTTCTCAAGTAGAAAAAATAATACAAGCTGACTAGAGAGTGAGAGCTAACAATTCAAAACCCTAAGGCTTTTAGGTACCTTTACTTCACAATCATCAGGGAAGAGGTCAACCTAGGTAAACCTCTTTGGGACTAGGTCAACCTAGGGTCAACTTATTCCTAGAGGAGGGAAGAGATGGGCCTCAAAAATCTTAAGAGGAATGCAAGTGGATTCAAGAAAAGGTGGAAGAAAATAGGAGAAAGAGGGCATCAAGCACATATCTATCCATGTTCTAGGAAGTCACTATGAAATGGGTTCTAAAAGTTCTCAAAATATGAGTACATCCATTTCAAGATTGTATATTTAGCCCCCATTTTAGCGGGAGTATGAGTTGCCTCAAACTTGTGGTAAAGAAGATGAAAAATAAAGAGTTGATCTTATCATGACTTAGGAGACAAAGAAATCATCGAGCCCCCAAGATACTTGAGGCTTCATCATATCCAAAATTATAATAAGTGAGGTAGCACTACAAACTAGGTCTAGTTACTCACCCAATAAGGTTTTTATGCCTTACTGTAAACCACATAAGAAAGAGAAAAAGTGGGAGGGGTCTTTAAAGGAGATGCCACTAAATCGTCTATAAATTGTGGGTGGCATGCTAGTCAACCCATCAAAGATAAAATAAATGGTCTAGCAAGTTTGTGTGGCATTCTAGTCAATCAATTGAACGGTCCAACTTCAACGAAACTTCATGTTGCCAAAAAAAGAATTAAAAAATGCCCTAGGCATAATGACGTGCTTTTCCTTAAGGGATCAAAAATAGGACTAGAATTTTGAAACTTTCAATAGTCCAAAGAAGGATTTAAGGCAAGGATCAAGCCTTCCAAACTATCAGTAGTTTAGAGAGAAATCTAGAGAGACCAAGCCCCCAAGAAATCTCAAGCTCAAAGAAATTAATAGTGCATACAAAGAGAGAAAAAAGGATACACACACACACACACACACACACACACACACACACACACACACACACACACACATATATATATATATATATATATATGAAGGAACAATTCATAAATTTCACGATAACCTAGAAATCATACCAAGCGTACAAGGATAAAGTACTCTAAGCCATACTTAGACTATATATTTACTACTCCATGATCAAAAGGATAAGTGAAGTATATGCCCTTATGTTAAAGTTATTGCAAACACCTTAACAGGAGCAATAGATTTTTAAAAAAGCATGGTGGACATCCACTAAGAATGGTTCCACTATGAGATGCCTTTAAGAGGAAGAACATATCAAGGGAAATAAACACATAATAAAAAGAGAGAATGCAACATGATCCACCAACTTTCAGGTTAGTATAATCATATTATAATATGCAATATTATATCAAGTATGAAATATCATAATTCCTCAAAGGAAGTAGAACTACAACAAAATGGAAGAAAAGACACATAATGTTGATCTATAAGCCTATGTTTCTGATTAGTGTCCAAACACAGTCATTTACTAGGCAAGATTACAAGTTCATCACTATGACCAAATTATCTAGTAAAGGTTGAGCATACAGTGCTTATACTAAGTAGGGTAGTGATTGTCAAGTATTCAGTAGTGAGCAAGAAGATGAGTGAGTCGAGAAAAATAGTTGGAGCCAAGAAAAATAGTAGATATTGAACATGTTGAAATTTTACTAAGTGTTGAGCAAACAAGATTATAGAAGCTGTGTAATGGCATTAAAAAGTTTACATGACCTAGCATTAGAGTATTCAAGTGTTGAGTAGTCTAGTTTTGACATATAAGTTTGTAATGGCACAAACACATATGTAAACCATTTTGGCCAACTTTTCTATGACATTTAATATTTGAAGAGTTAGCTAAGGAGTTGATCATGTGTTATTGCAAAAGCTAATGATCCCAAGGTGTTCAATTCAACCATTCATAAAATAGGATAGAAATGACAAAAGATAATGAAGTGTAAGTCATCGATCAAGATCAAGAACCTTCAAAAAATATCTATTTAAGGAGGATTCTAACCCTAGAATTGTATGTATGTATGTATTTATGGAGAGGAAAGAAGAGAGAAGGAAAAGTATCCTTATGTGCATGTAAAGGAGTGAAGGAAAATTCTGAAATTAGAGTAGTTAGAGAGAAATCATAGTGAAGGACTAAACAAAGTTATCAAATTAGGAGATCAAATCAAAGATATAACAAAAAGGAGACTCAAGATCATCTTGAAGAGAGAACTGAGGGTTAGACCTACTAAATTAGTTATTGTTAAATGAGATACGGTAAATCTCTTAATAGAGTCATCTTAATAGACCTATGTAAACCTAATAATAGAGTCCTTACTTCATTGTGAGTGTAAAATCCTTTAGCAAGGTGATACTTAATAGTCTCCTAAGATTTTAACAGGGAAGACCCCTCACAGGGTACATCATATTTTATGATCAAATATTGTAACCCTAATAGGTTAACTTTATTATTGCAATAATGAAGATTTGTGGCTTTTATTCCCACCCCTATTTTACCTTCATTCTAAGTAACCAAATCATTGTTTTATGTGTTCAACTATTTATAGATATGATGTATTTCATTTTAACATTTCTTTTTTAATGATAGATCTATGAAATGAATTAGGTGTGGATTTATGTTATTGCTTTTGAAGCTAAAATTTTAAGATCCTTATTTGTCCCCCCTCTTAGTATCTTCTTTCCCATATACTTATTCCAAAAATTGGTATTAGAGATTAGTTCTCTTATTAGGAAGCCTAAGATTTTGAGAGGATAAGATTATGGAGATGGTAGTGTATAAGATGGGAAAGAACATTGAGAATCAGATGATTGAAATGTAAATCATATTGTAATAATTAAGAGCAACAAAAATGGAGTTAAGGAAAACCCTAAAAAGAAGAAAAGAGATAGCTATTTAGCTAAATGACACTCAATATAAAGAATTTGACACAAAAGGACTGTTGGATAGTGGAAAGACTAGTAACAATGATGATGCAATGACATATTTGCTAGAGAAGAATAGTGCCCTAGTAAAAGAAGTAAAAGATCTCAAGATAGAACAAGAAATTCAATCAATTATACTTTTTGAATCAATCAAACAAAAGAAGAAAGAAATGGAAGACAAGCTCATGGCTAAAGAAGACAAAAGATAGATGACTAGCAAAGTTGAAGAAAGATCATTTGAAGTACAAAAGCTTACAAATCATCACTTGGACATGATAAATCAATTAGTAATTGCACATCAAAAAGTTAATAGAAAATATTTTGAGATAAAAAATATAAGGTTACAGAATGATCGATTGAAAAGTGATTTAATGCATGAAAATGAACTTATGGAGAGATTGAAAAAACCAAATGAAGCAATCAAGCACTTTGAAGACATGATGAAGTCACCTAGAACAAAAGATACCTCTAGACTTGGATAGAACAAGAAATCCTCATCTACTGAAGAAGGAGAATCATCCAACAGGAGAGAACAAAGTAATGCAAAATCAAAAGGAAAAACTTCATGTCATTACAATGGGAAAATTGGCCATGCAACCAACATTTGTAGGAGTAGAAATGGTAAGTGAATTCCAAAACCTAAGCCAAGTGGTAATTATTCTAATTGCAAGAAAATAGGACATCAAGAACATGAATGTAGATCAAAGAATAATGACTCAACCATAGCGTTATCTAAATTCCAAGGTCATTACTACAATTTCCAAAAGTGTGGACATAGAGCTCATGAGTGTAGCCTCAAGAAAAAGTCAAATTAGTTACCTGAAAAACAAACTCAAATAGCAAGCAAAGGCAACTCCTAAAATTGGGATTACAATACATAGTATAGTTCTCACTATTATAGAGTGTATGGACACATTCCAAAGATTGTAACAAAACACATTTCAGGGGAAATTACAAGAAATGGTTAGTTGGAGAGATAGTAAGTTTTAGTTCTCTCAAAGTTGGACACATCTATAGAAACTACAAAACCAGAACATCAGAACTAGCAAAGTAATCAAAATGACAAATATGAAGGAAAGAAAACATGGAAAGGGATAGTAAGAGCTAGAAGTAGTAGAGAAGATGAAATTGTGATCACCCAATCTAATGGATCATGTAATCACACTACATCTCACTAAAGAAAGAAGGTATGAAGGAACTATATACTCAAAGCTATATTTTACATCAGTTCCTAGCATAAAAGTGGTAGAGTTTCATATCTGCATAATTAAAGATGCATTAAGAACTATTGAAAAAGAGAATCATGAAGTACCAAGCATCAGTGTTATAGTCTATATTGAGCAAGTTTTTTTGTAAAGATCAAGTTATGAAGGAAGATTACACACTAACCAAATGAATTGGTTATGACTGATTAAGTAACCTTTACTGAGTTGAAATGAAGACTGGGCTAGTTCTCATAAATGAACTAAGTACAAAGAAATTAATTGAAGACCTAGAAAGAAAGATTGAAGGTATATATAAAATTTGGTGATTCATTTTCATTCACTAGGTGATCAAAGAGCTTACAAGAACATTTAAAGGTGATCAAAGAAATTTTAGCAACCAGAGTAAAAGTATCACATCAATTTAAAAACAAATTTGTGAAATGAAGTAAGTATCATTCTCAGTGTTGTGTTAAATATCTAGTGAAGATATTTGCAAAATTATTGTTTCAAACCCTAGTTCAAAATGGCATCTGGAAGTGAAATGATGAAGGACAGAAGTGCACAAATCATTAGGAATTATCAAATTCTCAAACCAACTTTAGAAATTCAGTTAATATTAAAAAGAACATTGATGATATCAAAGATTTATCATCAATTTCACCTTGAGTCTTGACCTTTCAAGATTTAAGATCATGTTACTAATGCAAAGTTGGACAAATAAGAGATTTCAAGATAAGACCAACTTATGAGAAGCTATGTGTTGATGGAAATCTGAAGGAAAAATATAAGATCATTGTAGAGAAAGGGCTTACTTATGCCCTATAAAATCTAAAACTTTTCAAGGTTGAATAGATTGAGGTTGTGCTCAACCACATTCATGATATGAAAATATGGTTACTAGGTGGGCCAATCAAAATCAACAAGGAAATCATCCATAGGGTAACTGGATACCCTATATTGGATTGATTGAATAGCATAAGGAGCATAAAGAAGAATGAAATTGAAAATCTAATCAAGATGAATTGGAATGGTTGTCGAATGTGAATTGATGGGATTGAGGACCCATTAATTAAAATTTTTTTTCATGTGATTGCACACAAGTTCTATCAATCTAGTAGATTAAACATCATACCCTATGTAACATTAGATTTGGGCTACAAAATTGTAAAGAAGGATCATTCATATGATCTTGCTAAGATACAACTCCACCAACTTATAGAGAACCTAGAGGCAGTGGGAAAAGAAAAGAACACCTCTTGTAGTTTGCATATTTTTCTATGTACAACATTATTTTCCTACCATTGGAATAGTTGCATGGGATAGGAATAGAACTATAATGGAATAGTTAAGTGATTTAATAAGAAAATCAGGAGAGAATTTTGAAGCATTAATAGACAACTACTTTGAAGAATTCAATGTTTTGATTAAGTAAAAATAGGTTTTTAAGGACCTGAAACCTTTTTACATCAAGTCATTCTAGAATAGATAGAGCAATTAGAAGGAAACACGAGACATCCCTCCAAAAAGAACACAAAAGAGGTCACAAAAATAACTGTTGAAAGAAACAACAAAGAGATAGCACAAAAACTATAAAAAAAAAGTGGAAAAGATAGTAAAGAACTAGCTAGGTAGCCTTGATCAGGTCCAACACCTAATCTACTAGGATCTACATGTTTTCCACCACTGCCTTCACATCATCCTTCTTTCTCATGTCTTCAATCTTCTTTGAGTGAGCCCTAGTGCATTTTCTAGGACCTTGGGTATTAGTAATCTAATGGGGATCATAGCCTTTGTCCATTTCTACTTTCTTCAGCAAAGTACACACATTGTCAACCATTTTTTTTATCAGTTTCTCAAGGTTACTCATCTTGGCTTCCATCATGGTGACCTTGCCCTAGTTCGCATTGAAGTCTTTGTCAATAGCCCTATTCTTGGCCTCCAATTGCGGGATCTTCTGCATTAAGTTTTTGACATCTTCAGCATTCCCAACCACCTCCATTACCCTATCAATATGTTGGCCGAGAGTACGCTCACCATGTACAATTCTACTAGCATGCATAACTTCCTTAATTAAGTCTTGCATGTCCCTGCCAAGTGTTTGCATTTGGCTTTTCATTATCCCAATTTATTTCAGAATAGCTCTCGAGTTACCATACAACCCTTTCATAGCCCTAGGAGTAGCTTCATACTTGTCATCATAATCCTCATGTATCCCCTACTCCTGAGAATCCTCATCACCCGACTCCTCTTTATCTCCTAAATTCTTCTCAAGGTGTCTTGAAGGATATCTTTTCTTCTCTAGTCATTGAGCAAGGGTCTCATCATCTGAAGGGGAAGAAGCTCTCACCCCCAGACTTTCCTTAACCCTCTTACCTTTAATCTTAGATTTCTTCTTATAATCCCTAACCAAATCCTCCACAAAATCACTCTCCTTCTCAAAATCAAAGTGTCCCACCTCTATTCTTTTCTTCTTAGATCTATTCTTAGTGCCCTTGTTCATATTAAACTCACCTCCTTTAGCTTCATCTTGGGTTTCAAAGTTATAACCCTTCTCCTGCAAGCTCCCTTTCATTTCATAATTTGCATCCTTAATGCTGCCTCTATTCCTCACAATTCTTTTAGACTTTAAAACATTCATAATAAGCACCATGAGACCCTCATGGTAGACATGTTTTCCATTTGGGTCTTTTTGTAAAGCTTGAACAAAGATACTAAGGGACTATTTTAAATAGAAAGGGAAATTAATTTTGAAACTATACCTAAAGTGGTTGGCTAGCATGAAGTGATAACCATAACATTTTGTGAATCTCCCATCCAAAGTTAAATACTCCATAATAACAAATAGAATGAACTACCAGAGATGAGAGATTCAGGGTGAGTTGATGTAAGACTTACCAATTTTAACTAGACAGCTCTTCTCAAGCTTTGAATCCACAAACTCATCAACAACTTTGTCTGATAATGTTTGCTCCCTATAAAAATTGAGACGCTCAAGCTCCAATCCCATAGCCTTAGCAATCACCTCCTCTGAAACCTCCATGCATTGATTGCCTACCATGATCGAGCCATCTTTTCAAGTTTTAATAAACTATTGTGTGATGGTAGGATTGTTGTCATTCAACCTCTCTATAAACCTAGTGAAGTTACTCCTTCTCAAGATTTCTCACACCTCCTCCTTCTTCATCCACTCCATGCAAATCACTGGTTCAACACATTTCCTCCTCCCTCCCATTTTCCAAGAACATAAACTCTCTATTTTCCTCCTTTATAACTCCCAAATGAAGGAAAACTAACATATAAGAGCAAACACAATGGTAAAATAAACCCAGAGTTTGTGCGAAACTTTACAAGAATCATTGGGAATTAAAACACAAAACTTGTAGCCACATAACTCTGCATCATACCCCCATACAAACATAGTCATAATTACAAAACCTTTTGTAATGACCTCCATTCATCATTATGAAAGAGAATTCAAGCCTCCATTGGTAAGTGGTCATGATTTTCCCAAATGATAGATTGATCATTTCTACATGCCACATTCACTGCCCAGTTAGCCATCCCATTAGCCTCTCTAAAATTATGGGAAATAACAAAAATTTCAAAAGAATTAATAATTTTAATAACCTCATAAATTATATTACTAATTGTCCATGAAGGTATAGTTTTTTTATGAAGACAATTAATAATATTGAGTGAGTCCCTTCTAACCAGGTTTTATTCATGTTCAATTTTTTTGCATAAAGAATACCATGGAGAGTTGTCGAGGCTTGAGCAACATGATTAGTTTGGTGCCCAATTGGGATAGCCAAACTTCCCATATTATCTCTGTTGGAATTTCTAATCACAATACCACACCCTTCTTTGCCCAAGTTCCCTTTTGAAGCCTCGTCAAAGTTTATCTTATACCAATTGTTAGGAGGGAAATCCCATCTAGTGTGTTCTCTAGGATTAGGTTTCTAATCACCCATACTCACACTCTTCAAGTTACAATTGAGAAGAACACTAGTTTCTCATTCATTACAAATTTTTTGTTCTAAAGCCATAGTTTTGATATTCTCTATCAAAAGAGTCTTTATGTTGTGGAAAACCTGAGTTGGGATGGATTCTACATCTCTAAAGATTCTATCATTACGCTCCTTCCAAATACCCCATCCAGCATATGGTAGAATAAAACCCCACAATTTACCAATTAGAGTATTCTTTGAAGGAGCCTTCCAACTAGTAAAGAACAACTAAACAGTGAAAGGGAAAACCCAATCAACATTCAATAAGTTGAATATATTATCCCAAATCTTCATTGAAAAAGGACAATGCAAGATGATATGATCAACTCATTCCCCATCACTCTTGCATAGAACACATTTATTAATAATAATAATCCCTCTCTTTTTAAGATTATCTAGAGTAAGAACTTTATTCTGCAAAAGGATCCAAAAGAAAATGTTGACTTTGGCTGTTATACCCTTCATCCATGCCTTGGCCCAACACAGTTCATCATGGTTATCAAAAGAATCAGCATAGGTTGAAGCGAATAAAAAAATACCACTAGGTTCATTTCTCCAAATCAGCTCATCCTCCTTTTGGTTTAGGAAAAACACATTTAGGCACTTTCTTTGTTCTACCAAATTGGGATCCAATCTATAAAGATCCACCCATTCATTGTCTATCCAGTAGTCCACCACAAGAGATCCAATCTGGGTCTTACAAAGCTCCATATACCTATTCCATCTTGGGTCATAACTCAAGGGATGATCCAAAATCCATACATCTTCCCAAAAAAGAACTCTCCTACTATTGCCAAACTTCCATTTTATCCCTTTTTGAATAATATTTTTAAGCTTCTGAGAATTTTTCCAAATCATTGATCCCCTTGTTCCACGTTACTATTTAGGAAATGGTTCAAATTAGAGCTATCAAAGTTGTTTTTATCATTCCAAATATTCTTCCATTTCCCCACTGAAGAATAGAATGAGAATTCCAAAGTTAGTTGTGGTAAAATATTATGATGAAGTATGTTTCATTGTGGACACATATTTTGTGTATGCATAGATAGTTTTTCATAGGGTAGCATGTAGTTTTTCTAAGGGTAGCATGTCTAAGGCTCGTTCCCTATGAAGTAAATGTAGATGAGGTAACGACAATAGTTACTACACTTTTGGCAGAGAACATAGATGCTAGTGTCAAGCAATTTGACACATATGAGATTGTAATTATTGAGCTGACTATTGAATTTGGAACACCTAAACCAAGGAAGAAAAGAAAAAGAAAGGTTGTTGAGGCTAGTATTAAGGAAAAAGGAGAAGGGCATGGTCAACTTAAAGAGGCTAAGGAAGGAAAATGAAAAGAACTTGTATTTGTGAAGCCAAGGGCCACCAAATAGAAAAAGGTTGACTTGAAGAAGGACATGCAAGAAATGGTGACACCTTAGAGGCCAAATGGAAAGGTGATAATCACCAATAAAAGGACTACACAACCTCTTGCCAAGCTATTGACAGGAAGTCAATGCAAGCGGAGGAAACTGATTGAAGTCCATTCTAAGTCAAGTAGAAAAGTAACCATTGCATAGGAGGAGGAGGAACATGATGAAAGGACTGAGTTTGATGAAACTAGAAAATTAAAAATAGTGAAGAGTCTCCCTCCAATGACTATGGATCAGGTATTGCAAAATTGTTAGAATCAGAAGGTATTTTGGGATTCAAAGACATTCACTATGATTCTTTGAACAATGATGATCAAGTTTAGGTACAAACCTTTGGAATTGGGAACTAGATTTCATGTGGGATTGTACAAAAGAGTGGATGTTAATTGGAAATGGGCATTTTCCAATGAGAAACAAATAAAAGAGACAATATTGGCACAAGCTATGCCAGATTTAGGGAAGACTCATATGTCTATAGCCCTTAAATATTTTTATGAGAAGTTTATGCCGAGGGATAGGGCATATAAATTTTTGAAGAATAAATCTCATGAAGTTGAGATAGAAAACATTAGGACATGTAAAGAAGCATTTGGAGTGCTTACTCCATCTCTAGAAGTGAGGGAAGGTCATGATGCCATATAATTCAAAGATAAATACAAACAAGAAATGGCTAAGTTGTTTGGGGAAATTCAACAACTTGTGAGTTGGTGTGAACATAAAGAGATTGTCATAATTGAAGATGACACTGACACCCCTCTACCTAATCCACTAATACATTTGGTACCAAATTGCAATGGTAGTGTTGTTGCAATTTTTTCATCACAACCTTGTCATCATTGCAATTGCGATGATGACAAGGTTGTGACAGAAAAACTGCAACGGCACTGCCGTTGCAATTTGGTACCAAATGTATTAGTGATCCAAATATACTAAAAAAGGAGGAAATTCAAGGATTAATGAATGATTCAAGAAAACTCTGTGCTAACCCAATTTTGTTACAGATTGTTGAATATCCAAAGCTTGAAAATAAGAAGACTGATGATGTTAATGTCATGTTAGATATAGAGGATAAAAGTACTGAGAAACTTGGAAGGGATTTAATTGTATATACACCACCAACTTGTATGTAAATTTTGAAAAAAGGAATCAAAATTTGATAAAGAGTCATGCACTGGATTGGTATAGGATGAAGTTAAATAGAGAGAGAAAGAGGCTACTCAAGCTCTTATTAAATTATTAAGTGCAAAGGATGCAAAACCAACAAATGTGACACCTTTGCAACAAGTGATTTCTATGCAAGTGCAGTAGCCAAAGTCAAGATCAAGTGAAAAGGGGAAATAGATGTAATTATCACTACCCAATGATACATCCTCATGATTTTAGCATGTGATTTATTAAGAAGAGGAAAATGATGAGTTAGTGAACCTTGATGAGGTAATTACATTACCTATGTATGATTTGAATAATCTTACATTACAGAAGATGAATGGTTTACAAACCTTGTTGAGTTGTAAGGAAAAACAAGAACATATGAGAATAGAGAAGACTTGTGTGAAGATGGGTACTTCATACTGTTAAAGATATTTTTTAAAATGCATTTGGGAGCATAGATTTGAACAATCATCATACAATTTTAAATTAGCTAATACATTTTGTTTATGAAATTTAGATAAAAGACATATACACCAATGAGAAATTATTATAATGGTTTGAGAGAAGAATGGAGCATAAAGTGCTACAGAAAGTCTCATAAGAACTTGTAAATAGACAAGCTAAGCTTTGTACATCAATCACCATGTTGGAAATAATTTTGACAACCATCAATTCTTTATATTTGAAATTGTGCGATATATATATTTTTACGATAGATACTACATGCACATTAGAGCGATTGCATGCATACATAAGAACAAATGTTATTATAGTGGGCAAGAACACAAGTTCAAGCTCATCCTCTTATAGTGAACTGATATAGAGATTAGGCACAAGTTTATGTTGATTCAACTTCAATTAGTGCCACATATAGAGATTATTCATAAGGTGGTCTCTATTGCTAAAGACATTTTGAAGAAGGACACACAATTTTCACATATTGTAGGATTCGTTGATCTAGTTGTCGAGCTAGATATTTAGTTTCAAAATTTGGAATAAATACAAGAAAGATGGAATAAAGGCTATGCCAATATTGTGGCAATTCATCAACAATTCTTTGATAAGTATCATTTAGAATCTGCAGCCCCAAGTTCCATTAGTGACAAAAATAAGGGGGGTATGAAATAAAAGGGAATTTGAAATAATATAAAGGTAATATGACAGAATAAGCTAAGGAGAAACAATGTGTAGATTAAAGAAGATATTAGATCATGATCAAACGATGGTCTTAATGGGAGTATTCATTTTTTATAGAAGGGTAAAAGTACAAAGTTGTGTCACCTTTTAGGCTGATTTATTAGAATGACTAAATTTGAGTATTTCTATCCAAAAATCATTTTTTTTCAAAAATAAGATCTATATAAATTCATTCTAGCTAAGGTATGTATGGTCTCAAACTTTTTCAATTGGAAATATCTATTAAATGCATGTTTTATATTAGTTTGCATCCAATTACTAAAGAAATAAAATTATTTTAGAAAATTGATGTTTCAATAACTATTACCACTTTTTCTGATATATTTTTAGTAACATATTAAAACCATTTTATAGAGCTCAAAGTCAAGAATATTCTCATATATATTGTATAGTGTTTTAATTAGATATAGTATATGGTAATTACAAAATTATAGAAGCACACATTTTAATATTAAAAAAGATGTCGATTTAAAAAAATCAAAAATTAAATCATATCCAAAAAAATTTAAAATTATATGACATTCTAGAGGAGATAGTCATCTTCTAGAATGTATAATTTTTCTTTTGGTTAGAATAGATTTGTTTTGAAAAATGTGGTGGGAGATGAAAACCATCAATTTTAGGTGAGTTGAAATTTTAATCATTGTAAAAGAGAAAATATAGGTCTAAAGCCATTTTTTATTTTTTTATTGTTCTAGCTATATATGTTATCAATAACATAGTCTAAGTTCAAATGGAAATAAGTTTATTTCCATATAGTTTTGTGGTGGGAACTAAACCCCTAATGTTTAGCATTTTTTAGCAACTACAAAATTATTTATAAAAAATAAGAAAATATATCAATTCTTATTCCAAATAATTATTAAAACTTTTAATCCTAAACTTCATCCATTTCTACACATTTCATTAGTTTACTTCATTTTCAAATTTTAAATAATAATACCAATTTTATGTCATTTAAGGTGAATAGTTATACTATTTTATTCATGACAAAGTGTTTCTGCCACTAATGTCAAAGAGGGAGATTGTTGATCTCTAAGCCTATGTTGTCAAGACTACAACATTTTGGGTCAAGTTGCAATGGTAATTTACAACAACAGTGTAATTTGTGGGTGATTTTCAAGTTCTCTTTTTGCAATTGTCCCCAAATTCGTCGCAATACTGATGTTGCATTATAATTGTGACAACCACATGAGTATAATTTTTTTTTTTTTTTTAAATAACATAAATCATCTCACATTTTTTTTTATTGTGGAGAGCTATGCACAAGATAGGGTGGAGAGCTATGATCATTTTCATGCCCTTGTGATCAGTGCATTTTGTTATTGTGCCCTTCTGATCTCTACATTTAGTTGTCATACCCTTTCTCTACAATTTCATTGCTATTTCATGCCCTTGTGATCTTTGTGCCCTTTCTTTGTGATTTTATTCAAAGGGAAAAAGGGGTACCTATGTAAATTTTCTTTCCTTTTCCTTCTAAACATGTATCTCTTTATATAGAGAGAGGTTCTTTTTAAGGTGCTTATTACATACTAAAACACTAGAAAAATTGATCCAACTACATACATATTCTAGAATCTAAATAATAAAATAGTAAAACTCACTCTACCTTTTCTAAGTGACTTAGCTCAAGATCCAACACAAAATTAATGCAGACTAGGAAAAATGGGTAGAGTTCACAAGAAATTTTACAAAAACATATCATAGATGATACTTTTAGAAAGAAACAAGCCTTAACCCTATTAAATTGGTCTAGTTTTTTATTAGCTAGGTTGATTACAAATTCCTATAGAACTATCATAAGATTAGATACAATAAATTGAACAATCAATTGTTCCCATCTAGCATGATCAAATACAGTTTTTCAAGGTAATAAAATTGCATATGTAGATGCATCACTTGCATGTCAGGCATGAAGGGCATTCCACAACTTATAAAAAATGGTTGGATATAAAGGATACATTGTACATTGACCCAATCATGGAAGCCAAGAATGTAACCATGCATGTATTGGCACACTCTCCCTAAAAGGATCCCAACTATCTACTATTGTTGTTAATTTGGCATCACTATATGATCCAAAATGTTATGAAGTACTGAAGCCTGTAGTAACTTCTCCCATGCATCTAGAAAATTTAGCATAGGTTCAGGGTCCCTTGGCCTCTAGGAATTTGTAGTAGCTATTCTCACTAGTGGAAGAATAACTTCAGTAAGGAGTTAAGCATAAGGAGTTGAAGAAGCAATTTATGCTTCTATCTAAATGCCATAATCACAAGGCTCATTCCCTTGAAAAAGCCTCTACCACAAAGAAATTACCTCTAAACCATGCAAAGTATATTGAAGTGGTTCCCAACCTTGAAACACTCTTATAAGCAATAGTAAAGCAAATGCAGATGCAATACATGACAAATTATACAACTTGACAGGCTAGTCATAATGGAAGTAGAAAGATAGTTACTAGCATATGAAAATATCCAATAAAGCACAAGCACACATTTGGGGTGTCTCTCCCTACTCATATTGGAAATTCAATTGAGATCTACCCATTATTCCTAGTGTAGGGGCAGATGAGAAATAATTTTACACTAGGCCTATCTAACACTCACCCCAACTTCAATCCACATCATCAAATTCAAAGGGCATATGAAGTCAAGTATAAACATATATAGCTCACATTGAAGATCATTGGATTAACATGGTTTTTTACTATAAGGTAAATACAAGATCATTTTGTCACCTATCACTGGATTTGATAGTAAATAAGTTATAACTTATTCTTGTCTTGTTTGAGGAGGATGGAAGCTATTTCCAAGGTGATCATTACAACAAGAAAGAATGTAATTACTACTATAGATTTTTTGAACAAAGATGAATTTCTGACACAATAATGGTTCATGTTTAACACCATTCACTTGCACATGGATAAAACAATAGATGGCTAAGTTGAAGGAAAAAATAATTCCATTGAAATATGAACTAATGAAAGATGTAGAAGAACCAAATGAGGAATCATGTGAAAAACTCTTTGAATATTCAACAAAATATGAAAGCCAAAACAAGAAGAAGAATCGATTGACAAGGAGTTAAAAATAAGAGGAATAAAGAGGAAGGGGATAGATGACAAGGGGCCACCTCAAAAAAAGGAAAGGTCAAAATGAAAGATGGCTTCACAAGTCATGACTGAATCAAAGATAACAAAAAGTTCAAGTTTAGGGCGCTCACCCTTATCTCCAAGTAAGCAAGAGATGGATTCCCCTTCTAATGAAAGTGAAGAACAACATATTGAGAGACATTTTCTAGTTGACATTGAGGCCCCTTTAAATGATTATCAAATAGAGCCCTAAGGCACAAATGTCTTGGACATTAATTTGAGAACCCAACATCATGATTAAGGAATTCAAATTCATGAGGATGAACTAGGTGAGATCACCTTACTAACATGGCTTTCAAAATAAATGTGATGGGAACAAATAATAATAGCCCAAACCATTAGGAGTTAGCAAGTTAGATCTAATATTTACCTTTGGATTTTGTTTTCTTCATGCAATCTTATTTCATTTTTGAGGTTCATTCCTAGATAGGGATTCCATCACCCCATCTTTTCCATATTTTTATGTGTTGGTGTAAATGTCATAACAGATTCATAAAGGTTAGACTTCCAAGATTATAACTAGTCAATTTTTTGGGGAAATTCCCCAAGGAACAAAATGCCTAGCCCATTTTTTTTTTCCCAAAATAGAATGTAGCTTGCATTATTATTTTAAATGCCCCCAATTCATTTCATCCCTAATCATAAAATTTGCACATTTAGTGCTTGAGTTTAGCTTGATCCTTCTAAGGCATCTTTCTTTCAATTGTAAAAAAGTGGTGGAAATATCTCTTTCATACCAAATAGATATCCCCACCTATCTTTCTTTAATGTAAATTTTTCATTCTTGCTAAAATTATTTGAACATTTGAATTCTCACTCAAGAAGAATAACTTCAATGAAGAGTTGAGTGTAAGGAGTTAAAGAAGCAAGTTCTACTTTTGTGTAAATGTAGTAGTCACAAAGCTCATTCCCTTGTAGAAGCCTCTACCATAATGACAGTACCTCTAAACCATGCAAAGGATGTTGAAGTGGTTCCCAACCTTGAAACACTCTTATAAGCAATGGCAAAGAAAATGTAGATGCAATACATGAAAAATTGCACAACTTGTAGTCCTCTTGATACTTGGAGTCTAAATTCTCAAAGACACTTACAAGTGATTCCAATGTCTTAGTACCTACCATAACACTTTCCTAGATTCTATCTAATGCTCCCATAATATCTTCTATTTTATCTAGTTATTGTTTCTATGGTGTAGTCACTTTCTAAAGTTGTTCCTTCTCTTTTTGGTATATTGCCATAGACTCTCTCTCATGCCTTCAATTTTGATCAAACTTCTAAATATCTACCTCTACCATATATCTAAAATCAACTTCACATTATATTGTAACACTAGCATAGGTTTTTGATCCTTGATAGCTTTCATTTCAGCATTCAAGTTTTCAAGATTGCTCAACACCCTCACTTGCGGACCTCTCATCTCAAGCACTTTTTGTACTATTTCAATACCATGTTCTTGTTTCTGAGCTAATAGTTCTTTAGGTGCATTTTCTTGTAAAACATTAATTTTTTTGAATAATTGTAAACTCTTAGAAAATGCATTTTTTTTTCTATTACAATTGATGGGCTTCCCTTGAACAAAATCAAAATGAAGAGGCATAAATACATCAATTTTTTCTTTGAAAATCATATGTGCAGATATAAACATTAAGTACAACATGCCTAATATTTTTGTAGATATACACATTAATAACACCAAATTTTTCTTTCAAAACCATATGTGAGATACTCATTAGAGATATATTTTAGTCTAAATGAGTTAGAAGTCATTGCCATCATCATCATCCTAAAATGACATCTTAGTCTGGAAAAATACTTACTAGCATAATTGATCTAGATAGATGTTGAAGTATATTCTAGGACTTTTAAGTTGGAATTTAATATTTAAGATGATACAAAATAGTATACCTTTCAAGGAAAGGGTAGAGAAAGGAGAAATATAATATGGACTCAAAATTTTATGGAAATAATAAATGGTAATTAATTGAGAATGATCATTGCACATATGAGCAATATTGATTGTTGTCATTATTTTCCATAAATCACATCAAGGATATCTAATTACATGACCATTTCAATCAAAAAAATGGAATCACCAACCAATAGTTCTAAAGCATTTCGAAAGGAAAGGAAATCTTAGAGTATGAATAAATAAGATAATGAGATATCAAACATATAAAAAATACTTTTTAAACTTAGATGGAAAACACAATTGATAATCCTTCTAAAAACTAGAAATTTGAAAAGAAAGGTTTGAGAAAACTCTCTTATGGGTCAAGATCTTTAAGAATAAGTTAGAGATCCATTGAAGACAAATGCATATGGTTGAATGCTTTCGTGGAAGACCTATAGTATTAGAGAAAAAGATTGACTATCAGGACTATCATAAAAATAAATAATTTGATAGTAGAAGCAACCTAGGTGTTACAAGAAATATTTTTTTCTAGTAAGTCAACTAGCTATCACAATTGTGACGACATGTTCTGATAGCTAGATGTCACTTGCACAACATAGCTCTCCCAAGAGGGTTGCAATTATGACAACTAGTCCTAATGGATCAACATCACTTCCACAACACTATTGGCACATGCACATCAGAATTGTGATGGTGAAATAGAAGCTTAAGGAATTGTAATTACGACAATGTATTGTCACAATTGCAACATTGTGAACATGAACTATTTCTTGTTCCTTCTTTCAAGTTATGATAGTTTTATCCATCACAATTGTGATTGGTTCCCCTTGTCATCACAGTTTCCAATGACAAAAGTCTGACACCTATCCAACAGGAGCCAATTCATGGTTTTGTTTCTTGGGCAATGGGTGATCATCACAAACATGATAGCCTGTCATCACAATTTAGGCCAAAATGTAGTAATGTGATTAGTATCCAAACTCTTAGTTATTTACTAGGCAAGATTACAAGGTCAATAGTGTAACCAAGTTATCTCATAAAGGTTAAGCATACAATGCTTATTCAAGTAGGATAGTGATTGTTGAGTATTTAGTAGTGACCAAGAAATATAGTTGGAGTCAAGAAAAATAGTGGAGACCAAGAATATTTACAAGTTACTAAGTGCCAAGAAAAAAGGATTATAGAAGCTGAGTGATAGCATGAAGAAGTTTACATGACTAAGCATCAAAGTATTCAAGTGTTGAGTAGTTCAACCTTTACATATAATTTTGTAATGGCAAAAACAAATATGTAAAGTGTTTTGGCCAAAAAAAATTATGACATTTAATATTTCAAGAGCCAGTTAAGGAGTTGATCATGCATCCTTGTAGAAGGTAATGATCTCAAGGTGTGAAATTCAACCAATCAAAAAATGGGATAGAAATGGAAAAAATGATGAAGTGTAAGCCATTAATCAAGATCTAGAACCTTCATAGAACATCTATTTAAGGAGGATTCAAGCCCTGGAATTATATGTATGTATGCATGGAGAAAAGAGAATAGAGAAGGAAAAGTATCCTTATCTACATGTGAAGGAGTGAAGGTAAATTTCTAAAGTAGAGAAATGAAGGACTAAACAAAGTTATTAGATTAGGATATCATATCAGAGATATAGTAAAGAGGAGACCCAAGATCATCTTGTAGAGAAACTAAATTAGTTATTGTTAATTGATAAGGGTAAATATCTTAAAAGAGTTGTCCTAACAGACCTATGCAAACCTCCTCATATGGTCCTTGCTTCATTTTGAGTGTAAAATCCTTTAACAAGGTGAGACCTAATAGTCTCTTAAGCTTTTAATAGGGAAAACCCCTCATGGGGTGGATCATATTTTATGATCAAGCATTCTAACTCTAAAAGGTTAACTTTATTGTTGAAACTGTGAAGATTTGTGGGTTTCATCCTCACCCCAGTTTTACCTTGATCTTGAAGTGTTTCTAGGTAACCAAATTGTTATGTTATGTGTTGAACTATTTATGGATGTGATGTATTTCATTTCAGCATTTCAATTTTAATGATAGATCTATGAGATGAATTAGGTGTGGATTTATGTTATTGGTTTTGAAGCTAAAAGTTTAAGATCCTAATTCACCCCCCCCACCACACCATCAGTATCTTGTTTCCCATATACTTATTACAACACATGAGAGGTACAAAGAAGATTTTTGTTGGACCAATAATATGGAGACTAAAAAGAATCAGTGCTACCACATCATAAGCAACCAAGAAGACTATAGAAGGAAACTAGTATGAACAATAATACATTTACAAAATAAAATGTAAAATAATATATAGAATAATAGGGATACAAATAGAAGAATGTATATGACATGTTTGATTACTTTATCCTCTTCTTCTAACAGAGAAACAAGTATCATTTAAAGAAATTCAAACAAAACATATAACATAGATCACAACATAGGGAAAAACAAAACACATAAATATAGAGATTACCATGCTAAAGGAAGTCAACTTCAAGAATTCTATGTGCTTCCACCCCCACCAATATCATTTTGAAATAATAGAGGAAGGATGGGAACTTGTGAGAGGAATTACATCCAACACAATAGGAATCACAGTTAGGTCCAAGAAATGCCTATGATGGAATTTACTATGCTTATCACTAGAAATTGTTATAAGATGCAATCATGTTAGGTAAATCATAATCCATACCAATATATTATTCACTTTTACTAACATGTTCATCATAAAGATTTTCTTCCATATCAAGATTAATAGAATCTAAAATACAAATAGAATCAACTTTTTTATTCATTTACATATTGTAACCTTGATTATATTCTTCCAAAGACTCAGGTATGGTTTGATTGAAGGAAGGTAAAGGTTTAGATGAAGGTACAACCTAAGAAGCAAGAGAATGAGCATTGTCCTTAGCTTTATATTAATTATTATTTCAATAGTGATGGGCATGTTGCTTACAAATGGTTTTGAGAGACAGACTAGAAGAATTAGGATCAACTACCATAGGTTCTTAAGAGGGAAAAACTATGAGTCCAAGAAGAGTAGTTGAAGGAATTGAAGGAAAAACAAGTTTAGAAAAGGGTAGGTAAGATAGCTACAGGAGGATCACCCTTAGGAAAGCTAAGCTAGAGAATATTTTCTACCTTGTATCAATGATTGGAGCGATAAATATGATCACAATAAGTAGGTGGTTTTTCAAGAAGAGATGACTAATATAAACCAATATCATCATAATCTTGAGCATGTAAAGGTTTATAAAGGGATTGGTTAATGGTGACAATTTCTCCATTATGGGGAAGCTTAATGCATGTATGAATAAGAGAAGCAACAACTTGCATGGAAATAAGCCATACAATACCAAGTTTAACGTGAAATTGACTAAAATTAAGAATGACAATAAAGGTTATATAAACAACACTTTCTACAAGAATTACAAGATGAATGATAGAAGCTTAAGGATGATAAATAAAACCATTACAATTTTGATTCCACATGATAGATGCATTTTAGGTGTCTTTATACAATTATTTATTATAATTTTCAATGATCACATTCATAATAGAAGAAGGATCAATCAAGATACCATGATAAGGAATATAAGAAACTCTAGCAGTAATGTAAAGAGGACCACTAGGTGCCTTCAACATATTATAATGACTAAAGGTGATAGGAGAATGTGAACTCAAAGCCAACATTAGTGTCTTGATGACTTTATATGTAATGTAGATGATTATTGTAAGGAGGATGGAGGAATAGAGAAAGGACATAGTTAGAGAGTAAAGCATTGGTCTATAAAAAGGAACACATTGGCCATAGTCGAGAAGGCCTTACATTCCATCATGTATGGTGTTGAATTGATGTAATTTAAGATCTATTGTTAATAAAAAGAGTTTTTTTTTCAATTCTTTCTAGCTATATTTCTATTGTACTATGTTAGTTGGGGGGTTTGGTCATCTCCTTTATGGGTACACAAGCTTTGTACTACATCAGATTGTATTAGAGAAAGGTTGATCTTGTTGGTGGCTTCTCAAGACCTAGACTTCTTGCTTGTGAGGTGAAAGATTGTGATTTTGGCTTGCAATTGTAGAGGACTTGAACAAGTTGCTCAAAACCTTGTTACAAACATGTTGACTTCTTGTTTTTGGAAAGATCACAAAAGATTAAGCTAGTTGCACCTTGTTTAATTCAATATGTCAGCTAGAAGGATGAATCCTAGGAGGTTGGAAAATGTGTTTCAAGAAAATTTAAAGGTAGAGATGAGAAATAAGATTTGTAACGTCTTAAATGTTTTAAGAAGGAATCCTGAAATAGAAGATGACTATGAAGAAGTTGTTGAATATCTTATTTAGTACATGAAGTTGAGATCCCTATAGAAGAAGTATGATTACTAAGAGATGTGGCACAAATTGGTAAGATTCATAGAATGGAGGAATCAAATTATTCTAGTTCAATAGATTTTGAGAAATTGATAAATTGGATTAATGAACTTAGGGATTATTTTGATCTTGAGAATATTGTAGAACCACAGAGGGTTTGGTTAGTACAAATTAAGTTGAAAGGTCATGTTTCCTTGTAGTGGAAAGAATTACAAAAGGATAGAGAAGATAATGAAGAACCAAAGATTAGTAGATGGAAACCTATAGTTTCTAGATTGAAGGATAAATTCATTCCTAAAGATTATGAACCTAAATTGTTTAAAAAGTTGCAAAAATTGAAATAGAAGGATATGACTATGAAGGAATATAGTAAAAAAAAATTTATAAGGTACAAATTAGATCTGGACATTATGAATCTTCTAAGGAAAATATTTCAAGGTATATTAATGATCTAAAATTTAACGTTTGGGATGAATTGAGTGTTGAAAATAATTATTTAATTGTATATTGTGACATAGGGAGAATCTAACAGTACCCTATTGGAGGTAATCTGGATCCCTGTAAATAATCACATAGTGTAAACATGACAACAATGCAAGATTTGATACCAAATGTAACTCTTTATTCACATATAACAATTGTTTACATGCAATATGCCTGGTTGTAAGACCTTCTGAGTTACAACCAAATATAATAGAAATTACAAAAATAGTTTTATAAGATCCCTCAAGATCCAATCCCAACACTAGATAGTCCAGATCTACACTCTGATAGAAGGGTGAATGCACAAAGTTGGGTCGCAATTCTGCGGAAGTCAAATCCGCAAAATGAAACTTCTTAGAAACGAGTACCCGATTTTAAAAAATGGGCACCTATTTTTGGTTTGGGTGCCCAACCCTAAATTTAAAAAATAGGCACCTGTTATTTTTAAAAATTGGGTACCCGTTTTTTATTTTCAAAAAATAGGTACCCATTTCTCAAAAAATTAAAAATTTAAATTTTTAAGAAACGGGCACCCATTTTTCAAAAATCGGGTACCCATTTTTTAAAAGTAAAAAATGGGTACCCGTTTCTTAAAAATTCAATTTTTTAAGTTTTCGGTGGATTTTACATGCCGCTTTTAGCTTTTCAAAATGGGTACCCATTTTTTTAAATTCAAATAATGGGTGCCTGTTTCTTACAACATGAGGCGGGATTTTTTTTTTTGCCTCAGATTTTGGTTTGGGACAGGCTTGGTGAAACCAAGCCTATGCCTTGGCCTCTTAAGATTTGGCTAAGGCATTGAACTGACAAATTCATGCCTTGCCATAATTTTTAGAGGGTCTTCCTGATCAAAGTTTTTTATGAAACAAAAACCCATTAGAGCTCTCACTATCCTGATTTCAAAAAATATAAATTTTATAGAGTTATGTTTTTATTTACTATTTAAAAAAAAAAAAAATCAAAGGTGGTACGTAAATGTAAAATAGCAATGTTCACTAAAACTTTAATAACTTTTTTATTTTATATTTTTTCTTAAATTAATTTTTATGTCATCAATCTACATTCAATTCTTTTGAAGTTAAAATTTTTTTTGAAAAAAGTGAAATTTTGATCAAATTATGGTGTCCGTACATGAGAGGTTTTAAAATTTTCTTTTATAGCCAATTAAAAATTAATTAAAAAAAAGTATTCATTAAAAAATTCAATAAAAATATTCTCATCAATCTTTGGTGTATCAGGTAACTCCATTTAAAAGGATTCACAAAAATTCATTCATTTGTGTCAAAGTATGGTGTCTGTACACGAGCGTGGTATGGTCCTGAAACAAGCATTTTAAAAAAGTGGTTTTTAAAGATCCATACCCAAAAAATAATATATCATATGGGTATACAAATAAATTACATATTCAAAAAGAAGATTCCAAGCACTACAATTTTTATTTCTGAAGTTTTTATATATTTAATCTCTAAATGGCTCAAATTTTGGCATCAATTGACAAAATATTTCAAAAATAGGAAAAACACTTCCACTTTTTGGCCAAAAGTGAGACCCAACTTCTTGCACTAACTCAAAAGTATCCAAGGAAAATCTCAACTTCTTCTCACAAGCCCACCAAGCAATCTCCTTGTTTCCCAAGCTTCAACTACTAGCCCTTCTCAAATTTCTCTCTTTTTCTTTATCCTCTTCTCTAAGCTTGACGATAGTGACTTAAAACTCCACAAAACACCCTTACTTATACCCAACTAAGTCACAATTTGGCCTAGCCCATTACAAATTATAATAAACCCTTATATTAAATATTTGCATAAGCCACAAGCTAGTTGCAACACTCATTTACTACCCACAACCCAAATTAAATGCCAAAAGTTGGCTCATAGATAACTTAGGCAACATAGACACCAAGACATGATTGAGTGTTAGAAACTTCCAATGAGTATCAGTAACTCACCAAGCATAACTGAGCTCCCTTCATTGACCAAGCCAACATAGGAAACATTACTCATGAGTTCCTAGTGTAAACTGAGCCATAGTATATGCTGATTTCCTCCTTTAACAATCGAGTCCCTTCAATAACTAAGATACTCAGTTAATATAGTGACCATGAACAACTCAATATCAATTGAGCCATAGTTCTTCCTTTTACTTAGTCCTCCAACTCCAAGGTCAAACCACACCAACATGTAGGATTGCTAGCCAACCAGGGATGCTCGTACATCAGAAACCCTAGGCTAAAAGATGTTTTTAATAGCTAGAAGAACATCTTCTAGGCTTTAGAACATAAATCCCAAATTGGTTCTTCACGTACATATCCTCCAAGTCCTAAACTTGGACACTCTTTGCCTTGATCTTCTTCTACTTCTTCACATCAATCCTTGGTGTTTCACAAGTTTTCTTTCCACACTAATCTATAACCCTCTCGAAATCCTTCAACTCAACTCAGTTGCTAATACTTAGGTTCTTCCTACTAAGCTCTTCATGCTGCAAAGGAATCAAGGAACCTTTCCTACCACCTTTCACAATTGTAAACACATTCTTGACACAATCATGCACAACCATCCAATCATACTACCAAGTTATACCAAGAATTAGATGACAACTATTTATCTCAACAATATCACACAATACTTGATCCTTATACTACCCAATCTAGAAATCAACAAGGAAATTCTCCTTCACTTCCAAAGCATGCTCACCTTGCAACTAGCCAATCCTATAAGGATAGGGATGTTCAAATTTCTTCAAACCAACTTTCTGAACTGTCTCCTTAGAAACAAGGTTATCTATACTACCACCATCCACAATTACCTTGCATACTTTACCACTAGACTTGCAACAAGTCCTAAACAAGCTAGTGCTTTGACAAGATTCTAGTGTCCTCTAACCAATTAGTTCTTACTAAGCTAGTAAATTCTCTCCTTGCTCAGGATCATTGGTAGGGTTTTTAGCCTCATTCACAACATCGGATCTTCTATCACAAGCCTAAGGAAATTCATAAAATTTATGTCCTACTTCACCACATGTATAGAAAGTTCCCTTAAACTCACCTCTACCTATCCTTCTCTTCTATTTAATAAGGGTTCATGTTCAACACTATATTTAGCCTTTGCTGAGTTATCTTGCTTCTCCTTCCCTCTGGAATTACCTTGACTTTTCCTCTTCAATGTATCTTCTTCCTTTAGAGCATAGTGATAAACATCCTCAACCAAACCAATCTTTAACATACCAACCTCATCTTGGATATTGAATCTCAAACCATTAATGTACTAAGCTACCAAATTGAATAGTCAACTTGTAGAACTCCTTGGTATAATCTTTCACAGACATATCTTTCTGCTTCAAATTTTGCTACCTCTTTAACAACTCAAGTTCATAATCAATAGGAATGAACTTAGCCTTCAATTTGGTTACCATAAACCTCCATCTAGTGATCTTCATTTCACCTTCCATCTCTTTGTCTCTTTCCAATTCTTTCCACCAAAGAGAAGCATGTCCTTTCAACTTAGTTTATGTCAACCTTACTTTGAGTAGATCCTCAATATCCTAAAGCTCAAAGTAGTCTTCCAATTCACTAATTCAATCAATCAAGCCTTTAGGATTCAAAGTACCTAATAAATTTGAAACCTCCATCTTATGCTTCAACTTCAACTAAGATCCAGGTCTAGCAAATTTACTAGCCTTAGTTCCAATAGGTCTCTCCACACTTAGTTTTTTCCTCACTACTCGATTGAATAGCTTCAAATTCTTAAAAAACCTCTTCATAAACATCTTTAGTACCCACATGATAAGGTACACCACCTATAGCACTTACAATTTCAACAATCATGTCACTCTCCATCAAAACCATCTTAGATTTGAAACTAGCTTTAACCTCCTCCATTTTAGATCTAAAATCTACTTTCACCTTCTCTCAAATCCTTTTTTCTATAGTATCACTAATATCATCAATCTCCCTAGGGTTCAATCTTCTTGGAGGCATCATCCAAAATCCTTTACAAACCCAAAGTAATAAATCCACAAATCTAGGAGATCAATTAGCTCCACTAGATCAACCTTCTCTTCTAGCCTTCACCCAAGTCCTAGTGAAAGCTACCTCAATTTTGATGCTCAGTCTATACACATAGGAACAACTATGCTCTAATAGCATCTGAGGCAGGGAGAATCTGATAGTATGCCTACTAGTGGTATTCTGGATCCCTGCAAATAACCACACAGTAGAAACATGACAATAATGCAAGATCTGATAGAAAATGTAACTCTTTATTTATAAATACCAACTTTTTAAATGCTATATGCTTTGTTGTATGGCCTTCTAGGTTAGGGCCAAGCACAATAGAAATTGCAAAAATAGTTCCACAAGATCCCTCAAGATCTACTTCCAATACTAGCTAGTCTAGATCCACACTTTGGTAGAAACATCCAAGGAATGTCTCAACTTGTTCTTGCAATCCTCAACTACTAGCCTTTCTAAAAGTTCATTCTTGTCCCACATCCTCTTCTCTAAGATGGATGATAATGGCATAAGACTCTACAAAATGATCTTACTTATACCTAACTAAGCCAAAAGTCAGCCTAGCTCATTATAAATTAAATTAAATTCTCATATTAAATATTTTCATAAGCCACAAGTTGGTTGCAACATGAATTAACTACCCACAACCCAAATTAAATGCCAAAATTTGGCTTACAAACAACTCAAGAAACACAGAAACTAAGACACAACCGAGTGTCAAAAACCTCCAATGAGTATCAACGACTCACCAAACATAGTTAAGCTCCCTTCATTAAATGATCCAACTCAAGAAACACTACTCTTGAGTTCCCAGTGTAAATAGAGCCATAATATATGCTAAGTTCCTCCTTTGATGACTAAGTCCCTTCAATAACTAAGCTACTCAATTAATATATCAACCATGAACAACTCATTAATGACCGAGGCTCACCTCTTCCTTTGACCAAGCCTTCCAACACCAAGGTCAAACCACACCAACATGAAATATTTATAGCTAGCCAAGGACGCTCCTACATCATATTATCATTGATGTTACACAAATTTCACACTCTAATAGAGCACAACTAGTGTTAACCAAGCTTAGTCGGACACCAAGGAAGACTCCAGTATCAATTGAGAAAATTTTAGTAGTAACTAAGTTTAGTTGGTCATTAAAGGAATTCATTATAAACTAAGTTAGATCATTCAATAAAGAGAGTTAGTAAAACTGAGTTGGGTTACTTATTAAAGAAAGTTATATATTAACTGAGTGATCAATCTAGTGTTAGTTGATTGTTAGCAAATTTCTTTTGTTAATTAATTGGTTAGTACAAGTTGACTAAATGGATGTAAATATTTGTTTGAAAGGGTATTCAAGCCAAATTACCATTAGATTTCATATATATGAAAGGTCAATTTTTTGATTGAATTATGTAATTGGAAAAATAAATAATATACAAAATAAGAAGGATATTTGAATAAAGACAGAACATCTAAGGAGCTACGAAGAACATTGTAATCAGAAAGGATCAAGAGGATGAACCAAAACAACAATCTAAATCTGTAAAGTTAGTTTCTTCATTAATTAGGTCAATCATCATTTCTCTCTAACAATTGTAGCAGTGAAGAAATCACGTAACAGAGTTGGCTTAGCATCATTTTTGTAACTTCTCTAACAAGGTGGCATTTTTGATTGAAGTGTCTAAAGATCTCTAATGAGGTCACTCCTGATAGGGTGATTTAAATCCTCTAATAGGGTCACACTTAACCATGTGTTTTGTAACCTTTAACATGGTTGGCTCCTAATAGAGCTCACTTTAGAAGAGTGAACAATTGTAACTGGTTGGATTGGCAGTTTTTCCAAATTCAATTTTCGCATTAAATCTTGGGGTCTCGTGTGTTCATGTTTTTTTTTAATGCTTTATATTTCTAGAACTAAGTTACTGAAGGCTAATAAATATTAATATCTTAGGACTACTTTGTTAACTGAGTTATAGTGTATAACTAGTTCTAACCAAGCAAGCAAGGATTTGGTTTACTAAGTGAGAAGTTTGTATTGACATCTAAGGGACTTGAAATTCTTTTTGTGGTAACTAATTATACCCTCCCCTCTTAGGTACTCCTCTTAAATTTCTAACATATGGTATTATAGTTGTTGGTTTGTGTAGGGAAGGTTTCAGAAACCTAATCTAAAGATCAGTATGTCTTACAGAAGAAATATCCTCAAGCTTAACTAAGATAACTTTTCATCATGGAAGGAATTGATGAAGCTACATCATAGAACCATTGGAGATACAGGTCTACACTTCTTATTGAACTAGTATGTGGCATCACCAAAACCTTTAATTATGGATTAAATGGAGGACATGAACAATCACAACATAATGATGATTGATATTTCTTCTTCTCTCAACTACTCTAAATTTGATGAAGTCAAAGATTTCCCTACTGCCTATGACATGTGGAGAAAACTAGAAAAGATATATGGAGGAGATCATAAAGTGAAAAGAGCTAAGGTAGAAAGTCTAAGAGGCTAGTTTGATTAGATGAAGATGAAAGAAGATGAAGACATTCCAAAATATAGTGAAAGAATCAAAGAAAGTGTAAGTGCAATCAAAGTTGCAGAAGGAAAAATAGATGATACTACAATAGTCAACAAGGTATTAAGGATTCTTCTTCCTATTTATGAAATTAGAGTTTCATCTATTCAAAAGATGAGAGGTGATCCTAAAAATGATATAACATTGGATGTTCTAGTGGGAAGATTGACTGCTTTTTATTTGGATAATTTTGATATCTTCCTAATACTAACAACATAGAATCAACATTCAAAGCCAAACTAACTCTTGGTGGAAAGAGAGTAAAATCAAAAGGTAAATAGATTGGTAATGAAGAAGATGATGATTTTAAGGATGACCTTGAAGCTATTGAAGCCCTGCTTGCAAGAAGGTTACCAAAAGGTAAAGGTAAATATAAAGGTAAAATACCATTGATTTTATTTTGTTGTGAAGAGGTTGGTCACATTACTACAAGGTGTCTAAACAATGAAAACAAAGATGACACAAAATTCAACAAGTTCAAAGGAAAGAAAAATTTCAAGAGCTACAAAGACTACAAAGACAAAGGAAAGAAATCTTATTACAGTGCTAAAGATTTTGACAGTGATGATGAAGATGAAATGGTATATATTGTTGTTAATGATGGATAAAATAGTGAGGAAAATTTTAAAATGGCACTTATTTCTCATGTTAGAAAGAATGGCACATGGGTAATAGATAGTGGTTGTTCTCATCACATGATTGGTGAAAAAACTAAGTTTGAACACTTGGAACATTATGATTGTTGGAGTGTTAGATTGGAAAATAATGAATCATGCTATGTGAAAGGAAAAGGATGCATTACATTATATAAAGGAATCAAATACAACAATTCCTACTAGGTTGAAGGACTAAGGCATGATCTTTTGAGTGTGGCATAGTTGAACAACATTGGATACAAGGTAGAATTCATGAATGGGAAAGCCAAGTTTCTAGATGGAATAGGAAACCTAGTTGGAACTAGAAATTAGACTAAAGGTAATCTATTCTATCTATATCCCACTAAAAATTCATGTTCCTTGGCACAAGTAGATGAAATTTGGTTATGGCATAAAAGAACATGTCATGTAAACTTTGATAACCTAGTTACCATAAGCAAAAACAAAAGAGTAAGAGGTATTTCAAGTATGAAGAAACCTAAAATGAACATATGCAAACAATGTCAGATTGGAAAAATGGACAAAAGTAGTTTGTAAAGTAAAAATTACTATTCAAAAGAAGTATTGGAACTTGTTCATACATATCTTTGTGGACCAATAGGTATAGGGAGCTATACTAGAGAAAAATATTTTACTTTTTTTAAATGATTATTATAGGATGATGACAATGATGTTCCTAAAAGAAAAATATGAAGCTTTTCAAAAATTCAAGTGGTATCTAGATAGAGTTGAAAAAGAAATAGGGAAGAATCTAAAATTCCTAACCTTAGTTAGATAGATGAGGTGAATTCATATCTAATGAACTCAATGAGTTCTATAATGAAAGAGGGTTTAAAAGATAAGTATATGCACATGGTACACCTCAGTAGAATGGCATAATAGAAAGAGGAAATAGATCTATCTGCATGGATTATGCATGAACACAACTGATTGAGAAAAATATTTCAACCAAATACTAGAAAGAAGAAATCAGCATAGTAGTTCACACCATAAATTGAGTTCAATTGAAGAAAGGTACAAATCAAACATCTTATGAATTATGGTATGGCTATAAACCCAATATCTATTATTTCAAAGTATTTAGACAAAAATTTTATATCTTGAAAGAGGCAAGGAAAGAAAAGTTTGGTGCAAAAAGTGATGAAGGCATATTCTTAGGCTACTTGAACAAGAACAAAGCATATAAATGTTTGAATCTTGTTACTCACAAGGTTATAGAAAGTGTACATGTGAAAATTGATGAGTTTATCGAAAAGAGTGAAGAAAAAAGCAACAAAGAACATGAAGACTACATAAACATTATTTACTATGAGCCTGACTTTACTCAAGTTTCAAGAAAGTATGGTCAGGCAACTGTAGACAACACCACCTAAGTCATCTAAGTCTACAGTATACACTGAGTTGCAACTAGTACAACCCAAGAAAAAAATAGTGCAAACAGAGTCATAGTCAAAAGAACCCAAGTCATAGACTGAGGGAATTGAGTCCTAGATAGTGGGACCCAAGAAAAGATTAGAATTTCATAGAGTCATTGAACATGGTGAATCTAGTGAAACAAGTCCAGAATCTAGAAGAAAGGAATCTTTACTTGCTCGATACGTCAGAAGGCATTAGACACCTAAAAAAATAATTAGAGATTAGAAAAGAGGCAAAATGAAAAGGAAAAAACTAAAAGGTACATGTTTTCTTAGTGAATTTGAGCCTAGAACTATAAAAGATACTTTGAATAATGAAAGTTGGATAGAGGCAGTGAATGAAGAAATTGAGAAAATTGAAAGGAAAAATACTTGGACTTTTGTTCCTAGATGCAAGGATAAAATCTAATTGGTACAAATTTGGTTTTTAGAAAAAAATTAAATGAAAAAGGTGAAGTGTCAAGGAATAAGGCAAGGCTAGTGTGTAAAGGATATACTCAAGAAGAAGGTATAGACTATGGAGAAACATTTTCTCCTATTGCAAGACATGAAGGAGTCAGAACACTGCTTGCTTATGCTGTACATAAAGGATTAAAAGTGTATGAAATGGATGTAAAATCAGCTTTCTTGAATTGAATTATAGAGGATGAAGTCTACATTGATCAACCTAAAGGTTTTATTGATCCAAATAAAAGACACATGGTTTGTAAACTGCATAAAAATTTATATGGTCTCAAAAAAGCTCGTAGAACATGGTATGAAAGAATACATGGATATTTGGTAAGGATTGGGTTTTAAAGAAAAAATGATAATATTAGTTTGTATATAATGAGATATTGTTAGAAAAAATATTTGTGGATGATATTTTATTCATAGGTCATAATGACTTATCTAAATCATTCTCTAAATAAATGAGGAAAGAATTTAAAATGTCAGTGTTTGGAGAGATAAAATTCTTTGTTGGTTTACAAGTCATCCAATGAAGGATGGCATTTACATTACTGAGTCAAAATATATCAATGAAATATTGAAGATCTTTGGAATGGAAAATTCCAAATCAGTTGGAACACCTATGTCTACTAGACACAAACTATTCAAGAATGATGATTCAAAGGAGGTAAATCAGACTACCTACAGATCCATAATTTGGAAACTTCAGCATGTGCTACACACAAGGCTTGATATTGCATTAGAAATTTGTATAGTTGTAAGGTTCTCTACAAATCCTAGATAAAATCATATGATGGTAGTTAAAAGAATTATGAGATATCTAAAAGGAACTAAAGACTATGTTTTATGGTACAAGAAAGGAGGAAACTTTAAGTTGAAAATGTTTACTGATGTAGATTAGGATGGAAGCATTGATGATAGGAAAAGCACTAGTGGAGGAGAATTCTTTCTTGGAAATAGGTTAGTATCATGGACAAGCAAGAAGAACAATTTCATCTTGTAGTCTACAATAGAGGCAAATTATGTTGTTGCAACAGTTAATTATTCTAACATAATTTATATCAAGTAACTATTGTTAGGAATGAAGGAAGAAATTAAGGACCCAGTGGCTATCTATTATGAATACAAAAGTGTAATAAAAATATCCAAGAATTGAGTGATGTACACTAAGACAAAACACATTGCAATCAAGTATCATTTTCTAAGAGAATTAGTTCAAGACAAAGAGGTAAGGTTGGAATATCTATACACCGAGGAGTAGGTTGCAAACATATTCACCAATATATTACCTAAGGATGCATTTTTGTATCTAAGAGGTAAGCTAGGGGTCATTTCCCTATCTGATTCTCACTAGAGTATAGATTAGTAATGCATCAACAGATCTACATTAACAAATTGTCAAGTTGATGCAAGGATTCTAGAGCACATTGCAGATGGATCAGTACATCAAGTACATTCAAAAATCACTATATAAAGTCTTCAGCATTTGATGTCAAAAAGGGAGAGATTGATGTCATGTCAAAGCATCAGTGGAAGAGATTAGATTTGTATAAGAGAAAGAGGGAGAGTTGATTTAGATAGAGTCTAAAGATAAGATGTCAAAGGGATTTCTCATGGATGAAGAATCAAAATCAAACTAAGGATATCTACTACAAAGCTTTCTTTGCATAATGAAATGTTGTGTTTCCATCAATACCAAAGAGGGAGATTGTTAAAAAAAATTATTCAATTGTATATATTCATTGATATTACACAAATTTCACACTCTAATCAAGCACAACTAGCGTTAAGCAAGCTTAGTCAGACACCAAAGAAGACTCTAGTATTAATTGAGCATATTTAAGTAGGAACTAAGTTCAATTGGTAATCAAAGGAAGTTAGTGTAAACTGAGTTATGTCATTCAGTGAAGAGAGTTAGTATTAACTAAGCTAGGTTGGATATCAAAGAAATTTATGCATTAACTAAGTGATCAGTCTAGTGTTAGCTAACTATCAACAAATTACTTTTGTTAATTAATTGGTTAATACAAGCTAACTAAATAGATGTTAAATGTTTTTTGAAAGGGTATTCAATCTTACTTGACATTGGGTTCTTATATATGAAAGGTAAAGTTGTGAATTGAATTAAGTAATTGGAAGAATGAATAAGATACAAAATAAGAAGGATATCTGATTAAAGATAGAACATCTGAGGAGATACAAAAAACATTCTGATTAGGATGGATCAAGAGGATAAACCGAAATAATGACCTGAATCTACAAAGTTTGTTGCATTATTAATCAATTTAATCATTGTTAGTCTCTAACAATTGTAGCAATGAAGAAATCTCTCAACAAAGTTAACTTAATAATCATTTTTGTAAATCCTCTAACAAGAGGCATTTTTGATTGAAGTGTCTAAAGACCTCTGACAAGGCCACTCTTAATAGGTGATTAAAATCCTCTAATAGGGTCACACTTAACCATGTTTTTTGTAACCTTGAATAGGGTTGGCTCCTAATAAGGCTCACTTTAGAAGAGTGAAAAGTTGTAAGAAGTTGTATTGGTGGTTTTCCCAAACTGGGTTTCCACATTAAATCTTCATGCCTCATGTGTTTATTTTATTTTTTGAATGTTTTATGATTCTACAACTAAGTTAATAAAGGTTAATACACATTAATATCTTAACACTACCCTTTTAACCAAGTTATAGTGTATATCTAGTTCTACTAAAGCAAGCAAGGATTTGGTTTACTAAGTGATAAATTTGTATAAACATCTAAGGGACTTAGAATTGTTTCTTTGGTAATTGATTCACCCCTCCCCTCCCAGTCACTCCTCTTCCATTTCCAACATTGAGTATGTTGAAAATTGGTTTAGTTGAAGATGCTTATGAATATGCATCAAGGTAGAAGATAAGTTATGAAGAAATCAAGGTAAATAGTTAACAAGAGTGGGTAAGGGTAAGAAAGTTACTTCTAATGGAAAATTTGTGTTCTAAAGTGTTTTTCTTATGTGGTGATGTGGGACACAGAGATCTTGTCCTGGTAAGAAGATTGATAAACAAAACTTGATAGTAGATGAAGGTCAAAAATAAGAAACTTCTAATGTTGATTTAGCTTCCCGTGTAGTTGGAGAATCTCTTTTGATGAGAAGGATCATTTTGGCTAAGCATGATGAGGAACCAGTGAAAAGAAGGAATGTGTTTAGAACTTTTTGTAAATCTTGAGATTAATATTGCAAGGTTATTATGGATGGAGGTAGTACTAATAATCTTGTATTAGAGGAAATGGTTAAGAAGCTTGGATTGCAAAAATTGAAACATGTTACTCCTTATGGTATCGTTTGATTTCAAGATGATCATTGGGTATAGGTTAGAGAAAAATGTTTGGTTCATTTTAGTATTAAATCTTTTGAGATAGTTTTCTTGGAAGACCTTGGAAATTTTATAGAGGAGCTATAAACAATTGTAGAAATATTATTGTTATAGTTGTTCAAAGGATGGAAAAAAAAAAATTGATTTCTTTGAAGGATAAGGAAGGAGGAAAAGAAAAGAACCTTATTATTTTTTGAACTTTCAATTTGAGTATAGCAGAGCATGTGGTTAAGCTTATTGATGTAAGATAGTCAAATTTGAGAAAGTTATATGATCTTGTGATTAAGAATAGAGGTAAAGGAAAGAGTACATATAATTAGATTAAAGCATGCAAAAGGTACAATATTGTCATAGTTTTCATGGAAGACCTTGGAAATTTTATAGAGGAGTTATAAACGATTGTAGAAATATTATTGTTATAGTTGTTCAAAGGATGGAAAAAAAAAAATGATTTCTTTGAAGAATAAGGAAGGAGGAAAAGAAAAGAACTTTATTATTTTTTGAACTTTCAATTTGAGTATAGCAGAGCATGTGGTTAAGCTTACTAATGTAAGATAGTTAGATTTGAGAAAGTTATATGATCTTGTGGTTAAGAATAGAGGTAAAGGAAAGAGTACATATAATTAGATTAAAGCATGCAAAAGGTACAACACATTTGATCTTGGTAGTAGCAACAAAACTATAATATCTGAAAAAATAGTTGGATGCACTAGTAAATTTGGATAGACTTCTATGATGATTGATGAAGATGGTTTATAGGTTAAGAATGAGAATGGGATTAACATGGTGAATAATATTATATAGTCATAATTCCTTATGGAACATATTTTTTCACCTTGGGTGTTTGATGTAGGTGTATCCTTGGGTTGTTGGAAATCTTCATCACCCAAAAAGATATTGCTTTATTTTCTATTTTCCAAATATATGGCTAACAATTTGATTAGGTGAATGCTTCTTGTCCTTTTCCAAAATCCATGGGCTTGTATTCTTATTGGGGACCTATCTTGGATCATTCTCCTATGATTGTAGAATGTAATGTTACATATGTTTGGAATTATGCTTCATCTTCTCAAGTGTTGATTTTTTATGTGGTTCTTCATATGATGCATGGCATTTGTTTCAATGAGGTTGAATATTTGGGAGTTAGCTTTTCCAATCTTGGATCTAGATAGTTGGATGGTGTGTGGACCTATATCTAAGGCCTCCAAAGACCTTATAATGTATTATGTATTTTTTTATTAATTCATTGTGGGTCAGTCCTATATTGTATAACCAGTTTCCTATTATGGAAGAATGTGAACTCAAAGCCAACCTGTGTGTCTTGGTGGCTATATGTGTAATGTAAATGAGTCTTTTAAGAATAATGGAAGAATAGAGAAGGTACATATTTTGAGAATTAGGATTTGGTCTATAAATTGGAATATATTGGTCATAACTAGAAAGTCCTTACAACTCGATATGTATAGTGTTCAATTGTTGTAATTCAAGATTTTTTGTTAATATTTTATCTTGTTATACTTTTGTTGTGGTATTTTTTTGTGGATATGGTCATCTCCTTTGGGGATACAAAAACCTTATACTATATCAGAAGGTAAAGGATTAGTGTAAATTTGCAAATTCTAGTTAGGAGATACAATAAATTTATTCATACTATCAAAATCAATAGATATAGCATTAGAATCAATAAGGCATTTAATCTCATTCTTAAAATCATAACACCTTCGAGTATCATGACCCCATTGATGATGGTATTCAGAAAAAACATTTAAATGACTTAGGCATTAGTTTTCTAGTGTCAATAGGATGGATAGGAAGAAGTTTAAGAATTCCAACATTAATCAATTTAGTCATCACCTTAGGTAAAGGTTCAAATAATTGAGTGTACTTACAATTAGGATGATACACAAAGGAAAAAGTAGTTGTACCTTTAGATTTAGTAGCTAGTTGATCAACAATTGTGTTGGTTGACTTGATTTTGATGAAAAAATTAGGTTTGGAAAACTTGTTTTGATTACTAGTAGCACTACTCTTATCACTAGAAATAGGAGCCATTAGAGTAGAGCTCTCAAGTTGACTCACTTGTAACTTGTAAATGTGAAGCATGACACAAAGATGTCAAAAGGATGCTTACTTGATAAAGAGAACCTTATCTCTAATGTTTTTCTATAAATTAGAAATAAACATATGTCGAATATCATAATCAAACATAGGATAAGATATTTGAGCATACAAGTGTTTAAATCTACCAATAAAATCAGTAGCTTTCTCTTTAGCACTTTTTCTGAAATGCATTAAATTAATCAAAGAAATTTTTGGACCAATATTATTTTGAAATCGTTGAATAAAATTATTAGGAAGTGTTTGAAAAGAGTCAATAGCACAAGGAGATAAATACAAATACCATTGCAAGATTCTATCCATAAAATTTTACAGGAACAACTTAGCTATAAGCTTATAGTCATGAGGAAAATCACTACATATAGTCTAGAAAGTCTTAACATGGATCACGAGATCACCCTTACCATTATATGTCTAAGGACAAGGTACATCAACATCATGGTGTCATATAACAACATGAGGGATATCTAAGGAAAGGGGATTAGTAATGTCACATGTAGGAATGTTCAACTTAGGTTGAGTAAATTGAGATATTTTTTGTTGCAACATAGTGATATTTTGAACCAAGCTACTAATAATTGGATCAGAAGATGCAATAGTAGGCATAGATATATTAGATGTGCTAGGAAAACTATATGAAGTAGAAGGAAGATACAAAGATATCAAAAAAATATAAGAAGGAATGGATAAAGGATTGGATAATGTAAAAGGAATTGCATTATATGAAGGTAATGAAGAAGGTATAGAAGTAGGAGAAACACTCAGATGAAGTGAATGGTTAGGAAGATCAATACTTATAGGAATGGAGACTTGTAAAGAAGTCATCATAAGATGTGGAGAATATGTAGGAATGCTAAAAACTGTTAGGATTAATGAGATAGAAATACCAACTACATACAACTATTACCAATATCATAAAATACTAAATCACACCAAAAAAAATAGACACAAAGATTTAGTGTGGCTCACCCAATCCCTAGGCTATGCCTACCAAATAGTGAGTCCAATATTTTTGTTATGGAGTGATTACGACTTGATTACAATTTGTAATCCCTTATAGGTCAATGTCACCACAAGAATCTCTTATCACATCATTGCTAATGAAATCCCTAACCTTAAGCCATTTTATACAAGATTTTTTCTACTTAAAAAATTAAAGATGGAATAATTATGACATATCAGCACATTGGAAAATAATCAATAAAATAGGCCCAAAAAACATTTTGGGGACTATACCCCCAAACGCCCAATAACTGTGGCTTATTTCCCATGATTATATTCAGGGATGTCACCCAAAAATGCCCACTTGAGGCCCAAATTGGCCTTAAAACCCATCGAGGAATTATGGAGAGCATATCCTACTTTCCTTATTAGTCACCATAGACTAACACTCTACCACCATGAGGATTGATTAGGCTCCACAGTACATAAAAATATACCACTTGAAGAATAATCCTATAGAAATACCACTACTCCGTAAGGCTCTCACTAGATCGAACCACCCTAGACTTAGTTGTTCATTTATTATATTCAATCTAGATGACCAATCGAGGTTGAACAAGAGTTTAACTTCTCCTTCTCAATACCTTTGTATACATATCTTTTGGATTATCATCTACATGTTGTTTGAAACTACAATTGAAACAATTGATATGTTTTCATGGATGTCAAACCTTATTGCTGAGACATTTTCTAACAATTTAGAGTATCAAACTAGTTGATTGATGAAGAAGATTTAAAAAGAGAGATAATTAGATAAACTAGTGAAGTTGTTGAGTAAATAGGATCAAGTATGATGGAATTAAAATGGGAACTTGATCAATTAGTCTTTGACAAGATAATGTGTTTTTCAATCATTATATGAATTAAAAAAGATAGATGAGTTAATGTATAGAAGAGAAGAGAAGAAGTTGAGTAAAACACTAAGCTTGACCGAGTGATAGTTTTACTAGGTCAATGAAGTAGAAGATTAAGGAACTTAAGAGATAGTTGAGCAAGCAATATCATTCAAGTGATAATTATGACCAACAAAGATGAAGAAGGAAAATGTAGTAGTGATTGAGTGTAGTGAAGACCGAGTGAGACAGTGAAAGCTATGTGAGACAAAATAGTAGAGTCCAAGCTACCTAGTGTTGACCAAGTAGAAGAACATAGTTATGACCAAGTGTCAGAAAAATAACACTTTGTCAAAGATTCAATATTTGAGGTCAAAATAGTTGAATTTTCGGATGTGTTAATGACAAGGATTGATGATCTAGTGTATTCAACAAATGAATTGAGTTTTTTAAAGTGGTCTAAGGTGAGGATTCAAGGAGAAGTATCTAGAAGTTTCAAGAAAGGAGAAGGACAAAATGATGGATAGATTCAATGAATCTAATTGGACCTTAAGATATATAATGATGTTTAAGAAAAAAAAAGATCAAACCTACCTATTTAAGAATGGAAAAGAGATGTTTATATTGGTTGATTCAATGTTGATTGGAAAATTTGTGAAGAACTAGTGAAGAACATAGTAATAGAGGAAAAGTGTGATTGCTTGAAGGGTTGCCAAGAAGATCAGAGATGGAGAGCATAATGAATTACAATCAATGAAGCAACAATTAAGCTGAATGGAGATCTAAATTTGTAAAGTGAGTTGTATCTTGACATATCAAACCTAGTTGTTACTTTGTAACCATTGTGGCGGTAAAATCCTTTAATTAGGGTTGTATTAGAAGTCATTTGTAAATACTTTAATAAAGGGGGGCATTCTTATGGAATGATCCAAAGACCTCTAACCAAGCAACTCCTAAGAGGGTGATTAAATATTTTAATAGGATTGGCTCTTAATCAAGCTCACTTCATAAGAGTAAAAAGTGGTAGCATGTTACTTGGTGGTTTTTCCCAAATTGGGCTTCCACATTAAATATTAGTGTAGACACCTAAATCTAATTACATCACTAGGTAATCTTATTTAGCCATCTCCTAGGATATTATTGATTAAATATTTATTATTTAATAAATTAATCATCATCCCTTAGTTAGTTAATTAAATTAATTAACTATAGTCCAATTGATAAAATCAAATGATAACCCAAAATTAACTTATCAATTAAATCCCTATTCCTTTATTAAATTAAATAAATTCTCAATTCTATTTAATTTAATTTCATACCCTCATTTTATTAAGTAAATCATTTAATAAAATAACTAAACTCTTAAAACATCCCTAAAAACAACCTTTACTCCTAATCCAACCCATTCACCCATACTAACCTCACTTAGCCACCTAACTAACCCATCCCATCAAAGCTAAACCACTTAAACCCTAACCCCCTTTCTAAAGCTAATCATAATCTCCCTCCTAAACATGTGCACAACTTTAAGCAAGCGTTAAGACTTGCTAACTGAAGCTAAAGTCAAGAAACTCATCCTCACCCTCACCCTTCAAAATTTATGACTCTTACATCCCCCTTTATGACTCTTACATCTCTCTTACATAATCAAACTCCCTCATTAATCCCTTGACCAACCCTTATCCTATCATCTCACACTCATCCTCCTTGTGACAAGTGTCACTTCCCTATTGGCTCTAAACAAGCACAATCCATGTGCTCCCCTTTGAGTGCATCTTGACCCTCCCTCACTATTTTGACATCCTTGCATCTTGACCATCCATCTTTCTACCCCTTGGCCTATAAATGAAACCCTCTCCCTTCACAAAGATCATCCACCTTTTATGCAAAGTTATAATTCTATTTTGTGAAGCTAAAAACTACTAAAATACCATCATAATGCTGAAATCCCTCCATACCTCTATTATTTGAAACCTTCACCCATACACACACTTGATAACTACCCATCCACTTGAAGCTTGAGCACATTGTGAGCACACATTGCCATTCATCAGGGACACATCCACTTCATCATGGGTTATACCATAAGGAGCCTACCATTCTTCATTTGCTTCCTTTTGTGGTGATAACCTTAGTCCTATCTTAAGTGTTAACTATTTAGTTGTGTTTATGCTATCCTCTCATCCTAAGATTTTTGTCTTTGCAATCTCCTCATACTGAGCTTTTTACACCTACTATCTCCTCATATTGAGTTTTTTACACAATCTATCTCCTTATACTGAGGTTTTTACTTTTTCTATCCTCTCATCCTAACCCTTTTACCTTCGTTATCTCCTCATACTGAGCTTTTTACACCTGCTATCTCCTCATCCCAAGCTTTTCATCCCACTATCTCCTCATATTGAGCTTTTTACACCTTCTATCTCCTCATCCCAAGCTTCTCATCCTACTATCTCCTGATACTAAGCTTTTTACACTCGCTATCTCCTCATACTGAGCTTTTTACACTGGCTATCTCCTCATACTAAGCTTTTTACACCCTCTATCTCCTCATACTAAGCTTTTTGCTTTCGCTATCCTCTCATCATAAGATTTTTACCTTTACTATCTCCTCATCCTAAGCTTTTTACTCCTATAATCTTAAGCTTTTCACAAACTATCTTCTCATCTTGATCATTTCATCTCTTTTATCTCCTCATCTTGAGCTTTTCTTCCACTATCTTTTCATCTTGAGCTTTTCATTCCCTCTATCTCCTCATCCTAAGCTTTTCATTTTGCTATCTCTCATCCTACACTTTTTATCCATTGTCTCCCTATCCTAACCTTTTATCCACTATCTTCACATCCCAAGCTTTTCATCCCCTTTATCTTCTCATCCTATGCTTTCCCTCTATCTTCTCATCCCAATCTTTTAAGCTACTATCTTCTCATCTTTATCTTTCCTACTGCTATCCTATCATGCTGAGCTTTTGTCCGATAATCCCTTGTAAATCCTTTGATCTGTTAGCTCTATATTCATTCCATGTTAGTCCTTAGCTTGGTTTCATTGTGTGCATCTTGAACCTCCCTCACTATTTTGTCATCCTTACATCTTGACCATCCATCTTTCTACCCCTTGGTCTATAAATGAAACCCTCTCCCTACACAAAGATCATCCACCTTTTATGCAAAGTTATAATGCTATTTTGAGAGCCTAAAAACTACCAAAATACCATCATAATGTTGAAATCCCTCCATACCTCCATTTTTTGAAACCTTCACCCATACACACACTTGAAAACCACCCATCCACTTTCAGCTTGAGCATATCATGAGCACACATCTCCATCCATCAGGGACACATCCACTTCATCATGGGTTATATCATAAGGAGGAGCGTATGGCTTGTGCTTGTTTAGAGCCAATAGGGAAGTGACACTTATCACAAGGAGTATGACTATGAGAGGATAGGATAAGGGTTGGTGAGGGGAGTAATGAGGGAGGTTGAATATGTAAGAGTAATGTAAGAGTCATAAAGGGGGATGTAAGAGTCATAAAGGTTGGAGGGTGAGGGTGAGGATGAGTTTATTGACTTTAGCTAGGGTTAACAAGCCTTAACCCTTGCTTAAAGTTGTGCACATGTTTAGGAGGGGGATTAGGATTAGCTTTATAAAGGGGGTTAGAATTTAAGTGGTTAGGTTTGATGGGATGGGTTAGTTAGGTGGCTAAGTGAGGTTATTACGGGTGAATGAGTTGGACTATGAGTAAAGGTTGGTTTTAGGGATGTTTTAGGAGTTTAGATATTTTATTAAATGATTTATTTAATAAAATGAGGGTATGGAATTAAATTAAATAGAATTGAGAATTTATTTAATTTAATAGAGGAATAGGGTTTTAATTGATAAGTTGATTTTGGGCTATCATTTGATTTTATCAATTGGACTATAGTTAATTAATTTAACTAATTAACTAGGGGATGATGATTAGTTAATTAAATAATAAATATTTAATCAATAATATCCTAGGAGATGGCTAAATAAGATTACCTTGTGATGTAATTAGATTTAGTTGTCTACATTTTGCCCCTCTTTGACATAGTGTTGGAACAACACTATTTCAAAGAAGTTTAGATATAAACAATGGGAAGAAGACTTTTTGAAGCAACATGGTTGCCCCAGTTTTAAGTAGAAAAGGAGAGAATGGACTGCATGATGCCCCCCCAAGAAGGTGGTGGGGAGAGAAGGCAAGGCTTGAGAGTTTCTTGAAAAGTACAAGAATATAGGGCAAGTAGGAGGATGGAGAGTGGCTACAAGAGGGGGGGTTAAGGAAGCTCATACTTTCACTATGGGAGCATGGCACAAATGAAAACCTTGTGCACAAGGATTAGTGATGGTTAAAAACATGGGTTAAGGGTGATGGGGAAGGTGATTTATTGTTTGAAATTAAGCCCAAGGAAGTGATTTGCAAGATGGTAAGCTTGAGGAGAGTATGATTCTAGGATTATGATTGGGGATTGCTAAAATTATGATGGATGTAGAAGTAAGGATTATGATTGATTTAGGAGCTATGATTATGATTGATGTAGGAGCTATGACTATGATTGATGTAGGAGCTATGACTATGATTGATGTATGAGCAATGATTATGATTGATGCAAGATTGAATACCATGGGATTGATAGATTGGTTGGATCATGATGGCAGGATTGATTGGATGGGATGCTTGGATAGGATGGAATTTTTGAAGGAATCCATTGAAGCTTGAGCATGGGGGTGTTCCAAAGGGGAGCACCACCTAGATTTTTGAGCACTTATTTTGATATAGGAATATTGGGGATATGCCAAGGTTATTAAGAACATCAAGGCCTTTGTACCAATATTACATGGGACTAACACGAAACAAACACGCAAGGATTGTCCCAGCATCACACGTGAATCCAAGAAGAATCAAAGTGGAAATGATACTGGGTAACCCACAAGAAAAGGATATTTCCCAAGTGCACCATGTAACTGCAAGTGATCACATGTTTGGACTATCTAAGGGTCATATTTGACTGACTCACAAGTAGAAAAAAGAAGATGAAAGAAAGATTGAAACCTTGTTTGTGAATTGCCTTTGTCCCAACACACCATGATATAAAAGATTGTGGTGACTTTGAGGAGGGAACAACCCAAATTGCATTGAAGAGATGCATGAAGAGCCAAACATGAAATCCTGAAAAGGAAATAAATTGAAAGAAAATGTAAATCTATAAAAAGGTTAACCTTTTGCCAAAGAGATCAGTAGGACTAGATACTAATGAACCAAGAATAGATGAGAGGAAGGAGGCATCCTACAAGGATCTATTATTAATATCGAGGACTAGGATGAGTAGGGAAATCAGTACTCTTTAGGACAACATTTTGATGACAAGGGATCTTGTACAATCATTCACTACAACATCTAACCAAGATAATTGCAATATATGATCAGGCATGAACCGACACAAAGAGATGAGAGATATACAATGGGACCAAGCTAAGGACTAACATGCAAGAAATATAGAACTAATAGATCAAAGGATTTACAAGGGATTAATAGACAAAAGCTCAACATGATAGGATAACAGTAGGAGAGATAAAGATGAGAAGATTGGGATGAGGAGATAGAGGGAAAGCATAGGATGAGAAGATAAAGGGGACGAAAAGCTTGGGATGTGAAGATAGTGAATAAAAAGCACAAGAGGAGGTGATAGTGGATAAAAGCTTAAGATAGGGAGACAATGGATAAAAAGTGCAGGATGAGAGATAGCAGAATGAAAAGCTTAGGATGAGGAGATAGAGGGGATGGAAAGATCAAGATGAGAAGATAGTGCAATAAAACCTCAAGATGAGGAGATAAAGGAGATGAAAATCTCAAGATGAGAACATAGTTTTTGAAAAGCTTAAGATTGCAGAAGTAAAAAGCTTAGGATGAGAGGATAACAAAAGTAAGAAGCTGAGTATGAGTAGATAAAGGGTGTAAAAGGTTTAGTATGAGGAGATAGCGGGTGTAAAAAGCTTAGTATGAAGAGATAGCAAGATGAAAAGCTTGGGATGAGGAGATAGCAGGTGTAAAAAGCTTAGTATGAGGAGATAGTGGGATGAAAAGCTCGAGATGAGGAGATAGTGGGTGTAAAAAGCTTAGTATGAGGAAAAGAAGGGAAGAAGCTCAGGATGAGGAAATATACTTAAAGATAGGGAGTGGGAAGGATGGATCCCAATGATGATGATTAGGGTGTGACCAAGGCTTGCAACAAGGTTGGGTAGAAGATTAAGAATGTGATTGGATGTACAATGGAATGGTGTAGTTGATGATGGATTTCTAGGAGCATGAGGATATGAATGATTGACATTAGGGTATATGGGGATACCTACTATTAGATACCAATGACAAGGGATGTACTAGGTGATGGAAAGATGGAGAAATGGTGAGGAGTGCAAGGATAGGAGAAAAAGGTATTACTAGTAGAAGGTTGGATAGAGGAATGTGAAAAGATAAGGATTGGAAGATGAATGGTTTTGGGGATGACAAGATGAAAATAGGGCTAGAATGGGGGGATGGAAAGATGGACATGACATGATCTCCAAGGAATAGAGTGTCCCCAGTAATATTTTATTCAAGAGGAGGTTTTATAAGGGGTGGGATAGGATGGAAGATTTGGTCAACAAGAGGATGAGGGAGAAAGATGGAAGCTAGGAGGATTCTTTTATGAGGAGTGTGATAGGATAGAGGGTTGGAGGATAAGAGGATAATAAGGTAGAGGGAAACTAGGATAGGAAAGGTGAATGAGCAAGGAAGATAGGGGATAATAATATTTGGAAGATGAGGATTATGGAGGGCTTATATGGATGGAAGGGTGGGTGGATAAAGGATAGGTGGATACAAATTGTGAGGGCAAATGGATGTCAAAAGGATGACCAAAAGCATGTATCTGGTGATGGACTTTATGAGGATCAAGATCCGAAGGAAGATGGTGGGTGAAATAGATAAGATGTGGTTGGTATGGATTAAGGTTAATAAGAGCATTCACACAATTAAACAAGTTAACACTTAAGATAGGACAAATGTTATCACCACAAAAGGAAGCAAACCAAGAATGGTAAGCTCCTTATAGTATCACCCATGATGAAGTGGATGTGTCCTTGATGGATGGAGATGTGTGCTCATGATTTTGCTCAAGCTTCAAATGGATGGGTGATTATCAAATGTGTGCATGCAAAATGGTTTCAACAAAGGAGGGATTTCAGCATTATGATGGTATATCCCCAATATTCCGATATCAAAATAAGTTCTCAACAATCTAGGTGGTGCTCCCCTTTGGAACACCCCCATGCTCAAGCTTCAATGGATTCCTTCAAAACTTCCATCCTATCCAAGCATCCCATCCAATCAATCTTGCCATCATGATCCAACAAATCTATCAATCCCTTGGTATCCAATCCTGAATCAATCATAATCATCACTCATGCATCAATCATAGTCATAGCTCCTACATCAATCATAGTCATAGCTCCTACATCAATCATAATCATAGCTCCTAAATAAATAATAATCCTAGCTTCTACATCCATCATAATTTTAGTCATCCCCAATCATAATCCTAGAATCATACTCTCCCCAACCTTACCATCCTCCAAATCACTTCCCTAGGCTTAATTTCCAACAACCAATCATCCTCCCCTCTCCCCCTATAACTATTGTTCTTACCAATCACTTATCCTTTTGCACAAATTTTTCATTCATATCATTCTCGCATAGTGAGAGTATGAGCTTCCTTAAAACCACTCTCTTAGCCACTCTTCGTCCTCTTCCTTGCCCTTGATTCTTGTACTTTTCAAGAAGTTGTCAAGCCTCACCTTCTCTCTCTACCATGTTCTTGAGGGGTCATCATGCATTCCATTCTCTCCTCTTCTACTCAAAACTAAGGCAACCATGTTGCTTCAAAAAGTCTTCTTCACATTGTTTATATCTAAACTTCTTTGAAATAGTGTTTTTCCAACACTATGTCAAAGAGGGGCAAAATGTAGACACCTAAATCTGATTACATCACTAGGTAATCTTATTTAGCCATCTCCTAGGATATTATTGATTAAATATTTATTATTTAATTAATTAATCATCATCCCCTAGTTAATTAATTAAATTAATTAACTATAGTCCAATTCATAAAATCAAATGATAACCCAAAATCAACTTATCAATTAAATCTCTATTCCTCTATTAAATTAAATAAATTTTCAATTCTATTTAATTTAATTCCATACCCTCATTTTATTAAATAAATCATTTAATAAAATATCTAAACTCCTAAAACATCCCTAAAACCAACCTTTAATCCTAGTCCAACCCATTCACCCATACTCACCTCACTTAGCCACCTAACTAATCCATCCCATCAAAGGTAAACCACTTAAACCCTAACCCCCTTTCTAAAGTTAATCCTAATCTCCCTCCTAAATATGTGCACAATTTTATGCAAGGGTTAAGACTTGCTAACCTAAGCTAAAGTCAACAATCTCATCCTCATCCTCACCCTCCAACATTTATGACCCTTACATCTCTCTTACATACTCAACCTCCCTCATTACTCCTTTGACCAACCCTTATCCTATCCTCTCACACTCATCTCCCTTGTGACAAGTGTCACTTCCCTATTGGATCTAAACAAGCACAATCCATGTGCTAACCTTTGAGTGCATCTTGACCCTCCCTCACTATTTTATCATCCTTGCATCTTGACCATCCATATTTCTACCCCTTGGGCTATAAATGAAATCCTCTCCCTTCACAAAGATCATCCACCTTTTATGCAAAGTTATAATGCTATTTTGAGAGCCTAAAAACTACCAAAATACCATCACAATGTTGAAATCCCTCCATACCTCCATTGTTTGAAACCTTCACCCATACACACACTTGATGACCACACATCCACTTGAAGCTTGAGCACATCATGAGCACACATCTCCATCCATCAGGGGCACATCCACTTCATCATGGGTTATACCATAAGGAGCCTACCATTCTTGGTTTTCTTCTTGTTGTGGTGATAACCTTAGTCCTATCTTAAGTGTTAAATATTTAGTTGTTTTTATGATTTTGTTATTAGTTAGTATTGAATTTGCACTACTAGATTAGGTGATACACTTAGTGTCATATATGTGTGAATGGTTTTTTATGCACTAAACAGAGAGCTAGTGATGAATGTGTTGGTGTCCAAGTCATGTTGCCAAGCCATTTGTAAGGCAGAGTTGGTTGATCATCATTGCAACCAATCCATCCTTGTAAGGTCAAGAAATGTGCTTAACTTGTTTAAATGTCATGTATAAACCAAGCACTAGTTACTACCAAGCAATTTAATGGTCCTCGAGTACTCCAAATTTTACCTAGCTAAGTATGATAGTAGAGTGTTATGTAAATGTTGAGGATAGTGTATGTCAAGAAGTTGGTTTATACCTAAAAAATTTAGTGCCAAGTGATAGCACATGGATAATAGTTATGACCAAGTATCAAAGAGGTTAAGTGTCAAGCAAACTAGTTTTGTTATATGTATTTGGAATGGCACAAACACTTAGGTAAATTATTTGAGAGAACTTCTATGCATGATTTAATCATCATAAAGACCTTTAAGGAGATTAATATGATTTTTTAATCGTTAATCCATTTGAAAGCCATCCAACCAATTAGAAAAAGTGAATGCATAAATAGTAAAAGAGATGAAGCTATATTGTTGATCTTGATCTAGAAGCTTCATTAGTTATCTATTTAAGGAGGATCCAAACCCCAAATTAGAGACAAAGGGAGGGAGGGAGGGACATAAGGAGAGAGAGAGAGAGAGAGAGAGAGAGAGAGAGAGAGAGAGGTGTGTGTGAGTTTATCTTTGGATTTGAGAAGCAAAGACCAGGCAAAGTGACCAAGCAAAGTTGTGAAGGAAAAAAGGAGTTATATAAGATGTGAGATCATATTAGAATTAGAAAGAAGAGATTTTTTATCATCATTTGAAGTGCAAATTGAAGGATCAGGTACTAATCTATTCTGGCAAAGTGAATCGAGGTAAATCTCTTAAGAGAGTGGTCTTAACATACCTTTATAAATCTTGTAATAGACTTCTTACTTCATTGTTAGTTTAAATCCTTTAATAAAGGTAGATTGAATAAGTCTATATGATCTTAACATGGAAAATCCTTAATAGGGTAGATCATTAGAAATGATCAAACTTGTATCCCTAATAGGAAGACTTTATTGCTACATTAGTGAAGATTTGTGTATGTCATCACAACCCCAATCTTACCTTCACCTTGGAGGGTTTTTGAGTAACCAAATATTTTTTGTCATGTCTTGGTCATTTTAATTTCATGTTTATGGTTATCATCAGTATATTAGATCTAATATATCATTGTAGTACATGTTTATGTGATTTACTATATTGATGTGAGATGGATTAGTATGGAATACATTTGATTTGATATTTGTTTCAAGGGATAAAAAAATTATAGATCTTGATTCATGTCTCCCCCCCACCCTTAGTATCTTGATTTTCCAATAGACCTCCAACAATTGGTATCAAAGCTTTATTCTCTTAGCATAAGTTTAATCACTTGAGAGTTAAAATTTTGGAGATGGAGGCTTATAAGTTGGGAAATATCATTGAAAATTATAATTTTGATATACAATGTGCACTAAAAAAACTTGAAACAACAAGAGAGGAATTGAAGAATCCTTAAAGAGAAGGAAGGATTTGGAAATTTAGCAAAATGATACATAATATTTGGAAGATATTGAAGGTCTACTCAATGATGGAGATTCTATTGAAAGTGATGTAGCTATAGAAGATCTATTGGAGAAGAAAAATATATTGAATGAAGAGATAAGAGGACTAAAGAGAGAGCATGAAATCCAATCACTACGATTATGTGAAGTGATGAATGGAAAAATAAAGCTAAGGAAGAAAATAAAATGGTAGAAGAAGATAAAAGATAAATAGCTATAAGACTTGATGAAAGGAACACGGATGTGAAAAAGCTCACAAAAACTTACTTGGACATGGTCAATCAACTACTACTTGAAAATCAATAACTGAATAGGAAAGACATGGAAATTGCAAATCTGAGATCACTAAATGATCAACTAAAGAATTAGATAAGATCTAAAAAGGAACTCAATGAGAGGATGAAAAAACCTAATGAAGTCATGAGAAACTTTGAGAAACTTATGAGAACATAAAGAAGATCCAATGACACCTCTCGAATAGGATATATCAAACACCTATCATCTACTAAAGAAGGGGAATCATCAAAGAGTGGATAAAAAAGGAATGAAAAACCAAAGAACATCAATCCTACATGTTATCATTGTGGAAAAATAGGTCATGCAAAAAATGTTTACAAAAAGAAGACTAGTAAGCAAAACCCTTAGCCCAAATTCAATGGATAAAATTTTAATTGTAAGAAGAAAGGACATCAAGAACATGAGTGTAAATCTAGAGTTAGCAATACACCGATTGCACCTAGATTTGAAGGTCATTGCTACAATTGTCAAAGGTATGGATAGAGAGATCAAGAATGAAGATCAAATAAAAAACTAAACTAGTTAGCAAATAAGAAAGGAAATGGACCTAAGCAAGGTAACTCTTACAATTGGGATTACAACACATGGTACAATTTTAGCTATTGTGGTGAATATTGTCATAATGCAAAAAAAAATATTAGGACACACTTTAGAGGTAAAGCCAAGAGTTGGATGAATGGATGTCTAGTTTGTTATAGTTTCCACAAGATTGGACATGTAAGAAGAAACTACATGTCTCGAGTACCAACACCAAGCAATGAATAGTCCAAGGAAAAGGAAAATTTGATATAGAATAGACAAGAAATGAGATGAATCAAGCATGGAGAAAGAAGAATGAAGGCAACAAAAGTGGAACTAGTGTAACAAAGATCACCCAATCCAATGGATTGAGTGATCACACTACCTCAAATTAAGAAATTAAGGTATGTGAGGAACTATATTTCAAATGATTTATCACACATCAATTCTTGACATATGATTTGTTAAAGTCTGTATTTACATAATATAAGATACATTAGGACTTTCTGAAGTGTGAACCAAGCAAAGGAATACTAAAATGGGATATTGACTAGTTGGTGTCATGAATTAGTAATACCACCAGGTAGTGACCCAATGTTAGTATAGACCAAGTTGATAAAATGACTAAGTCAAGTATGGAAGTTTTAGTAATGACCAAGTTCTAGTTTTTATTCAGTGATGAAATAAAGGGAATGTGCTAATTGATCTACTATTTAATAACTAAGCCAACAATATTGTAGTCACTAGTGTACAGAGAATTTGTTGAAGACCTAATTTGACTGTATGAACCTATATACTAAATTTTATGGTTTATTTTCATTCACCCAATGATTAGAGAATTTGTAGAGAAATTCAAAGGCAATTGAAAGAGAGATTTTTGCAAAAAATTTGAACATTCAATTGCGTTCCATTGGAAATTATTGTGAAGTGTTGAAACATTTTGTAGTTACTGAGTTACAAAAAAAATAAATTCAAACCCTAACATGAAGAATGGTGGAAAGTTCATCTATTGGAGTAAATATGCAAGAAACAGAGGTAAGAAATGTTCAATTTGTTAAAAGTGATACTTGTCCATCTCCAAATTTCTGAGTCATTCTAGAGATTGTGATGAAGGGAGATTGGGTGCCCTACCATTGATCCCACAAAAGGTTTTAATGATTCATGATGTGAGGTCATGCTATTTATGCAAAGCAAGTGATATTGGAGATATGAGTTGAGGGAGGCATATAAATAATTATGTGAAAATGAAGTGTTGAAGAACGAGCATAAACATATTGCTAACAAAGGATTAGTTTATTTCCTAGACTTCCCTCTTAACTTCAAGATTGATTGGATTAAGGTAATTTTAAGAAGGATTCATGACATGCACACGAGGTTGGAGAATAAGCTGATAAAGATAAAAAGGGAGATCATTGATCGATTAACTGGCTACCCTACTCTCGATGGAAAGAGGACCATGCAATGTCAGAGTAAGGAAGTGATTGAGACTAACACAATGGCCATGTTAAACAAAAGAGGTATAAAAATTTCTACCATCACAAACCCTGAAATTGAGTTTGGAGTAAGGGTGATAGCACATAAATTTTATTGGTTGAGAATGTTGGATAGTTTCTTTTGTATTATAGTTGATCAGGCATGGAAGATAGTTAAGAAGGATCATGCATATGATCTTGTTGAGCTGCAATTGACAGAGTTGGCAGAGAATTTATCATCAATTAGGAATGCCAAAAATACAATGTGTAAGTTTCAATCCATGATTGTTTGCATATTTTCTCTGTTCAAAATACTTTTTCCTACAATTGGAGATTGTTTCTAGTATCAAGATTGAGAACTGACACAACAAATCAATGATTTCATTAATCAATCAGGAGATAATTTTGATAATATAATGGATAGTTACTTTGATGAATTTAAGAAGAAGATGAGGAAGAGGAGCACAAATCCTATATCTTTAGTTTAGACATTTTATGATGTTGTTTGTTTCCTTGTTGATAATAATTTTACCTATGTTCAAGATGTCATACCAAGGGTAACATGGTTGAGATGATTACTGTATGAGGTAAATATTGATGAAATAATTGTAGAAATTACAACATTATTGGTTTCTCAAGTTGATAAAAATGATAAGACATTTGGGAAGTATGAGGAGGAAAAAACCAAAATAACTATTGTTTTGAAGACATGATTAGATAAAAGACATTCTTGTTGATTCATTTGATATTCAAGATATTAATGAGAAGGCACCTATTATAGACCAATTAGTTAACATTGTTGAAATGGTCAACAATGATGATATAGAGGAAAATGAGAAGTTGATAAAGTGGTTTGAAAATAAGTTTGAGACTAAATTTTTGGAGAAAGATTTAATAAAGATTGCAATAAGGTAGGTTGAACTTTTTGAACTTGTAAATAATTTAGAGGGATTTTTACAAAATATTCATTCTTTGTATAAAAAGCTTTGTGATGTAGCATTCTTTACAAAGGATAACCAACATCTTATTGAACAACTATAGTTAGATTTAAAGTCAACATAACATTCTTTGAGCATGGACACAAGTTCAAGATCCATTCATTTTAACAAGTTGACTATTTCCCAAGGGAGATTAACTATACTAATAGATAATGATGATAAAATAAGGGCTAAATTGATCTCTATTCAAACAATCTTGATATCTTATTTGGAGGTCATGTAGAGAGAGGTGACATCTAAAAAACACTTAGTGTAGAGAGATTTTTGATCTCCAAGTGATGTTGCCAAATAGTGTCAAATACTTAGTCATTTCTAAGCTAGAGTTGGTCAATTGTCACTATGACCAAGTCATCCTACTATGGCTGAGCAATGTGATTAACTTATGTAAATTTCTTGTATGGAAAGAGTAGTAGTTACTACTAAGCAAGTTAGTTTTTTTCGAGTATTCCAAAGTGTACCAAGCTAAGTATGATAGTTGAGTGTTATGTATGTGCCAAGGATAATGTATGCCAAGAAGTCAGTTTATGCTAAGAAGAGTTAGTGCCAAGTGACAACACATGGATAATAGTTATGACCGAGCACCAAAGTTCTTAAGTGTCAAGAAAGCCAATTTTTTTATGTATTTAGAATGACACAAACACTTAGGTAAATCATTTGAGCTAACTTCTATGCATGATTCAATGATCATATAGAAATTTTTTTAATCATTAATGCCTATGCAAGCCATGCAACCAATAAGAAAAATGGAATGCATAAACAAAAAAAGAGATGAATCTAGATCATTGATCTTGATCTAAAGGGAACATCAATATTATATTTAAGGAGGATCCAAACCCTAATTTAGAGAGAGAGAGAGGTTTGTGTGCAGAGAGGCTATGTTTAGATGTTAGAAGAAGAGATGATGTAGGAGTATCTTGGGTTTCCTTGAAATCCTTCTCATTTTCATTCTACAAGTTATTGTTGAGTTCTAGTTACTATTGAGTTCTATTTGTTGCCAAGTTTTCCATTATTGGTTGAGTTGTCTAGTGTTGGTTGAGTATTCCTTCATGTGCCAAGCGAACTAGTTATTTTACTAATGCTCGATCAATTCTTTGACTGAGTTGTCTATGTTTTGGTTCTTAGTAGGAGACAACTCTTGTATTTAATTTAGATCATAAATTTAATGATAGGATCCTATCTAGGAATGAGTGTTGACAATTTTTAAGTTGACCTTTGTTTGAGGTAATGTTCTAGAATCATTTGTACATCATTTGGGAAAGCATAAATAGGGTGCTTAGGTTTAGGTTAGAGAGGGAACTTAGGGGGTTTAGAGATTTTGGAGCATATGAGTCTGAACGTGTGAATTTGAAGCTAGATCATGGATCTTGAAGTTTCATTTTGTATGTGATCATAACCCATAAGGCCTAAGAGCTAGGCATATATGATAAGAATATTTTGTTTCTCTCTCTCTCCTTGGTGTTATCTTATGTTGTTTTCTTCCATTGTGTTTACTCTACAAGGTGGTTTGGATAGATGGGTGTGCCTTTGGCCCTAGTTCTCTCTATCCCTCTTTGCACTAGGTTACATCAGAGCTTGAGGTTCATCCTTGTGGAGATTAGATTGTGTAGAATCCTAAGTTGGATTTGGTTTTAGGGTGCCAAATTTGAGGATTTGACATATAACTTGTAGAGGGTTACGATCTTACTAGAACCTGATTGTAAAGATGGTTTGAGGTAGATGAAATGTTGATAATGCCATATTGGATACTTTGAGAGAAATTGTAGCTAGATTAGATGCTTTGGAGACATCCCAAAGGAGAGTAGCACATCTTGTTGAAATGAGTGATGATGAAATAATAGCACCATACCCTAATCCAGAACTTGAAGAAGATCAAGATGAGGTAAGATTTTTGAGAGTACTATCTAGGGAACATCGAAGCCTATTGTGGAAATTCTTTCTTATGATGGAAAATTGGACACCAATGTTGTGGAGTGGATTGGATTTTTGATATGGAGAATTTCTTTGAGTTTGAAAACACTCTTGATAATAGGAAGGTGAAAATTGTAGTTAGTAGGTTGAAAGGTCATGCTTCACTATGGTGGGAGCATTTGCAAATTGATAAACAAAGGAGAGGAAAGGAGAAGATCAAGAATTGACTAAAAATGGTGAACAAGGTGAAGAACAAATTCCTTCTTACTGATTACCAAGTAATCTTGTTGAGAAAGAAACAAAGAGATATGACTATTAAGGAGTGAGAAATTCTATAGATTGGACATTAGATTTGGACATGCAGATGATGATATTGAGAAAATTGAAAGGTATCTAAATACATTGAGATCTAAAATCCATGATGAAATAAGTTTTGTAAAATTGAAAAGTATGGAAGAAGAATACCAATATGCCTTGAGAGTTAAGGAGATCTTGACAAAGAAGCATGAACAAAGACAAAGAGGTAGATATGATAGATTCTAGAGAGACAGAGGTAGATCTTATGGAGAAGGTGGTAGATATAATAGTTATGTTCAAGATAAGGAAAATCTAAATGGAAAAGTGCTGACAAAATAAAGACTGAATGGAAAGGTGGTAATTCTTATCAAGGAGGTACTAGTTCTTCTTGAGGAAGAGGTAATTCTTATTTTAGAGGTAGTTTTCATGGTAATTATTTTAGATGTGGTAAAGAAGGGCGTAGATCCTCTAATAATGGGAAAGGTAATAGAAATGTTATGATTCAAGGAGACATTGAGGGTTCACCAAGTGGACTTGAGGCTAGAGAAAATTTGATGGTGAGAAAAACCTTGTGTAATAAGAGAATTGATGAGGAACCTATCCTAAGGATGGATGACATAATGGACTTTTTCAATGGAGCAAAGCATTTTACAACGATTGATATGAAGAGTGGTTATCATTAGATCAAAATTAGAGAAGGTAATGAATGGAAGACTTCTTTTAAGACAAAATATGGTTTGTATGAATGGTTGGTTATGCCTTTTGGTTTGACTTATGTACCTAGTACTTTTACGACGTTGATGAATGAAGTTCTCAAGAGATTTTTGGGTAAGTTTGTGATTGTTTATTTGGATGACATTCTGATATTCAATAAGACTAAGGGACAACATATTGAGCATGCAGGACAAGCATTCTAGAGATTGAAAGAGAAGAAGTTGACGATTAACTTGAAAAGTGTTATTTTATGCAAGAGGAGATTGTGAATTTGGGATTTGTGATTTTAGTTAATGGTTTTAGAATGGATCTTGAGAAGGTTAAAGAAATTTTGGAATGGCCTACACTTGAGAATGTGATTGAGGTAAGATTACATGATTTCCCTAATTTCTACAAAAAGTTTATAAATAATTTTAGTTATGTTTGTAATGTTATGACTAAGACAATGAGAGGAGAAAGAAAGAATTTTAAGTGGACACATTGAGCTAACAAGAGTTTTGCGACATTAAAACAAAAGGTTTTTTATTTACCTCTACTAGCTTTACTTGATTTTAATAAGGTGTTTCAAGTTAAATGTGATGCAAGTGGTAGTGCAATAGGAGTTGTGTTGAGTCTAGAAGATAAACCTATTGCTTTCTTTAGTGAGAAGTTGAATTATGCTAAAAGAAAATATTCTATGTATGATCAAGAGTTGTATGTTATTGTTCAAGCCTTGAAGAAGTGGAGACATTATTTGATTCCTAAGGAGTTTGTGTTATGTACTGATAATAAATCTTTATAGTACTTGGGAAGTCAACATAAATTGAATCACAGACATATGAAGTAGGTTGTGTATTTACAAAGTTTTAAATTTATCATCAAGCATAAAATTCGATTCACTAACCAAATTGCTGATCCATTGAATAGAACACATTCTTTGTTGACCGAGATAAAGGGTCAACTTATTTGTTTTGATGAAATAAAAGAGTTGTATGATACTGACCCTAATTTTTTTGAGGCATGGAGAGAGTGTGCAGCGCCAAATCTATGAGATCACATGAGTAAGTATGATGAGTATTTCATTCAAGAAGGTATGTTGTTCAAGGGAATTCACTTCTATATACCAAGAAGTTCTATGAGACATCAAATGCTGAGCATGTTGCTCATATTTCCTTGAAACAGATTGTTAGATTGTGTGGATTACCAAGAAGTATTATTTCTTATAGAGATAGTAAGTTTTTTGGTTATTTTTGGAGAACTTTGTGGAAGAAGATGGGTATTGAATTGATATTTAGTTCTACATTCCATCCACAAATATATGGATAGACAGGTTTAGTGAATAGAAGCTTGGGTAATTTTTTGAGATGCTTAGTTGGAGATGAACCACATAATTGGAAGCTGATATTGGCACAAGATAAGTTTGCATATAATAATTATGTGAATAGGAGGATAGGGAAAACACCAATTGAGCTTGTTACTAGAATGAACCTAGAGGAATATTAGATTTAAGGGATGTTACTAGTGAAGAGAAGAGGAGTGCTATGGGGGAAGAATTTTTTGATTTTATGGAGTCTTTGCATAAGGAAGTGAAGTTGAAGTTGGAACAAAGTAATCAAAAGTATAAGAAGAATGTTGATAAGTCTGGAAGATATCATGTCTTTGAAGTTGGTGATGAGGTGATGGCTCATTTGAAGAAAGGTAGATTTTGTTGAAATTGCAAAAACCCTAAAATGTTCAATTTTAGAGGTCGCTCTAAAATGTTGTTATAAGTGGTTGAGATGCATAATACATTGTAATGTTGGTGTACATTTTTGTTGGATAATAGAAAGGTTGAAGGTTATGTAGGTGGACATAGCCAAGGTTTTGGGTGAACCGCAATAAATTTGTGTGTTATCTATGTTCTTTGGGTATTCTTCTTTTGTTTTTGCTATAACTATTTATTCTTATATTATTTTGGATATATCAAACCGTAATAGATTTCTTGCTCGAACATATAGTAAGTTAAAGAAGTTTTGACCTTGTAAGATCTTGAAGATATTTGATAGTGGTAACACTTATGAAGTTGATTTACCTAATGACATGGATATATCTCCTATATTCAGTGTTGCTGATTTGTATGAGTATCATGAGCGAGATGATGAAGTTGTTGTATCAAATGATTATCCTAAGAAGAAAAATGAAGATGTTGAATAGATATTGGATTAGAAACTTAGTAGAAGCACAAGAGAAAAATATTACTATGAGTGTTTGATGAAGTGGAAGAATAGACCAATGGAAGATGATACATGGATTTCCCAATCCTTCTTGGGTTTCCTTGCAATCCTTCTCATTTTCATTATGTTATAGTCAAGTTCCACTCATAGTTGAGTTCTAGTTGCTGCCGACTTGTCAAGTGTTGGCCAAGTTGTCTAGTGTTGGTCAAGTTTGTTAGTATTGGCTGAGCTATCTTGTGCTAGCCGAGTGTTCTTTCACGTGCCAAGTGAACCAATTAATTTATTGATGCTCATTTGACCTAGTTTTCTATGTTTTTGTTTTTAGTGTGATCTGACACTTGTATTTAATTTAGATCATGAATTTAATGATAGGACCCTATCTAGGGATGAGTGTTGACCATTTTGAGGCTTTTTTGATGTAATGTTTTAGAGTCTTCTATAAGCTATTTGGGAAAGTATAAATAGGGGGCTTAGGCTTAGGTTAGAGAGGAAACTTAGGGGGTTTAGAGATTTTGGAGCATATGGGTTTGGAAGTAAGAATTTGAAGATAGATCATGGATCTTGAAGTTATATTTTGCATCCAGTCATAACCCAAAAGGCCTTATAACTAGGCATGTATGTTGTTAACTTGATGAATTAGTAAGAGTATTTTGTTTTTATCTCTCCTTAGTATTGTCCTTTGTTGTTTACTTCCATTATGTTTACTCTACAAGTTGGTTTGGATAGCTTGGTGTGCCTTTGGCCCTAGTTCTCTCAATCCCTCCTTGTACCAAGAGACCAAGAAGAGTGACCAAGAAGAGAAGTGAAATATAGAAAGGAGTTATATCAAATTTGAGATCAGATAAGACTTAGAAAGATGAGATTTTTTATCATCATTTGAAGTGAAAATTGAAGGATCATGTACTAATACATTCTAGCAAAGTGAATTAGGGTAAATCTCTTAACAGAGTGGTCTTAACAAACCTTTGTAAATCTACTAATAGATTCATTGCTTCATTGTGAGTTTAAATTCTTTAATCAAGGTAGAAAAAATAAGTAAGCTCTTAATAGGGAAGACTCCTCACAGAGTAGATTATTAGAAGTGATCAAAATTGTAGCCCTGATAGCTAAACTTTATTACTATAGTAGTGAATATTTGTACATTTCATCCCCACCCTAGTTTTACCTTCACCTTGGAGGGTTTCTAGGTAAAAAAAAAATTGTGTTATATGTTGATCATTTTAATTTCATGTTTATGGTTGTGATCAGTAGATTAGATCTAATATATCATTGTAGTACATGTTTATGTGATTCATGATATTGATGTGAGATGGCTTAGTGGTGAATTCATTTGATTTGATATTTATTTCAAGAGATAAAAAAATTAGATTGTGATTCACCCCCCTCCCAGTATCCTTCTTTCTCAATATACTTCCAAAAGAATGAATAAGTTAAGTTGTTGATAAGTTGCTATTTTGGCTGAGTTATTTTATGAGATTTAATATGGTGTTTGAAGTTGTTAAAAGTTCATGAATTGGTACATATAGACCTGAGGATAAGTGATCCCCCCCCCCCACTCTTCTTCTCAATTATTCTAAATATTCTAACAATTGGTATCAGAGCTTTGGTGATTGTAAGGAAAGTTTGAAGGGACTTAAGCTGAAGATCAAGATTTGCAAGAGAGAGGTTCCTATGTTGAACAAAGATAACTTCCCACCATGGCAACAATTGAATAAATTTCAACTATCTAGAGTTGGATATTTTGCATTACACTACTTTGATAATGAAGATATGTAAGTACCTAGACCTGTGACAATTGATAAAATCAAGGTGAAGCATGAGCACAATCAAATGATGAGAGATGTGGCATCTTCCCTGAGTTATGTTGAATTTGATGATGTAATGGATTGCACTACTGCAAAGAAAATGTGGGATAAGTTGGCACAAATTCATGGAGGTGAAAAAAATGTGTTAAGGGCTCAAGTAGAAAGCTTGAGAGGCAAGTTTGATGACATGACAATGAAAGAATGAGATATTGTTGCATAGTATTATCGCTGAATCAAGAAGGTTATGCATTCTATTAGAAGACATAGAGTAGTTGATGAGACTATGATAAGCAAGGTATTGGGGATTTCACTTTTGATCTATGCAATTAGAGTATCTACAATACAAGAACCGATATGTACACATGGTACTGGTCTAATCTTGGATAGTCTAATTGGTAGACTCAATGCAATTGAATTGTCAAAATTTTATAGCTATACACCTTCTAATTTTGAATGTTCTTTCAAGTTTCAACTAACCTTTGATGGATCTCAAAGAAAGAAAAAGAATAAGCATTTGGATAGTGCTAGTAAATCAGATAATGATCTTAATGAGTTAGAAGCATTATTGGCAAGAAGACTACCAAGAGGAAAAGGAAAATACAAAGGTAAACTTATTATTTGTTTTACATGTAGCAAAGTTGGTAATATTGCTATAAGATGTCATGATAGAGATGATCTAAGGAAGAAAGGAAAGAAAAAAAATACTAAGGAAAGAGAGACAATAGAGACATCCAAGGTAACAAAGACTACAAATAAAAATGTAAGAAATCATGCTACATTTTTGAACAAGATGGTTCTGATAGTTATACTGATGCAAATGATGAAGAATTTATTTATGTTGTAATGAAAGATGAATATGACGAGGATGATAAAATTTCTCTAATCTCACATGTGAATAAGAATGATAGGTGGATAATTGATAGTGGTTTCTTGCATCATATGATTGGTGATGAAAGTTAGTTTGAAAATATAGAACATTATAATGGAAGTAGTGTTAAGTTTGGAAATTATGCACCATGTTATGTGAAAGGTAAAGGATCAATAATATTGAATGACAAGATCAAATGTGATTTTGCATATTGGGTTGATGCTTTGAAATATAAATTATTGAGTGTGGTACATTTGAATAGCTCAAGCTAAAAAATTGAATTCCAAAACCAAAAGTCAAAGGTCTATGATGCTATGGGTGAACTAACTAAAGTGGAGATAAAAAAAGAGGTAACTTCTTCTATCTAGACCTATCTAAAGATATATATCTATTTGCACAATTTGAGGATGTTTGGTTATGATGTAAGAGATTATGTCATGTGAATTTTGATAATTTGGTAAACATATGTAAGATAAAAAGAGTAAGATGATTACCAAGATTGAGAAAACTAATATAGTGACATGCAAACAATGTCAAATGTGGAAAATGATAAAGTCTAGTTTCAAGAGAAATACCTATTCTTTTGATGATATTTTGGATATGGTTGATATTGATTTATGTGGTTGTATTGGAGTGTAAATATACTATAGTGACAAATAGTTTATTCTATTTGTTGATGATTTCTTTAGGATGATTATGTAGATCTTAAAATTGTTTTGACAAGTGAGTGTCAACATACTTAAACCATTTATTTAGTTCATGTCGAACTAGTATTACGTGCCAAGTACAAAATGTAAATATTAGAATATGCTAAGTTGTAATGAGTGTCGAGTCACTCATGTGTTGAGTCACTCAAGTGTTGAGCATATAGACCATGTTGAGTAAATTCAAGTGCCAAGTAAATAGTGGATGTCAAGTAGTTTAGGTTCCAAGTCAGAAGTAGAAATACGATGTATGTTGAGCATTAGAGACTTCATATTCTGAGTGACACAATTTGGATATATTTGTTTGTAAGGGCACAAACAACTATGTAAACCATTTTTGCGCTGACTTAAGGATAGATTATGATCTTTTGGAGATAAGGATGAATCTATATGTGAATTCCCTATGTAATTACATGCAACCAATTAGAAAATGGGAAGGCTTAAGTGAAAAAATGGATGAATCTTAGCTATAGATTCATAGCTAAACCTAAGTTAGCAGAGTCTTCTTAAGGAGGACAAAGCCCTAAATTTTTAACGATGATGAGAATAATATACAAGGGGTGAATAATCAAACTGGAAGAGTGAACAAGACAATTTGCAGAGCATTCAAGGTGGCTTAGTAGTAAGAGTGAATTGTAGAATTAGTTAAGTAAAGAATAGAGGATAGAGAAGGATACAACATTGATACATTAGATCATGAAGGATCAATTAGAGATTGCAAAGAGGTGATCTATTATTAGGCAAGGAACTGCCAATCATAGGATCTATGCTAAGACATTTTGATAGGTGATTTTAGTTAAATCTCATAATAGAGTAGTCTTAACAGGCTATATGAAATCCTTTAACAAGGTGCTTACTTAATTGTAATTTGAAATCTTCTAACTAGACACACTTCTAATAGGGTGTTGAAACCCACTAACGAGGTGGGACTTAACAGTCTTTGTAAGCATTTAACAGGGTAGGCCTTTCATATGGAAAAACATGATGCATGATCAAACCATTGTAACTTTAATTACATACACTTTATTACTATAGTAGTGAAGATTTGTGGGTGTTATCCCCACCCCAATTTTACCTTCTCACTTGGAGGCTTTCAAGGTAATCATATCTAGTGTTATGTGTGTGTTTGATTAGATGATGTTTCAGTTTATTAATGCATACGATACATGAATGGTGAAATTTTTATGGATCCAAGTTTAAAATCCTAATTCACCCACCCTCCCCCCTCAGAAGTTTACTCTCTTCCCACTTGTAAATCCAAAAATTGGTATTAGAGCCTAGTTCTCTAAAAGAGAAGCTTTGCGGCTTAGATGAAAGATCTTGAAATGGAATTCTACAAGCTAGGAAAGACTATTGAGAACTAGGAGATTGAAATACATCTCATACTACATTAATTGAATGAGGCAAGAGAGGAACTAAATAAATCCTTGAAGAGAAGGAAAGAGATTGCTATTGCAGAAAATGATGCACTATGAAAAGAGATAGACACCACCAAGCTATTTTTAGATGGTAACTCTAGTGAATTTGATGCAACAGTTGTAGATCTAATGGAAAGGAATAGAATCCAAGCTGAGGAAATAAAAAATCTCAAGTTGGAGCAAGAATCACAAGCTATGATGCTATGTGAGGTGACTGAACAAAAAATGAAAGTCGTGGAAGACAAAGAAATGATTGAAGAAGACAAAAGAATTCTGGCAAATAGACTAGAAGAAAAGTCCACAGAGCTAACAAAGACCTCCAACATGAAATTGGATACTCTAAGTCAAATGATGAATGCCAACTATGAACTGAATGTCAAGGACATTGAGATAACCACATTGAAGTTATAGAATGAACAATTGCAGAATAATCTGAAAAGAGAAAAGGAATTTGGTAAAAGTTTCAACAAACCAAATGAAGCCATTAAATACTTTGAGAAATTACTGAGATCCCTTATATCCAACAAAGATGCATTGGGATTGGGCTAGGTTGGGCATTCATTTTGCATGAGGTCAATGGCAGGAATCCATACTGTAATTCCTCTCTTGAAAAGAAAAGCTTTTTAAGGATCCACTCCAAGGTTTAGTGTTTGTCTTGCAACGTACCAAAATCTACTCAGTAGAAGATAAATGTGAGTGTTCACGAGGAGGCCTTTTTTGGTTCTAAAAACCTTTTTGTCTTGGAATTGAAGTAAAATCTATTTTTTGTCTTAAAATATCACACCAAAACAACAATATTTTTGTATTTTCTATTTTTTCAATGAATGCAACTATAACAATGCAGCTAGTATGAGGTCCTATTCTAACAAGGGGTTAGCAAAGGAAATAATGAAACTGAAAGAAAATAACATGAAATCAAATAAGTTGAAATTGAAATTCCTAAATGGACATAAGCTACAAAACACAATACACTATGAGTTAAACCTTCAAAGAAATTGGTAGGAAACCAATGAAAATAGGAGCAGTGCTTCCTAGAATCCACCAATGCAATCATTGGTGAGAATATTTAACAAATCGAATGATGTTTCACTCTTCATCAAATCGCAAGGCCACAAAAAGTGCACTCATGTGAGACAAAAAGCTATGTAGACACAAATTGGGTGATCTCTTCTCAAGCTTGTTATGTTAACAGAATTCATATATCTCTTGCAAACACCAGAACTACAAGATCACACGACCAGAAACAATGCAATAAACCTTTGGCTCAATCAAAATCTCATGAATAAAATCCATAAAACAATGACACATCTAGGCAAGAATAACTACACTCTGAATGCTAGCACCAAAAGCATAACTTTATTACATAATAACGGCGGCCCTTGTTACATTTTACAATGGGGTATTTATAAGAAATTGTCTCTTCAATTTGTGTTGAGAGTGAGAGATATCTTGATGCAATAAAATACTTTTAAAACATTTAAAAAAACTAAATATATACAAACTAACAATCTAACTAGTGCTTAGAGGGACTCCATCCACATTTTATTCATTAATTGGATGCATGAGCCCTTTACATATCAAAAAAATGAAAGCATGAGAGAGAAAGTAGGAGGAAGTCATCAGTCAAAGTAGAAGTACATGGAGACACCAAAAATAGAAGTTGGCCCTTTACTTGATGTGTGTCAGAGTTAACTTGCCATCAAAATGCGCTCCCAATGCATGGAAAGTGCTATTTTTAGAACTGGAAGTCAACTGTCAGCGCACCTCTAAATTGCAAACCTATAGAGCTACAGACCTCAACTGAGTCAAAATCTCAAAATTTTACTAAGTGTCAAAATTGAAATTCTGTCATCTGGGTTTTACTCATCTTTATCCTAAAGATATGTTTGGATGTTTTCCATTGAATTTCTCTATAATCTCAGTAATCTTAGCAACATCAGGAAGATCCAAAGCCTCATACTTGTCTTTGATCTTCTATCTATAGTTTTTTACCTCAATTCAATTTTTTGCAAAATCTTCGAGTTTGGTGTCCAACTCTAACAATGCTTCTTCTATCCTGAAGGCTTGTCTGATATCTTCATCACTTGATGCTTCCTCTAAAGTTTTTCTAAAATTCTCCACAACTAACTCAACTGGTAAAAGCTTCTCTCATTCTTCATCTTCAAAAATGTCCAAGCATGCATCATTGTACAACTTTTCTGCTTCCAAAATTTTCTCTTAGGCTTGGTCCTTGAGCCAATGTATCTCGTCATGCAATGTTTCCATCAGTTTATTTCCATCTACAATCTTTTCTATCCAATGATCTATCATGTCTAACTCTTCTCTTGTATATACATCAATTAGAATGCGGTACCTTTGCCCTTTTATGACCTGTAGATTTTGTAAATCCTTGCTCCATACCCATACCTCATCGATAATACTAAAGTCCTGCCTCAAAATTGCCATGATCTTATCGACATTCTCTTGTGTAGCATGCAATAACTTCAGACTTCCTATGATTATAGTGACACCCTTATCCTCAAGGATGTCTCGCCAATCCTAAAAAGCTCTCAAAAATGGACTGAGTTGTACACCTTCCTCTTCTCTAAGAATGGTATTCAAAGTCTCCTCAGGGCGTTTAGAATCAAGAGGACCAATAACTTTAGCTAAATATCCTTTTAAGATCTCAACTTTCCTTTGAAATGTTCTGATCTCAATCTCATCCTGTTCCATATGGTTAAGAACCTCCTTGATTCCCATAGTCATCATTTCTTGGGAAGTATCCCGTGTAGGCTTTCCTAACATGATATCCTTCACTTCATAGTCCTGACGGCTAACAACTTCTTCATCTATACCTTTCGGAGGGTGAGCCACCTGTGCAAATAAGTCCTTGTTCTAAGTAGTAGTAATGAATGAAAATGGTGTTGCATCATGTAATGGAGAGTTAGGCTTGTTCAAAATCTCTACAATGTCACAAATTTCATCCTCTGAAGCAAGGAATTAATGTTTAGCACTTGTCATTATTTCTTTTCAGAACCATCTCGAGATATGTCTTTCTATAACCTTGGCTCTGGTTGATGAAGGGATGTGTTCAACTACCTCTTTCCCTTTATCATCTTTCTTGGAGTCTCCTGTTGTGAGGGTTCTTCTTTTGTAGTCTCGATTTCTATAGATCCCATAGTTTGATCCTCAATTTCCTGAGAAGGTTGTTGTATACATTCTACTACCTGTACCTCTTTTGATGGCTCATCAGTAACCCTTGGTTCTGGTTCTCCTTGTAATGATGATTCCTTATGAACATGTTCTTCTGAACTTGGAGGTGGAGGTGTCACTAAAACCTTATCTACCATCATAACTTGAGGTGAAGATGGGGGAGTTGGATGAGGACCTTGTGTCTCGGGTGGCATCTGTGTCCAATCTTTTTGTTGAAGTTCACCTGTAGGAGTATCTCTAATCTTATCTCCAACCAATTTTGTACCCACTGGCATGAAATCAAAATTTGGGATGGAGAGAACATGATCACCTAGCTCCCTTTTCTCATTCACCCATCTTTGTACTTCATCTTCCAAAGAAGAGAGTTCTACCATTTCAGCTTGGGTGGGTGGTGGGGTATTTGTGACAATCTTCTTTCTTTGTAATTCTATGGCTTTGGCTAGTTGAGTTCTCCTTTGTAGAGGCACCTGCTCCCCCTCATCCGACTCTATTTCCCCCTCATCTTATTCTTCCTCGAGAATGGTTTTAGGAACAAAAGGATTAGGCACTAATCTTTTATGAACTCTTTGCCCCTTGTTCATTCTAACCTTGACCCTCTTTTTTTTTTGTAGAACCATAGGATAAGTGGGCTCTTCATGTATCAGATGAATGGATGTCTCTGGAAACTCTCCCTCCTCTTGTTGGCTTGACAAAATAGGAGGCAATGGAAAATCAACCTAGACATGAGAAATTCCGAAGTCTTGGGGCTCCTAGGGAATAGATTCCTGTCACTGCAAAGGGTCCTGTTCTTCAACATGCTCTATCTGAATCCTCTGAGGAGAGGCTCTCTTCCTCTTTTCCTTCTTCTTCTCCAAAGGATGGTAGACTATTTCTAGCCTGATAGGAGACTGGAGTGCAAAGATAGGAACTGTAACTTTCTTCCCCTTTAGCCTTTCTGGGTGAGCATGTGCATGAAATATCACTGTATCTGGAATTGGGTCAAGTGGAAAGGGTTTCTTGAGCCAACTCTTTTTCATTCTAATGACATGTCTCAATCAATGATTAATATCATCTCCTTCCCCTTTATCAATTTTTACATTCAGGATGGGCATCTCGCCAACTTTATCTATATTGAATAAGGGATCCAATAGCTCCTATGAATCCTATATCCTTACCTCATCTGGGATGGTCAAATGGAGAGCCTTCTCTACTAAATACAAAGTCATTCTACAATAGTCCCTGATACGAACATCATAATCATTTGTGGCATTCATCTAATGATCTTCAATGGCATCCTCATGATAGAACTCTTTTCTTTCCATGTTTTTCACTTTACCAACATTGTTGAAAAATGGATGGGGAGATTTATATTCTTCAAGAGACTAATTCTCCCATTCCCACTTCAAAGTTAGGATATCCTACTTTCTCTTTACCTGGTATGCTCCTATTACAAAAGGCTAATCCCAACAATGCCTCCATTGTTTTTTGATCCTCTCATAAGATGACTCAATTTGCCAAGAAATTTCCATTAGAACCAACTTGTCACTTGGGTATCTTGGGAGCTTCTTTGGATGGTTGGATGCACCACCAACTTGAATGTATGTGAATGTCCAAAACTTGATGAAATATGCACCCAGATCTATGATTTGTGCCTTAGCCTCATCAGTCAATCTCTTCCCATAATCCCCTTCAATGAATTGAATGATGGAAAAGATGAAGGCATCATTCACAATTCTGTACTCCTTGCTTTGTGATGAGAGCTTCTTCTTAACTAGCTAAGGATAGACTATATACAGCCATGCATTAGGATCCTGCATATTGCCCTTCTTGTACAACCTGAGATAGTCAGTGGCTCTTGCTGCAAGTAGATATACCACATTAGAAGTCATATAGAACTTCTTCTTGTCCTTTACTATCTGCAACTGGTCACACAAGTTATCACTAAGTGTAGTGGCCCAATCTAGTGGCATCTTTGTGTGTCTAATGGTCTTAATGAAGTTAACCATGAATTGAGTGAGATGACTTGCTGTAGGAAATCCCATAACTCTACTCAGGAGAATGATTGAATATCCAATATCATCTTTCATGTATCCTTGAGTGATATCTACTTTGCTGATTGTCTTCCCCTAAGGTGGCTTCTCAATGAAGTATGAGGAATATATGATGTCGATGGCCTCCTGGTAATGATCCTTATGCCACCTCTCAGTTGCTTCATATGCGAGCCTGATAAAATAATTGGCTTTAAGTAGGTGAGAAACCCTCTCAATATTATTAGGTCATAGATCTAAGACCACTTCCCCGATGATGCTCTTTACCACCTTTTCATCAGGAACAAAATGCTAAGATAGGGTCATAATCAATTCAGCTGACTGCACGGTCCCAAGATGTGATGTTGCATTTACCAATCCAGAATGAATTAAGGCAGATCTAAAAGATGACCTTTCGATTGGGTTGTTACAAACTTTGAAGAATTCTCCCAAGTCCATGTGTCCAAGTTCTGTGTCTTTGATCTCAGAGTATTCATCGTGCAACCGTGATTTTGGGGCTACACCTTGGAACTTGTACACAACTGGTTTTGCTGTTGATCCAGATGTGGATGCCATCTAAAAAAATGATTAATTATTGGATATAAAAAAAAATGTAAGAAAAGAAAAATAAACATCCTTTTATAAAACTTATTTATTTTGTTTTTTTTTTAAAAATATATATATTTTTAATTAATTAATTAATTTATTTATTCCTCTTACAACTAAATTAAACTAAAAAATAAATTAAATAAATAAAGGTGGGTGGAGGCATAGTGGCGTGTGCTGCCACGTGTGCCCAAAAGAGATGAGGGGGCGAGCGGTGCCGCAGCCCAAAGGGCATGCGTAGTGGCCGCACCGCACTTCCAAAAAGGGCACCGCGATGGCATGTAGCCCAAAGGGTGTGTGCAGCGACTGTTTCGTGTATCCAAAAAGGGCATCACAATAGTGGCTGCATGCAACCCAAAGAGTGCACGTCGTGGTGCTTTCGCACGCTTCCTCCCATGGTCACACATGCGCGCACATGCTGGGGTTTGTGTGGGAAAATAAATAGAGGTAGGGGGGAGGGGTTCTTCATACCTCTCCCTCTTTGCCCTTCTAAAAAATGAACAAGTAAGAAAGAGAGGGGGGTTTTATAAACCCCTTCCTTCTTTTCCTTTGCAAAGCGTGCATGCCTCGATGCACACACGCATGAGATTATTATTATTATTATTATATATTATTTATTTATTTTTATTTTTTGACTCTAAAATTCTAACTTATTTAACCAAGTTTTCTTCTCCCAACTCCCAAACTATGAGTTAGGAGTCAAAAAAAGTAGGGGGTCCCCATTCCTATTAAGGAATGGGGCGTGTGTTGTGGAGACCACAATAGGCTACACAAGCATTGAAGAAGGAGAATGATCCAAAGTTGCTGAACAAAGGAACATCAAAGGTAAGAACTCCAAACCTAGTTGTCATACTTATAGAAAGAAAGGACATACTACTAATGTGTGTAGGAGCAACAATGCAAAGTAGAATGTCAAGCCTAAGAACATGACTCATTTTGATAAGTGTAACAAGCAAGGTCATCATGCAAATGAATGTGGAACTAGGACCATGCATAAACAAAAATTTGAAGGATATTGCTACAACTTTCAAAAGTATGGACAAAGAGCCTTTGAATGTAGATCCAAATACATGTGGTCATCAAACAAGCTAGCAAAGGTAAGAAGCTATGGAAATTCTTATAATTGGAATTATAATACAAGATATAGCTATCACTATTTTCAAGAATATGGACATGTTCCTGAGAATTGTATTAGAAAACACTTCAGTGGTAACTAAAAAAGATGGTTGAGTCAAACTACATGTTTTAGCTAATTGAAGAATGGTCACATTTGTAAGCATTGTTCAACTAGGTCAAAGACACCAAGTTGTGAATTTGATAAAGGAAAAGGCAAGGAAAATGTTGAACACATCAAAGATGAGATGAACAAGACATGAAAAAAGAAAGATGCTTGCAACACATAAAATGTAGAAGGGATCACTTCACCCAATGGGTCAAGTGATCACATTTCATCAAATTGAACAATCAAGAGGTATGTGGGACTGATTTTCATGTGAAATATCATACATCAGTTCCAAAAAGAGTAATAGTACTAAAAAGACTACATTAGCATGAAAGAAGATGCAAGATGTTGTTATAAATTCAAGAATAATCTTTAAAGTTTTCATGTTGTTGCCAAGCATGAAATGTTTCCTGTAGATGCTAAGTGGAATGCTAGTTGATGCCAAGTTTATAGCTGTATAAGCACTAAGGATTAAATGCAAGGGTTTTGAAGGGTATACGATCATTTTTTGCTCATTTTTCATCATTTCAAATTTGAGAAAAGAGTGAGTAGAATGAAAGGCAATTTAGAAACTTGTTCATGGCATTTGTAAAGAATTTGATAGGAATCTTATAACACCAGTTCTCTAGATTTTACATGGTATTTATTACAAGCCAAGCTACATAGTTTTACTTTGCATAAACCCTAGTTTGAAAAATGGCATCCAGTTCGAGGAATGTAGAAGGGATAAAGGTTTTAAAAGTTTAGCTTATCAATAATGAAGTCAAACAACCAATATTTAAGGCCATTCTTGACATAGCATACAAAAAAGATCCTTCTGATGCCTTATCTATGATCTTGTCGAATGTCATAAAGGTGCAAGATGTAAGGTGACATTATAATTGCAAAACTAGTATCATTGGGGACTTAGAAATAAGAGAAGTATATGATAGATTATGTGAAAATGTTATTCATAAGGAAGAATATAAAATCATTGAAAAGAAAGGTTTGACGCATGCCCTAGATTTTCCCAATGTATTCAAAATTGAATGGATTAAAATTTTGTTGAGTCAAATACATGATGGATCCTTATGGCTAGAAGGTGGACCAATTAAGATCACCAAGAGAATAATTTACAGGGTTACTAGCTACCCAACCCTAGATCAGCCCAAGACTCTAAGGAGCGATTCCATGTGTAATGCCCCGCCAAGGGATCCAAAGAATTAACCTAGAATTTCACTAAGTTTGGAAACTTTTTTTTTAATTTAAAAAACATGAAAGTAATATCATTCACAACTGATATAAGAATAACTGAAGAAATAGAAATAACCATCTAAAAGTAAACATAACAGGTTACATTCTTTAAAGATCCCTTAACGTTGAATTACATCTAAATCAACTAAAATTATTGAATCCATCTAATACAACAACCACATAATATAATAATGATAAGTCCAATGTTTATACATTACATTTCTAAATGCTCAATCATTCACTATACATGTCACAGGGTATGAAAAGCTTAAAGAATATACATATGTGGAATAAGGTACTTCATCCTATTCTAATCCATGATACATCAAGTAAAGATAACCATATGATACACATGATACATCATCATAGAAGATATATGCATCCATCATAAAGATCAAACATAATAAACTAAGTGCATGGTTCCTCCCAACCATTAATAGCATCATTAGACCATCATGGGTCCTAGCCATCCCTCCATGCGTAACATTCCAAATCACCGAGGAGATCATTGGTATTAACATAGTAGGAATGTCACTCCTAACATATACTACATCATATGTAGAAAGTAATCTAACATGAAAATATAAGCATAAGATAACATCATATAACATATGCTAATCATCAGTGAAAGGATACATATCCACCATCATGAAGGACGCATCAGCCATGATGTCTCAAACGGATCTCAAATAATAAGAGTGGAAAAACACTACCACCTGACCACGTGGAACCTAAGTGGTCCACTCCCACCGTGCTGAGGAGATAATCTCAAGTCCCAAATAGGCTATCCAAAACACATAGCATAAATCTCTATAAGTCCAGGAATCCTAAAAGTATACTAGCTCAAAGGTTCCAATCACAAAACCGACATCTAATCCCCAGAGGCACACAATGACATGTAGGAAACCTACTATGCAAGTGAGAAAGCGTCATCGCAAATATCATGTAGAAGTTACCTTGGCAGTTAGCTATACTCCATAGGTCCCTACTGATCCTCATGTGGCCACTAATATCCTCTTATACTGACAAGGCATACTATGGAATGCAAGGTCACAACCAAGCATTCTCTCTACTCCCATCCTAGTCTGTACAAGCACTCGAGGCATGGGTGAGAACAAAACAATTATCTTTTTAGGTTCATTAAGTCAGTATTAGGTGTGAATGTCTTCACTTATTAAAACAACTTATAATGAGTTACCCTGGCAGCCTCTTAGGGCCCCGTCCCCCATTGCAAGCCACTTCCCAACACTACAAGCAGATAACCTACCCTAAGCTCATGAAATCATAAATCACCCCAGTCCTATACAAGCAACTAGAAAGAAAAATCAAAAGATAATCCAAAATAAGAACATCAAATATCCACAATAATAGCATCAAATCTCCATGAGCAACTGAAAAGCATCCATAGAAAATCATGACCACAATAGCTCTTTATTGGCAATGGAAGCATCACTGGTAATCAAAAGTATCCATTGGTTCTCAATAACCAAAATATATCTCAAATCATACTGATCAAAGACTCCAAAATGGTTGAGTCAAAACATGTCACAACATGACATCATAAATCAACATTTTAGTCCCATCATGGCGACTGGAAAATATTCCAAGGATAACTGATTGATGACTCAAAAATGGTTAAGTCAAGTGTCTCATACATATGAATCTCAGCTATAACAATCAATAATTACAAACATTACATAGAGTATTCCATCACATAACCATGGTTGGGTTAATAAAGATCAAAAATAAGACATCATCATGACATCGCAATCATAACCCGCAAGCCTCTAGTAGATGTCCTATAACTGGTCAACAATACTCAACCCAAAACCCAAAACAGAAACATAAAGAATACACAATGCAAGCACATGTTTTGGTTTTGCTAAAATTACATACTTGAATTAAATGTGGAGGTTTTCAGTTTCCATTTCCAATTTTGGATAATGAATGGAGGAACATTTTGTACATTTTCCCAACCCATGTTTTTGTTTGATAGACAAAAGTTTATCTCCCAAAACCATTAGACTCAATTTTCTAATTGTTCTATTGTTTATATAAATGTTGTTTAAAAAAGACCCCTATTGAGTTCTAATAATCAATTAACAATTCTAATGAACCCAATAATTACATAATTCAAAACTTCAATTTATAACACATTATAATGATTAACCTTAGTTAAACTAAGTTTAATTAAGTTAATTATTAATATCTTTCCATTTTAAATAATAATTGACAAACTATTATTAATATTTTAAATCATTTATCTTTTAAAAGAATGACCCATTAATTCAATCTTTTAAATATAATAATTGTTTATAACTAATAATATATATATACATATATACTTATATACATAGATAAATATATTTACTTATATATATATATATTGAAATATAAAAATCGAATCACAAATCACTTCATAACTTTTACCCATGTTAATGAAGTCGATTACATATATATTTATGACAAAACATCACTGTTAAAAGGGGAGTACCATGGGGGCCTGCTGACGTAGGCCTGCGATAGTGTCGCAGAGCATGCGGCAATAGTGCCACCGGCCTCTGCCATGTATACAGAGTGGGGTGGGGGTACGGGCTCGTCCCTCCCTGCCCACTTTAATTTGCATATTCTCTTTTTTTAAAATAAACCAATCGTATCAATACGATTTGGTTAAATAATACGATTCGGGTGAAATTAATTTTTTTTTATATAAATGTTTTACAAAAAACGTAAATCACAGAGTGATATGACATTCGATCTTTCAATAAGATATATATATATATATATATATATATATATATATATATGTATATGTATGTATGTATGTATATATATATATATATATGTATGTATGCATATATATATATATATATACATACATATGTATGTATATATATATATAAATATATTTATGTTTATATATACATATGTATGTATGTATGCAGATCTAAATTAACATGTCCATAGCAACACAATTTATAAGGGCTTTCAATTCTAAGAAATCCATAAAATATTTGTTCTCCAAATTTCTTAATGAATTTTCTAATGGATTTGGCTATAATTTAAACCCTAGCCCCGTGTTCTCTTCAAATATATGCATATAAGGTTTTTCAAAATAGATTTTACTAACCATATTAAGAATACATACAACTAAAATAGGAGAAACCCTCAAAAAATCTATGGAAGACATGAATAAGATAGGAAGTGCAAGATGCAGAAATAGCATAAGTAAAATCACAAGAGTCTACTCGAATTCTGATGCTAATTCACTTTTCCTCAAAAAACTCGCAAAGCAAGCTCCTCCCTTCACCAAAGTTCCCGAGTCCTCCAATGCTCCAAAATGCTCCCTAAGCCTCTAGGGGTGCTCAAATATAAAGGACTCCCAGGAAGCACCTAGAATGTCTCTAGAAACAACTAGAAGTTGTAGACAACTAAGCACGAGCTTTTTCCAACCTTCTAGATGAGTCATAAGGTTGTAGACACCATGTGCTTAATTTGTGCACTAACCCCTGTGTTGTTGACATAAGAGAAATAAAAAGGTGTGTTTACTCCTAGGCAAGCTTATAATTTTTATTTTTATTTTTATAAATTTCATTTTAATTTTTATAACTTTTATTATTATTATTTATTTATTACTTTATTATTATTTTATAATTATTATTAATTTTAATTTATAATTTTCTTTTATTTAATTCTTTTTCTCAATTAATTCTCATTTAATTAATTATAGTCAAAATATCAAAGATCATGATATTATATTAATTTTTTCTAAATAATTAATTTATTAATTAAATCTATTTATTAAGACTTAATTAATAGAAAATTTACCATGTAGAACAAGAATTAGTATGCAAAGAACATTAACAAATAAAGTAAACATTCACAAACCAAAAACTAAATTCACATATATGCTTAGACAAAGAAAGAAAACAAGAAGTGCAAACCTCACAAGAGAAAACACTCCATGCTTTCTTGATTCTGTAGATGTGTCCTTTTGCTGTGGATGTATGCTCAAGATGCTCAAAAGCTGCTTCAATGGAGATGGGTAATGGCAAATTGGTAGCTTTGTGAGCTCTCAATTTGGCATTATAAGGGTATGGTTGATGGCTTTGGTTCTCAAAATAGCATGGTAACTTTAGCTCAAAGATTGTTGATGAAATGGCTTGGGATGGGATTCAATTTATAGGCTAAGGGGTAGAGGGATGGATTTCTTAGATGCAAGGATGGATGAAGGCTTAAGGAGGGCTAGGATTCACTCAAAGGAGAGCACATGGATTGTGCTTGTTTAGCACCAATGGGAAGGTGACACTTGTCACAAGGAGGATGAGTGTGAGAGGGTAGGGTAAAGGGTTGGTTAAAGGCATGATGAGTGGGGTTGAGTATGTAAGAGGGATGTAAGAGGAATGAGTGTGGAAGAGGGAAGAGTGTGGAAGATGGGTGTAAGAGTCATGAGTGGGCTTGTAAGAGTCTTTATGTTTTGTAAGAGCACTCATGACTTAGTGGTTGGGTTTTTTTGAGGGGAGACTTTGGTTTGGATTAGGAAAGTCTTAAACTTGTTTAAGGAATGTGACAACATTAGGGGGTGGATTAGGCTTGGGTTTAGGATTAGCTTAGGGATGTTAGAGATGTGCAAGTGGATGGCATTAATGAGGGTGGGTGAGTTAGTGGCTAAGCTTGGTTAGTATGGGTGGATGGGGTGAATTAGGCTAAATGGAGGATTAGAGATAGGTTAGGGGTTTTTGAATTTGAGGATTTCATTTATCAAATAGATTTATTTAATAAATGGGGATTTTTGGAATTAGATAGGAGAAAAGGATTTAATTGATAAATAATAGATTATTTGATTTATCAATTAGGACTATACATGATTAATTAAATTAATCAACTAGGGATGGCAAAGGATTAATTAAATAAGAATTTAATTAATGATGCCTTTAGAGATGGCTAAATTAGATTACCAAAGCAGTGTAATCAAATTTAGGTGTCTACACACCATAGACCTCTAAGATAAAATATGAAAATCCATCATAGAACAATTCATACAAAATCAATCTAAAGGGTTAAAAATCATGAATTATGTCATCCGACACATTCAGAAGGTAAAATATCCAGATACTTGTCCTATCTCTCTAGGACAATGGTTTTAAGGGTTTGGGATTTGGACTTGAGAATTTATCTCCCTTCTCTTATCATTGAGGTAATATAATAGGGTAGGCTCATCCTAGCAATTTAGGGAAGTCAATACCCGATACCTACAACCTGCATAAAAACTATGCATGTACATACAATATATATAATGCTAAGCTAAACAAGCAATGGCAGGAAGTGGTGCATTGTGTAGATCTTGACTAGTAGGTGACTATGACTCCCTTCCTTAACCATATCAGAAATGCCATACAATAAGAGTGTGCACACGATACACATGCAAGTATGGGGTAAGTATCCATAATAAAACACATGCGATAATAAACCATCTAACTAATCATCATCAATAACTGAAAGTAATGTAATGATCATCATGCATACATGAAATGTAAAGTCTAAATGATCTCATCATATATCAACTGAATCCATAACATAATATCTGATAGTCTCAAAACAATACCACTAATCCATCAACATAAAGCTAGTCTAACATAGTCTGATAATAATAGCAACAATGTGTCCAGAAAAATATGAACGAGGGCAGGCACTACACCAAGGAAGTGATGGAGAAAAACACAAGGGAAAAATGGAACAAAAGAGGCATGACAATAGATATTGTTGCTGATCCATTGTTAAACTTTGTTGTTAGGGTAATCTCTCACAAATTCTATCAATCTAGAAAATTTAATAGTGTACCCTATATTGCTGTAGATGTTGACTACAAGATTGTGAAGAAAGATCATACATATGATTTGGCTAAGCTTCAGCTATGACAATTAATGGAAAATCATGGAGAAATTAGAAAGACCAAGAGTGCTCAATGTAAATTTGGTTCAATCCTAGTCTATATATTCTTCCAAGTACAAAATGCATTTCCCTCCTTTGGTACAGTAAGCTAGAAAAAAAACAAATCAATAGCAATGTAGATCAATGAATTTATTGAACAGATGGGAGAAAATTTTGAATCATTAATGTCAAGTTATTTTAAAGATTTTAAGAAATCAATGAAGGAAAGAACAAGTATACCTATTTCATTGGTTGAGAAACATTACAATGATATATGTTTTTTGGTTGATGTTGATTACACCTTTGTACAAGGTGCTACACCAAGGGTTAGATGGCTAAGGCCACTTGGGTATGAGATTAATGTTGATTAAGCATCAACAACAATAACTACACTCCTAGTAGAGGAAATTGAAAAAAATGCAAAAATATTTGGCAACTATGAAATGGTAAAATCAAAGATTACCATGGATTTGAAAACTACCTCTACACTTAAGAAGAAAGATAAGCTAGTAAAGAAGCTAAAGGCTAAATTTGGTGAAGGTGCAAATGAGGAAGAAGAGGAAGAGGATAAAGAAGAAGAGCAAGAACAATCACAAGGACCTCTTGCATTGACTCAAGGCATGGGAGAGGATAAAGAGGAGGAAAAACAAGGTGTCAAGGAAGGAGAAAGTAAGCAAGCACCCACACATGCCAAGCCCAAGAAGAGAAAGGCTAAAACATAGCCAATGGCTAAGGTAACAAAAATTGCTAAACCTAGCCAAGCCAAGCCGAGTGCACCCACCACCAGAGCTAGCATACAAGCCACAACACAAAAGGCCAAGGAGAAATCCAAGAAAACAGAGCAAGGAGGCCAAGCACAAAAGAAACAAAGAATAAAATAAGTTGCATAGCCAAATTCAGATGAAGAAAGGACTAAATTGGATGATATAAGCCAATTCAAAGTGGTAAGTCACAAATCACTTTCTAATATTGAAGGTTTGTGTGAAAATGTCAAAAATAATGCTGATTTTTTTGGATTAAAGCATACCGATTTTGAGAAACTAGAGAAAGAATAAGATAATCTAGTGGAAGAAGCCCTATATGCAATGATGTCTAAATTTAAGACTACACCATTAGAATTTTCCAACTCAGTACCCAAGAAACTATATGACTTAGTTGAGCAAAAATGGCATTATTGTTTAAATTTGGAAAAACAAATAAGGGAAACCACTTTAGCCCAAGTAATGCCTAAATTGACAAAAGGGAAAATTGCTAGGCTACTAAGTAATATGGAGTTAGGTTTACACCTTAGTATAGAGCCTTCAACATATTTCAAAATAATATTGAAGATGTGGTCAAGAAATCTACCCAAATATGAAAACTTATCTATGGGTTGACCACTATTAAACAAGGAGAAATTGATCCCTCTAAAGGTAAACTTGATGAGAAAAAGGATGAAAATGATGATGATGACACAAAAAAGGATTATAAGGAAAATGATATAGTGGGAAAGGAAACTAAATAGTAGAATAATGGCAAGGTTGCAGTTGAATAGTAGAAAAATAAATAAAGTGTTCAGGGCACACAAGTGCTGTGTGTCAGTCCCACACATGACACAGTCAAGTCTACTAAAACCATTATTGTAAAATATGTCTCTGATATTTTAGCTTAGAACATAAATCCCTTGACTATAGAAGACCTAAAGAAGATATTGGACTAATCAACACTGCATGCTAAGTTATGTGATAATCTAGTTTTGGTGAGTATAGATGAGCTCTAAAAGGTAGTAACTGATGCCACAAGGGACAAGGTGAATCCACAAGAGCCACCTTTTTCCATCCCTTCAGTTACTCAAGTACAACCTTTTACCCAAATAATAGTATATATACCTACTAAGGTTGATACATTTGTTAAATTTGACACAGTGGAGCAAAGGCAGACTGGAGAAAAAGAAAAAGAAAGTACTACTAAACAACAACAAGTAGGACAAATAGATTCTTTTGTACTTGAAGTACAAGGAGAAGGTGTTGTTCATGTCATTGTCATAAACAAGAGAAAATCTAAAGAGAGTGAGAAAACACCTAAGGTAAAGGAGCAAGAAGCCATCTAGGAATTAGTAACTCTACCTACATCTGACACTTCTCCTACAAAATTTCTTTAGAAGCTAAGGACATAAGCTATACCATTACAAATCTCAATTCTAGGCTCAAGCTCTTCAAAAGTTGAAAAGGTAATCCACTATGGAGATATCACTATTGCTAGAGAGAATTTTATTCCTAAGTTTGATTATGATACAATGACACTAGATCAAATAAGAATTTTGCAACAAGCTTTAAAGAAGAAAAAGCATCAAGAAATGCTTAGGAGAGAACACAGGTAGAGGCAAGCACTTCAAGACATTAAAGACATCTTTTTGGATGCATTTAGCCTACCAACTCCTAAAGAGACCAAGCCACTACTAGAAAAAATGTCAAATATAGTGGAAAAGGTCAAAAATGAAGACATTTATACTAATGCTAAACATTTAGAGTGGTTTGAAAAGAAATTCTAGAGAAATTTAATTGAAAAAATATCTGGTGATATAGCACTCACTCAAGTTACATTGGCAATAAAGGTTAAGGATGTGAAGAAGGTACTTGAGAATATATTCTCATTATACACAAAATTATGTGACCCTACACTTTTCACCCAAGAGAATAGACATCATATTCTAATCTTGGAGAGAAATCTAAACATATTAGCTACAAGGCTAACTCAAAACCCTACTTAGAGTGAGAATCATTTTCATACATTGCTTCAAATAAAAATTCAATTAGTTGTGTAAATAGTAGAAGAGGCTAGTATAAGAGTGAAATTGAAATGTATTTAGGCATCCCTCACCCCACACATGGAAATACTACACAAGGAACTAGGCTATGCAGAAAATTTATTGAAGAAAGACCCCAATATTTCTACTCTAGATGGCCTAGTACACCTTTCTACTAATCTTGCTATCCAAATCAAGTCATTGAATGTTTCATGTGACAACTTGGATGAAACTCTTAAAATCATAATCGAGGTCCATAAATCATTTTTGGACAAACACACTATACTTGTATAGCCCATTTGACATAAGTGTCAAAAAAGGGGGAGAGATAAAGAAAAGGGGGAGAATAAATAATAGAAAAAGATTAAGAAAAGGGGGAGAGTAAATAACAGTAGACATTTGGAGAGATAAAAAATGGGGGAGAGGTAAAGCAAGAGGAAGGGAATAAAGAAAGGGGGAGTAGAGAATAAAATAGAGAATAAAAGCAAGGAAGAAATAACAAAGGGGGAGCCTACTAATAAAGTTATATCATTGGGGTGATATACATTTTTGAGATATTTTGAGATTCATTTTTGCTAAGCAAAAGCAATAAACAGATACAAATATCAGCTATGATAGAGCATATCAGATGAAAGAATATTAGATATAGTGCATTGAAGTTAGAGAGAAGCACAGATTATGGACACAAAATGGACACATTAACTCACGGGGAGTTATGAATTTTGAGGTACATAGGTTATTGTAGAATTTTGAAAATTTTGAAGTTTTGTATATATAAGTCAAGCCATGGATATGTTATGCTTGAGAAGTTAAGTAGAACATTGTATATTTAAGTGTTTGTGACACTCATGTCAAATAGATTGGTTTTGACAAGTGAGTGTCAACACAGTTAAACCATTTACTCACTTCATGCCAAACTAGTAATGCATGTCAAGCACAACATGTAAATATTAGAACATGCTGAGTTACAATGAGTGTCAAGTCACTCATGTGCCAAGTCACTCAAGTGCTGAGTAGATAAACCATGTTGAGTGAATTCAAGTGTCAAGTCAAAAACAAAAATAAAATATATGTCGAGCGTCAGAGACTTCATATGTTGAGTGACATTATTTGGACATATTTGTTTGCAATGGCACAAACAACTATGTAAACCATTTTTGAGCTGACTTAAGGATAGATTTTGATCTTTTGGAGATAACAACGAATCTATATGTGGATTCCATATATGTGGTTTAAGCAGAAAAATGGATGAATGTTATCCATAGATTCATACCTAACCCTAAGCCACTAAAGTCTTCTTAAGGAGGATGAAGCCTTAAATTTTTAACGATGATGAGAATAATATACAAGGGGGTGAATGATCAAATTGGAAGAGTGAACAAGATAGTTTGTAGTGCATTCAAGGTGACTTAACAGTAAGAGTAAATTTCATAATTAGTTAAGTGAAGAAAGAAGGATAGGGAAGGATACAACATTGATACTTTAGATTGTGAAGGATCAATCAGAGATTTCATAAAGGTGATCTGTTATCAGGAAAGCAAGTGACAACCATAGGATCTATGCTAAGACATTTTGATAGGTGATTTAAGTTAAATCTCTTAATAGACTAGTCCTAACAAGCTATATGAAATCCTTTAACAGGTGCTTACTTAATTGTAAGTTGAAGTGTGCTAACTAGGCACACTTCTAATAGGGTGTTGAAATCCTCTAACAAGGTGGGACTTAATAGTCTGTGTAAGCCTTTAACAGGATAGATCATGATTCATGATCAAACCATTGTAACCTTAATTGGATACACTTTATTATTGTAGTAGTGAAGATTTGTGGGTGTCATCCCCACCCTAGTTTTACCTTCTAATGTAGCATAAGGTAGGAGAATCTTGAAAGGAGATGTCCTAGCCCCCAAATATATAACCACAAAGTGGAAACACAATAACAAGAAACAACAATGCAAGATCTGATAAAAAATTACAATAATTTGTTCATAAAATATAACTGATTGCATGCAATGTGCCTAGCTATAAGGCTTTCTAGGTTAGGGCCAAATACAAACAACAAATTGCAAAATTAGTTCTACAAGATCCCTCAAGATCTAACTTACAAAAACCAATCCCAGCTAGGCCAATTTGTAAGATAACAACAATCTAGAAGAAACAACCAAGGAAATCTAAACTTGTGCTCACAAGCCCACCAAGAAACCTCCTTGTTTTCTAGTTGCAACCATAACTCTTCTCAAAGATCCAACTGTAAACTAATTCACATTTGGTGCTCTATCCATACACTCACAACTTCATCACAATCCTGCTATAAATTGCCTCACATTCGATGCTTTGTCCACAGACTCAAGAAAACTCTCCCTTCAGCTACTCCCACATTTTTAACTCCTCCCCATGAATGAATAAAAGAATCCACAAGACCCCATAATTATATCCAACTAAGCCACAAGTTAGCCTAGAACACAAATTAAATGTTCGTACATAAATTAAATGCCACAAGTCAGCCTCTAACAAAAAATAAATGGCCAAATTGATATCTAAGTAAAATCATGATATCTCCTAGCTCCAATTAAATTAGAACTCACACTTCAAACCATAGGTATTAAGTTAGGACCTCTATATCCCCTTAAGTGCACAAAGGCTGATTCCCAAAGGAAAATTGAACATCCATCCCAAAACTCACACACAGAAACCCATTGTCCAATCTATTAGAAATTGATACTCTGGGAGAATTTCCATATCTCCCAATATATAAGGAATTAGAACTTTATACTTAGATCATAGATATTAATTTAGGCCCTATTCAATCTTGGAAAAGAGAATACTCTATCTCATTGTGTAAAATTAGTTGCACACCCTACAACAGGCACCTAGAAAACAGAAAACACAATTCCAGCAGCAAGGTATAACTAGCTCAAACTTCAACTCAATCCATCCAATCTCTATCAAATCATGATGAAAGGTACCCCAATGTGTCTCCAACACATTCCTAACCATGAAAATCATAACTCCAAAAAAATCCAAGCTCAATGCTACTGCATTAGACTCCCTAGGAAAATAGAAAAGTATGTCCCATACTTTGATGCCCAAAGAAAGATCTACAACCAACTTCATCTTTACCAAAGACTTTCACTTCATCAAAGTCAATAGAAAAAATTTGGAAATCCACCATCTATGCTTAATCCACTAAAACATTAGAATCAAATACATATCAACAACCCAATCCGCATGCTCACACCCAATAACAAACTAAACATAATGCTTCATTAGCAAACCCTCATCCACATTAGCACCTAGTGAATCCACACTAGTAGCAAAAAAATCCATATTGGTAGAAATATGTAACTCCTAAAAAAAATATGCCAAACTCACAACCCCAACAATCTCATTGCTCACAACAAGATGTTTTACAACACACAACTCATCACCAACAACAACTAGATCATCCATGACCAAGTTCTCTACAATTTCCATGTCAAATCCAACCAATGTCCATCCTAGCATAAACAAGGTTAGGAATATATTGAACAAAAATCTCTAGCTTCTATGCAAGTTCTATATTAGACTTCACAAAATGATCAAAAAAACCAACCTCTTTCACCTCAACCTTGCTATTCCATCTTCTCTTACAAACAAGTCTCTTAAGCGGCCAAAAGCATCTCTTCCAAATTGGTAGAATCTAGCTCCATAAACATATACAAAATGCCTTCCTCATCCTATACATATCTCAATAATCTATACTAGTTTCAAACTATGCAACTACCTTCTTAGTTTGCTCAGCCAAACTAGCTTCAAAATGAGCAGACATCTTAGAAAAATTCCTCTCCACCACATCATGGAGATTCAGAATCATCTTAAGGTCTAATCCTCTTTGATCCATCTCCCAAAATATTCATAAACCTTCTACAACAAATCCTTCCCATGCTCCTTATGAAAATCTTGACTTGTTTGCAAGTCAAATCGTAACCTATCACCTTGTATGAACAATCAAGAACCACATCACAAGTCCAGGACTACGGATCTGTAATCAAAAAACTCTCTATGATCATGCCTCAACAAGATCACTCTTCCATATTCACATCCATCAATCCATATAAAAGCCCTCTAAAATTGCAACTTAGAATCATGATCTTCCACATGGCAACCAAGAGATCTAAGACTATAGAAAGAAAATCTATCACTAGATAAAGATCAAATCATATCTACTTCTCCACCCAAGTCCTAGTGCAAACTGCCTTAGCTTCCACGATCTATCTACATGCTTAGGAACAACCATCACTCTAATATGACCTAACATAGTGTAGGGTAGGAGAATCCCCAAAGGAGATGTCCTAGCCCTAGTTATACAACTACATAGCAGAAACACAATAACACGAAACAACAATGCAAGATCTGATACCAAATTATAATAATTTGTTCATAAAAAATAATTGATTACATGCAATGTGCCTAACTATAAGGCCTTCTAGGTTAGTGCCAAATATAAACAGAAAATTACAAAATCAGTTCCACAAGATCCCTCAAGATCCAACTTACAAAACCCAATCCCAACTAGCCTAAATTTGTAACATAATAGTAGTTTGGAAGAAAACCAAGGAAATATAAATTTATGCTTGCAAGCCCACCAAGAAACCTTCGTGTTTTCCAACTAAAAACCTAGCTCTTCTCCAAGATCCAAGTGTAAACTTCCTCACATTTAGCACTCTATCCACACACTCACAACTTTATCACAATCTTGTTATAAATTGCCTCACATTTGGTGCTCCGTCCACAAACTCAAAAAAACTCACCCTTCAGTTGCTCCCACATTCACTCCTCCTCCCCATGAATGAATAAAAGACTTCAAAATACCCCCTACTTATACTCAGCTAAGCCACAAGTTAGCCTAGAACACAAATTAAATGCCCATACAATAAATTAAATCCCACAAGTAGGTCCGTAATAGAAATTAAATGCCCAAAATTGATATCCAAGTATAATTGCAATATTTGCTAGATCTAATTGAATTAGAAATCATGCTTTGAATTGTGGGTAGTATTTTAGGTCCTGTACAACCATTTAGTGTACAAAGGCTGATTTCCAAAGGAAAACTATGAATCCATCCTAAAAGTCACACATAGAAACCTGTCATGTACTTTGCCAAAAATTGATACTTTGGGAGAATTTATATATCTCCCATCATATAAGGAATTAGAATTTGAACCTTGGATCATAGATATTAATCTAGTACCTCTTCAATCCCTAAAAGGAGAAGCCTCTAACTCATTTTTAAAAATTAGTTACATGCCCTACAACAGGGACCTAGAAACTAGAAAACACAATTCTAACAGAAAGGTACAAACATCTCAAACTTCAACTCAATCCATTGAATCTCTATTGAATCATGAGGAAAGGTCCCCCAATGTGTCTCCAATACATAACTAACAATTAAAATTATAACTCCACAAAAATCCAAGCTTGATGCTCCTACATCACCTTCTCACTTAGAGGGTTTCTAGGTAATCATATCTGGTGTTATGTGTGTGTTTGATTACATGTTTACATGATTGATGCATATGTTTTACATATTGTTTCTGTTTACTGATGAATTTGATACATGAATGGTGAAATTTTTATGGGTCCAAGTTTAAAATATTGATTCACCACCCCCCCCCTTTCCCCAGAAGTTTACTCTCTTCCCACTTGTAAACCCAATAGATATTTGTGATATATCTTAGAGAAAGATCTAGTGCATTTCAAATGTTTAAGTGGTATTTTAATAGAGTTGAGAAGGAAATAGGTAAGACTCTGAAGTGCTTGAGATTAGATAGAGGAACTGAATTCATATTAGACAATTTCAACACACTACAACATTTGGGGTCAAATTGTGATGGCAATTTGGGAAGACAGGGTAATTTGTGGGTGATTTTCATGTTTTTTTTCTTTTGTAGTTTCCCTTGATGTCATTGCAATACTGACATTGGAATCACAATTGCAACACTCATATGAGTATAAAAAAAAAAACATGACATAAATCATTCCCAATTTGTTTGATATATTGTGGAGAGTTTCATGTGAAAGAGGGTCAAGAGCTCCAAATGAGGGGGGAGAGCTTTAAACATTGGTGGAGAGCTCTAAGCTCTAATTTTTCATGGAGATTTCAATTTCATTCCCTTGTGATTGTGGCATTTTGTTTCCATGCCCTTGGTAGAGATCTAGGGCTTCATTTTTGTGCCCTTGAGATTGTTGCATTTCATTTTTTTGCCTTGCTTATGATCTTTACATTTCATTGGCATGCCCTTGCTCTATGATTTCATTATCGTGTTGTACCCTTGTGATCTTCATGCCCTTTCTCTATGATTTTGTTCAAGGCGAGAAGAGGTGCTTATGTAAATGTTCTTTTTTTTTTCCTTCTAAACATGCATCTCTTTATATTTCCCCTAGTAGGTGAATAGAAAAGCTTATCTTTATGTATATGTATGTCTATATATACATATATACACACATATGTGTGTGTGTCTATGTATATATATTAAAGAAGCTTCTCTTTATGTATGTGTATATGTATGTATGTATGTACATATACAACAAGATATTTTTAAAGGTGCTTATTACATCTTATCACAATAGAAAATTGAACCAAATGCATACATATTCTAGGATCCAAATAATAAAACAATAAAAATCACTCAACCCATGCTAAGTGACTTACCTCAAAATCCTACACACAAATAATGCAAACCAAGAAAAATGGGCAAAGTTCACAAGAAATTTTAGAAAAACATATCATAGTAAATATTTTTAGAAAGAAACAAGACATAACCTAGTTAAATAGTTCTATTTTATGATTAACTAGGTTGATTAAAAATTCATATAGAACTCTCATCAAATTACATACAATAAAGTGAACAATCACCTATTCCTAGCTAATAGGATCAAATATAGTTTTCCAAGGTGATAAAATTGTATATGTAGATGCATCACTTGCATGTTAGGCATGAAATGTATTCCCCAACTTATAATGATTGGTTAGATATAAAGACTTCATTCTAATGTAGAGGTAAGGATGGTGGGAGTCAAAACTAAGTTAATCTCAGTTAAACCTATAAGGGAAGTACAAGGTTCCCCAAAACCCTCTACAAAGAAAAAAGTACAAAAACAACTCCAACATGTCCCCAATGATTATCATGGGTATCTTAGGAAAAATCAAGGTGGATTCAAAAGGTTTCAAAAAAAAATTGGTCCTCAAGTAACATCCAACACCTAAATCCCTCAAATTATCCTAGATGCCTAATTGATTTCCTAGTTGTCGTGCAGTGACACAAAAGTGAACTTTCCTCTCAAACTTTCCAAAACACTCCCCAAAAAAATGGTGGATTTAGATACACATTAAGCCATATGACAACATATTAGAAGGGTTCCATGTGTTCCTTTGGACCATATCCTACTCTTACGATACTGTGGCTCAAAAGTGCATGAAAAGAAAGAAATTTAACAAAGTAACTACAAGTTTCTTATATTCTTAAGATTGTAAACTATGGAAAGTCACTCCTTGTGTTGTTAATGTTCCAAATACAAAAGGAATTAGTCCCAAAACTTTTGTAACCCCAAAATCCCCACATCAGTCTCCTAGAAACCCTCAAAAAAGGGTTTTCTAAATCTCTTCCTTCTAAGAACCTTTAGACTCAATCAAAGGTTGTTTCACCTTGTCTCCAACCTACCAAAGTACTTGATATCATTAAAAACTAAACTCTAATGGCTAGAACTCTTGTGGCTACTCCATAGCCATGAATTTAGTGCCCTTTACTTCAAAAACTCTAATAGTGATCACCAGTGCTTAGAACTTCTTCTCAAAAAAATTTTAGATATGATTTGTACATACTATTAAAAGATCATTCCATGAGAATTAGACTCCTAAATTCATGGAATGATCAACATTTTAAGTAGAGAATCAAACTTGTTAATGAAAACAATGAAACCCTTAAAGTAGTGATAGAAAACTTGAAAGGAATGAACTTCACAAATCTCAATGCATTAGGAATTGATCAAAGAATATGAAAAAAGGAGTATGAGATTATAAGAGTACAAGAAATCAATTGTAGTCAAGCCACCATGCACCAAATGCTTAAAAAATGAAGTTTTTATTGGCTCTCTTTACACAGTCCATACAATTGATTGATCCCAATATTGCTCTATCTCTATACAGTGCATTGAAACATGACATAATAGCATCCCTTACAACTATCTCAATCAATTTGGATTGGTTTCAATGCCTAGTTATGCCTAAAATGAATTAAATATAATTTCCCCCCAAAATGGAACTAACAGTTGGGATTCAAATATTTGAATTTCTTGACTTACAATTTATTGAATAAAATAACTACTTAACCCACTAAACTTTTATATTAGGTCCTCAAGTCCAATTTAACCAATCCTAAACCTATGCCCATATTTCACTATCAAATATCCTAAGGTCCTTAATAGGCCCTTTAGGATTCATTACATTTTTATCATATTTAAAGCCTTCTAAGGCCATAATTGGCTTCAACGCATGCTAATTGATTGGTTTAAATTCCTCCTTGTCTCTAATCCATCTTTTGTCTTCTTTAGGGATTCTTGCATGTCCTAATGCTCTTGCATCACATACGTTGGCCAATAATGGAGGCCAAGGATGTAACCATGCATGTATTGGTAGAGTCTCCCTAGGATGATCCCAAGTATCTACTATTGTTGTTAATTTGGGAATCACTATATGATGAAGAATGTTATGAAGTACTAAGACCGGTAGTAACTTCTCCCATGTCTCCAAAAAATGTAACATAGGTTCAGGGTTCCTTGGCTCCTTGGAATTTCTAGCAGCTATTCTCACTATTGGAAGATTAACTTCAATGAAGACTTGAGCGTAAGGAGTTGAAGGAGGAATTTTTTCTTTTGTGTTAATGCCATAATCACCAGGCTCTTTCCCTTGTAGAAGCTTCTTCCATAATGAAATTACCTCTAAAGCATGCAAAGGATGTTGAAGTGGTTCCCAACCTTGAAACACTCTTATAAGCAATGGCAAAGCAAATGTAGATGCAATACATATATTACTATTATTTATGTATATGTATGTGTGTATATATGTATATATGTACATGTATATACATATGCATATGTATATATGTGTATATATACATATATACATACACCTATGTGTGTGTCTATGTATGTATGTATATATAGAGAGATATTGGCATAAAAAAATAAAAATGATCTAGCTACATACATATTCTAGAATACTAATAATAAAACAATAAAACTCACTCAACCCATATTAAGTGACTTCCCTCAAGATCATGCACAAAAATAATATAGACTAGGAAAAATGGGCAAAGTTTGCAAGAAATTTTACAAAAGCATATCATAGTAGATATTTTAAGAAAGAAATAAGCCATAACCCAATTAAATTGGTCTATTTTTTGATTATCTAGGTTGATTACAAATTCCTATAGAACTATCATCAGATTAGGTACAATAACACAAATAGTCATTTGTTCGTAGCTAGCGGGATCAAATCTAGTTTTCTAAGGTGATAAAATTGCATATGCAGATGCATCACTTGCATGCCAGGCATGAAGCACATTCTCCAACTTATAATGAATGGTTGGATATAAAGGCTCCATACATTGGAAGCCAAGGATGTAACCATGCATGTATTAGCATGGTCTCCCTGGAAGGATACAAAGTATCCACTGTTGTTGTTAATTTAGACATTAATATATGATCTAGAATGTTATGAAGTACTAAATCTAGTAGTAACTTCTCCAATGTCTATAGAAAATGTAGCTTAGGGTTAGGGTCCCCTGGCTCCCTAGAATTTGTAGCAGCTATTCTCACTACTGGAAGAATAACTTCAGTGAAGAGTTGAGTGTAAGAAGTTGAAGAAGCAAGTTTTGATTCTATGTAAATGTAATAATCACGAGGCTCATTCCCTTGTAAAAGCCTTTTCCATGACATTACCTCTAATCTATGCAAAGGATGTTGAAGTGGTTCCCAACCTTGAATTACTCTTATAAAAAATGGAAAAGAAAATGTAGATGCAATGCATATATTACTATTATTTATGTATATGTATGTATGTATATATGTATGTATATATGTATATATACATATGTATATGTGTATATGTATATGTGCATACATACACACAAATGTGTGTGTATGTCTATGTAAGTAAGTATGTATCTATGTATCTATGTATGTATGTATACAAAGAAATTTTGGCACAATAGAAAAATTGATCCACCTACATACACATTCCAAAATCTTAATAATAAAACAATAGAACTAATTCAACCCATACTAAGTGACTTACCTCAAGATCCTACACAAATATAATGTAGACCAAGAAAAATGGGAAGAGTTCATAAGAAATTTTACAAAAAAATATCATAGCATATATTTTTAGAAAGAAACAAGCCATAGCCTAGTTAAATTGATCTAGCTACTAATTAGCTAGGTTGATCAAAAATTCCTGTAGAACTATCATCAAATTAGGTACAATAAAACAAACAATCAGATGATCCCAAGCTAGTAGGATCAAATACAGTTTTTCAAGGTGATAAAATTACATATGTAGATGTATGTATGTATGTGTATATGTATGTATGTATATATGTATGTATTTATGTATGTATATATATATATGTATGTATGTATGTATGTATGTATGTATGTATGTATGTATGTATGAATATATACATATATGTAAATGAATATATATGTATATATGCATTCATACACACACATGTGTGTGACTATGTAAGTATGCATATATATGGAGTGATCTTGTGGATTCTAGATTATGGATTACAAACCCCAAAAAAATGACAATAATCATTTCCCATTTGATTTGATCGATTGTGGAGATTTGTATGCGAAAAAGGGTTGAGAGCTCCAAATGATGGTGGAGATTAGTGGAGATCTAGGATTTTGTTGTCGTGCCCTTCTGATTGTTGCATTTTGTTGCCATGCCCTTGTGATCTCTATTTTTTTTTTGTACCCTTATGATCTCTATTTATGTATGCATGTATATATGTATGTGAATATACATGTGTGTGTGTGTGTTTGTGTGTGTGTGTGTGTGTGTGTGTGTGTGTGCGCGCGCGCGCGCGTGTATACATACATTCACAGACATATGTATGTGCCTATGTATTTATATATGTATATAAATAGAGAGATCTTTGTACAACAACAAAAAATAAAACTCACTTAAAATGTAGCATGGCCACATATGCAATGGCAATGCCTTTGGTAAGTAGATTCCTCATTTTCTCCCTCATTTTTCATGCAGGAGGGAATGAGGATATTCCTAGATGCACCTATGTTAGATGTATGGGAACACTAAAGAATTGTGATGAATTGCTCATGAGAAATGAAGATGAACTTCCCTTGAGAGTAGCCCAAGTTTTAGGTACTTTAAAGATTGATCATTTCTAAAAGATTTTATATCTTAATAAGGAATTCAAATTTTAGAGGGGTAGGGCCAAATGAGCTTCCACCTTCACATAATTGGACCTAATTAGTAGAGAATGTTAAACTATTTTCAAAATGAAGTGTAGCTCAACATTAAACTATCATTGCATGAAATCTAATTGTGTGAATCTCTTGGTTTCAAGAAATGTAGAAGGAGGCCATAGTTCAATATGCAATCTCAATTCATATGCATACAACATCAGCTTGAGCTAAAAAATGCAATAGGTTTGAGTTTTTGTTAGCGTTATTTAATTATTTATAGACCATCATGAAAATTTTATCTTTGACTCTTATAGGAAAGGGTACTATCCTCAAAATGCAAGAAAATCAAGACTTTCTATGTGTTGGCTTGCTAAGGACATTCTCTCAGCCATAGCAGCTAGAGTTCTAATGTTCACAATGGTCTATAATTTTAAAAAACTAATAGACCTATTAAATAAATTTGATCATGGTGCACTTTTTCAGCTCTTCCTATTGTCCATGCATATAGAATGAAGCTGCATGTGCATTCTCTATTCAGAGTAGCATAATCTTATTTTTGATGTCACAGAAACATGACATGCACTAGAAGATGGGAAAATGATGTCACTTTTGTAGGTCTAGAACCTTTTTTCATTATATTTTGTCACATGTATCCACATGAATATGAATATTTGATCACAGACATCATTTAAAAACATTTTTTTCTTCATATTCCAGGTTGAAATAGTTGATCATATCATAAGTCATATTTCTTGAAATAGGTGAACATTGTTTTCTTTTTTATTTTAATAAGAATTAAATAAATTTAATTATGTGATCAATAAAAATGAACTTTCCCTGAGAGTAGCCAAACTTCTAGGTACTTTAAATATTGATCCTTTCTTAAATATTTTAGATGCTAATGGGGAATTTAGATGTTAGGGGGGGGGGGCGGGGGGGGGGCAAATGAGCTTCCACCTTCAGATGGTTGGCCCTAATTAGTAGAGAATATTAAACTATTCTCAAAACCAAGTGAAGCTTGACAATAACCTATGATTGCATCACAACTAACTTTGTGAATTTCTTAGTTTCAAGAAATGTAGAAGTGATGCAGGAGCATCCAGAGGTATAAGGGCAATCCTGTGTCATCCAAAAAAAAATGTACTTAGACTTAGTTTCTATTTCATGTGTTTTCATTTCTGGATACCCATTTGGGTCAAATAAAGGTCCCAACTCTCATAGTTCCACTATCACTGTTCTAGGATAGAGTATTTGAACACCTTGGGATATGTGTAAATGCCAAAAAAAATAGGAGTATGTAATTGAGCCATCATTTTGGTGAACTAGGAGGTGTAAATTGGCCAGATGAATGTATTTACAATTTAGAGCATTCCAAAAAAAGAATCAGGTCAAAAGGCCCCACGGTTTGAAAGTTATCGCAGTTTTTCAATTTTTGGAGACCTCCTAAGAATGCTTCAAAGTCAGGTTAGAGGAATTAAATGACCTCAAAAAGGGCTGAAAAATGTGGGAGGAGAAAATATTTTCCATAGGGCTATAGAGAACTTCGAGAGCTTTCCAAAAATGTAAACGGTTCATCAATCGGAGCTACGGTTCAAAAGTTATGCCTCCCGAAAGTTCAGTTACCATTTTTGGATTCTTTTAGATTTGCACCAACTTCTAACGTGGCTTTTGGAGCTTTCTACTTGGTCGGTGGATGCCTACTAGCACTCTCTAGAATGTACTCCTAGTCCTTAACCCTCTTGGGTCTATTTAAGGACATTTTTGGCATTGTAAAAGGTAGTTCGGAGTGGAATTTGAGAGGAGGTACCAAAAGGAGAAATTATCTCTAGTTTTGTGTTATTGTAAGCCCTTAGGGCATGTTTTGAAGTCTATTTTATTTGTACTAAATGTACTAGCTTATTTTTAGAGTTAATTCATTTTCCCTTTTCCTATCGTGTCCATTGGTGCTTGGGTTGTGTCCCCATCAAGTGGTATCAGAGCTGGTTTTCCTGAGTGTGTAGACAGAGCGCCAACTGTGAGGCAGTTTGCACCAGGACTATGTGGTTGTGGGTTTGAGTTAAGAAGATGCCTCCATGAGGAGAGCGTGGTGGAAGGGCCAGAGCTATTAACCCTGAGGAGGTTAGAGCCCTCCAAAGGCAGGTTGCGGGAGGAGCTCCATAGAGGAACAAATGTTGCCACAGGTGACGACAGTGAGGATGACAATGAAGAAGAAGAAATTGGACCAGAAGGGGAATTTGATGGGGAAGTTCTAAATCAGGTAGAGGAAAGGCTTTTTAGGGCCATTACTAAATTTGTGAAAAGACCTACAATTGATGTGGGTGTATTTTCAAGAAATCTAAAACCAGATGAGTTGATCGATTGGATCAATGAACTGGAAGAATACTTTGAGTATGAGGATATCAGGGACCCAGATAGGGTTAACATTGCAAAGGAAAAACTAAAAGGCCATGCCAAAATCTGGTGGCAAGAGGTTCAATTGGAAAGAAATAGAAGAGGCAAGGAGAAGATCACAAGCTTAGATCGCATGGTGGAAAAATTAAAGAAGCAGTTCATTCCTATGGACTAGAAGATTGATTTGTTTAAGAAGATTCATGGGCTAAAGCAAGAAGGAAGATTAGTCCAAGAATATATAGAGGAGTTTTATCAACTTTTGATTAGAGCAGGGCATGCAGAAGCAAATAAGGAGAAGGTTGCTCATTATATCAGTGGGTTGCGACCTAGCATCTAGGAGGAATTAAGTCTGGTAAGACTGACGAGAATTGAAGAGGCATACCAGTTTGCCCTACAAGTTTAAGAGAAGCTGAAAAAAAGTTTTGAAGGGAGATAAAGAGGGTTTGGTCAAGGAGGAAGGGGAAGCGGTAGGTCATCTGGAGGTTGAAATGAAACCCAAAAGAAAAATGAAGATGTGGGTACTAGAAGGAACCAAAGGAATGAGGGTTTCAACCGCTTCCATGATCAAGACTTTGGAAATTAGAGAAGAAGAGGTAGAGGATGTGGACAAGGAAGAGGAGGCTTTTGTGGTACCTATTTCCATTGCAATGAAGAAGGTCATTGTGCCTTTGAATGCCCTCAATGACAAGGAAGGATAGATAGGAGAGTTGAGGGTCAAGCTAGGGTTGCTCATGTGGATGAGGATGCACAGTCATCACATTCAAAGGATGCAGAAAGAGGAGAGACCTTGGTAAATGAAAGGGTCTTACTAAGTGGTGAGATTGAACCAGGACAAAGGAGAAGTTTGTTTTGCACCAGGTGCAAATGTGAGGAAAAATGTTGTGATGTGATCATTGATGGTGGTAGCAATGACAACTTGGTGTTAGAGGAGATGGTCTCTAAGCTAAAGCTCAAGAGGGAGAAACATCCCCAGCCCTATCAGATTGCTTGGGTGAAAGATGATCATAAGGTCCTGGTAAGTGAACAATGGCTCGTGAAATTCAAAATTGGGAGTTACCATGATGAAGTTCTCTATGATGTTATTTCAATGGATGTTTTCCATCTATTGTTGGGTAGACCACTGCAGTTTGATAGACATGTAGTACATGATGGTCATGCAAACACATACTCTCTAACAAAGGATGGAGTTCGCCACAAACTGAAGCCCATGAAAAAGAAAGGTGAAAAGGTATGTAATAGTGCTAGGATTTGTCTTGTTGATGGAAGAAAGTTTTTAGATGGAATGAAACATCAACGTATGTGCTATGCTTTGATTCCTAGGAAAGATAAAGAAGGTAGTAGTGAAATACCACTTGAAGTTTCAAATTTACTAGGTGAGTTTGGAGATATTATCTCTAATAATGTTCTAGAAGGATTACCCCTAGTAAGGGAAATTAGTCATCAGATAGATCTAATTCCAGGAGCTAGTTTAGGCTACTCACAGGATGACTCCTACTAAAACAGAGGAGCTAAATAGACAGGTTTAGGAGCTATTGAGGAAGGGCTTGATTTGGGAGAGCCTAATTCCATGTGCAGTACCTGTAGTATTGGCACCGAAGAAGGATGGAGAGTGCAGGATGTGTACAGACTCTCAAGCTATAAATAGGATAACCATCAAATATCAGTTTCCTTTGCCAAGAATGGATGATCTTATGGACTACTTGAGTGGAGCTTAGTACTTCACAAAGATAGATCTCAAGAGTGGTTATCACCGGATACAGATTCAAGAAGGAGATGAGTGGAAAATGGCCTTCAAGACCAAGGAGGGTCTTTATGAGTGGTTAGTCATGCCCTTTGGATTAACGAACGCCCCAAGCACCTTCATGCGGCTTATGAATGAGGTACTCAAGAAGTTCTTGGGAAAATTTGTTATTGTCTATTTGGATGATATTTTAATTTTCAGCAAGACTTTGGAAGAACATTTATTGCATATTTGTAGTGTCCTTGAAAGGTTAAGGGAAGAGAAATTGTTAATTAATTTGAAGAAGTGTATCTTTGCAAAAAGGGAGTTTGTCTATTTGGGGTTTGTTATATCACTTGAAGGTCTCAAAATGGATCCAGAGAAGGTAAAAGCCATCTTGGAATGGCCTACTCCAAGGTCTACTACTAAGGTAAGATCATTTCATGGTCTGGTTAGTTTTTACATGAAGTTTATTAAGAATTTTAGTGGCATATGTGCACCCGTAACTGACACAATAAGAGGGGATAGAAAAGAGTTCAAATGGACTGCAGTAGCTGCGAGAATTTTGGAATTGCTAAAGAAGAAGGTGACAGAACAACCTATGTTGGTACTTCTAGATTTTAGAAAGGTGTTCTAGGTGGATTGCGATGCTAGTGGTAGTGCTATTGGGGCTGTATTGAGCCAAGAAGGTAAGCCTATTGCATATTTTAGTGAAAAATTGAATGATGCAAAGAAGAATTATTATGTTTATGATCAAGAGTTCTATGCAATAGTTTAGGCCTTAAAGAAATGGAGGCATTATTTATTGCCAAAGGAAATTTTTTTGTATACTGATCACCAGGCATTACAATACCTAAATAGCCAAGGTAAATTGAATCAAAGGCATATGAAGTGGGTAGAGTTCTTGCAGAGCTATACATTTGTATTGAAACATAGAAGTGGAAAATCTAATAGGGTTGCAGATGCACTAAGCAGGACATAGTTGTTGCTTACAATAATGTAGTTTGAAGTAGTTGGGTTTGATGAACTCAAGAATCTGTACCCTGAAGATCTTGATTTTGCTGAAGTGTGGAAAACTTGTAAAGAGCCTATTGTTGTAGATATAACTAGGTGGTTAGACTATCTGATTCAAGATGGTATGTTATTCAAGGGCAGCCAATTGTGCATTCTAAGGAGTTCCATGAGGGAAAATCTGATTAAAGAGAAACACAATGGAGGGATGGCAGGACATTTTGGTCGAGATAAGACCATTGCCATTCTTAGAGAACATTATTTTTGGCCTCAAATTTCACAAGATGTGAAGAATTTTGTACAGAGTTGCCAGGTTTGTCAAGTTGCCAACAGATTTAGCCACAATACTGGACTATATCAGCCATTGCCCGTTCCATCAAAGCCATGGGAGGACATAAGTATGGATTTTGTTCTTGGATTTCTGAGGACACCAAGGGGTAATGACTCAGTATTTTTGGTGGTTGATAGGTTCTCCAAAATGGCACACTTCATTCCATGCCACAAAACTCATGATGCTGTCCATATTGCAGACTTGTTTTTCAGAGAAGTGGTAAGACTACATGATCTTCCAAGGAGTATAGTTTCTAACAGAGACACTAAATTTGTGGGGTATTTTTGGAGAACATTGTGGAAAAATTTGAGAACAGACTTGAATTTTAGTTCCACACATCACCCATAGACTAACGGCCAAACAAAAGTGGTAAATAGAAGTCTGGGCAATTTGTTGAGATGTTTAGTTGGGGATAAGCCCAAGGGGTGGGATTTGATTCTACCACAAGCCGAGTTTTCTTAAAATAACTCTGTAAATAGGAGTACTAGTAGATCACCATTCCACATTATATATGGAAGTAGCCCAAGGACTACGCCAGAATTGAGGAAGATAGATCAAGGGGAAAGGACAAGTGTTGAAGCTAAAGAATTTGCTGAACATATCAAGTGTCTACATGAGGAGGTTCAAGCACACATTACCAAGATGAATCAAGAGTATAAATCTAGGGCTGATCAAAGAAGAAGACATAAGGAATTCCAAGTAGGGTATCTAGTCATGGTACACTTACAAAAAGAAAGATTTCTAGCTGGTACTTACAGCAAGCTGAAAATGAAGAAATTTGGCCCTTGCAAAATTTTGAAGAAACATGACTCAAGAAATGCATATGAGGTGGAGTTCCTAGATGGTATTCACATTTCTCCTATTTTCAACATTGCAAACTTAACAGAGTATCATGATGATGGTGCAGATGAGGAATTGATGTTAGAGCCATGTCCAATTCCTGCTTCTAAGAAGGAGGAGATAGAAGACATTCTAGATCATCATGTGGGTAGGAGCACCAGAAATAGGCAGTATGAAGAGTATTTGGTCAAGTGGAAAGGACGGCCAATAGAGGACTCAACCTAGATTTCAGCAGTCGAGGTTTCCCATTTGGGATTTCCTCTACCATTCATAAAGTGACAAGGTCACTTTTCAATCTACCCTGGGTGTCTGATGCAGGAGCATCCAGAGGTATAAGGGCAATCCTTTGTCACCCAAAAAAAATGTACTTAGACTTAGTTTGTGTTTCATGTGTTTTCATTTTTGGATATCCATTTGGGTCAAATAAAGGTCCCAACTCTCACAGTTCCACTATCAGTGTTCTAGGATAGATTATTTGAACACCTTGGGATACATGTAAATGCCAAAAAAATAGGAGTATGCAATTGAGCCATCATTTTGGTAAACTAGTAGGTGTAAATTGGTTAGATGAATGTAATTGCAATTTAGAGCATTCCAGAAAAGGAATTAGGTCAAAAGGCCCCACGGTTTGAAAGTTATCACAATTTTTTAATTTTTGGAGACCTCCTAAGAATTCTTCAAAGTTAGATTAAGGGCATTAAATGACGTCAAAAAGGGCCAAAAAATGGGGGAAAAACAAAGCTCCTCCATAGGGCTATAGAGCGCTTCAAGAGCTTTTTAGAAATGTAAACGGTTCATCAATCGGAGCTAAGGTTCAAAAGTTATGCCTCCCGAAAGTTCAGTTACTATTTTTGAAGTCTTCTAGATTTGCACCAACTTCTAACGTGGCTTCTGGAGCCTTCTACTTGGTCGGTGGATGCCTACTAGCACTTTCTAGAATGTACTCCTAGTCCTTAACCCTTCGGGGTCTATTTAAGGACATTTTTGTCATTGTAAAAGGCAGTTCAAAGTGGAATTTGAGAGGAGGTACCAAAAGGAGAAATTATCTCCAGTTTTGTGCTATTATAAGCCCTTAGGGCATGTTTTGAAGTCTATTTTATTTGTACTAAATGTACTAGCTTATTTTCACAGTTAATTCAATTTCTCTTTTCCTATTGTGTCTATTGGTGCTTGGGTTGTGTCCCCATCAAGAAGAAAATTTTACTTCAATATAAAATCTCAATTCATATGTCACAATTTTTGGTCAATATGATATTTCTACAATTTTAAATACTGCAAACATAATAGTTAAGAATGATCTTTGGACATTGAAAGGAACTTTAATATATTTTTTCTATAAATGACTAGGAGGATGAGTGGAGAAAAGACCCCAAATTATATAAAAAATGTGTCACTTATAAGCAGAAAAATTCACTCTCTACCAATACAGCCTAGGGTTCCACAATGGTTCCCAAAACCCACACTATCTAGACTATATCCAATTCAAAGTCTAGAACACCTCTTCAAGGCATAAAAAGACACAAGCTCAAGACCAAATTTTTTAGGAATTTAATATAGTTTTCTTCAACATTAAATTTCAAATCTCAAATGTTTGAAACAAAAACTCCCCAATATTTGCTTTGGAAAATCAAACTACACACCTAAACTTCCACATAGGGCTATAAGAAGAAATCTTGGATTTATGAAGGAAAAATTCTTGGAACTCCACCATAAAAAGCCTTAATAACCTTAAGACACTTCAATCCATGAATGAACAACCCTCACCAAGCTAGGACCCTTGATTGATCCCCTAACTCAAGTTGCTTACAATTCTCTCCTAGGCATAATAGGGCTAATTAGGTTAGTTTTACAAAGAAAGTACAAGGAATTCAATGCATCTTCCAAAAAACCAATTGTAACACTTTAGTAACATGCCATAACATCTAAATCCAAGAACTTAGATTTCTATTCCACACTGGGGCCAAGTTGTGCCTCAAAAACCCAAAATTGGATAGTCAGATGTAGATGCATGTCCAGAGGGTTTAGTAAATTTACTCCCCACATATTTTTCCTCCTAGTATAAGACCCAAAAAATATTATAGCACATCCTTCCCCCCTTTCTATCCACCAAGGCTTATATTTTCACCATGGTGGAATCTCTAGGATAGAGAGATTTTCTCTTGGAACCCTAGTTAGGGCCTTCCTGCTACCAACAAGCACACAAAATTGGATTTCTCTTATTCAATCAAACTTGAAGACTTCAAACCACTTGAAAATCATACATAAGAAATTTAATCAACTTTTCCAATCCTATTGAGGTTCACAAGAATCTGTACAATTCCATATTATTGCAATTTTAGATTGTTTTTGTAGGAAAACAAAAAATTTTATCGATTTCAATGCCAAAAATACATTAGATTATTCTATTCTATATTGAGAAAGGTTTTTCAACCTTATTTATCACATTACCAATCAGTTCCAACCAATAAAGGTGGTTGTGAATGTTGGGATTCAAACCTAGGAACCTAGAAAGGTTATGATCATAATATAATCATTATTCAACCTTCTAAACTACCTTTTCCTATTTCTAACTTAGAAATTTCCCATAAAATGATTTAGGTAAAAAACTAGGTTTATAACACACCTAATGTCTCCTTTCTTTAAAACTTGGAAATTATTTCTAACATTGGATTTTACATTCAACTAATACCATAAGCCTTTTTCTTTCTTCCTCTAGATGTTCTTGCAATAGATGGAATTGAAGGTGCTCTTGCACCATACTCCTAGGGTGCATTGATCTCAAGTCCTCTTGAGATAAGATCTTGTAAAGTTATGTCATGTTTCTAGATCTCTTGTTCATCCATTCATATAGACTCTTCTTTAGGACATCCCTACCATTGAACCAAATACTTATTGTATACATCCTTCCTAGTTTTTTATGATCTTTTTATCCAATATCTTGTAAAGTCTCCTTTGCAACATCTTCTTCAAGCTCTTCAAGCTGCACTTTTGAACCAATATTCACATCACCTTTATATGGGAGAGATACTAAGGTGTGAGGGAAATTATATCTCATAAGCATTCATTCCATGCTTCTTCAATATCTGACAAGGTCCTACTTGCTTCATGAGTAGTTCTATATGCTTGCCCTTTAGGTCTTCTTTCTCAAGTATGCCTAGACCAAGTCTCCAACTTGCAACTAAACATCTCTTTTATGTTTTTCTTTTGATTGCTTATACTTCTTTGTACTCTTCTCAAGTGCCAACCTCAATGAGTCATGAATATCCTTCATACTTTCTACAAACTCCTCTCCATGAGTACTAAACAAAGCATTGGAAGGTAGTTCCATAAGTTCTAAGATACCTCTTGGATTCTACCCATACATTATTTAAAAGGGGCTTGTTCCTATACTCCTATTAACTGATTCATTAAAATAAAACTTTACTTCAGGTAGAATTGATTTCCACTTGTCTCCATACTACTTTGTCCAGCATCTAAGTAGATTTCCAAGAGACTTGTTGACCACCTTTGTCTATCCATCTATTTGTGTATGGTAGAAAAAGCTAAAACTCATATTAGTTCCCAATTTATTCTACAAGGTCCTTCAAAAGTGACCCATAAACTTCACATCTCTATCTGGTAGTATGGTTAGGGGAAAACCATGTATCCTAATAATTTCTTTGAAGAATGAACTTGCAATTACTAATGCATCATTAGTGCTCCCACAAGGGATGAAGTGGGCCATTTTACTAAATCTATCCACTACAACATAAATTCTATCATTTCCCCTTTGTGATCTTGGAAATCCCATCACAAAGTCCATGTTGCAACTCTCCCAAGGCCTTGTAGGAATAGGAAAATGTTGGTATAGTCTTGCATTAGTGGATATACCCCTGGCCCTCTAACAAATTGTACATGTCTCCACAATCTTCCTCACTTTAGTTTGAAGTCTTAGCTAGTAATAGAACTTTCTCACCTATTTCAAGGTTTTTTCCAAGCTAAAATGTCCTCCCATGTTGCATGCATGTTTCTCCCTAATGATGTTCTCCCTCATTGAACATTGTGGAAGGCATAGTTGATACCCCTTGAATAGTAGCCCATTTTGAATCAAGTAGTCTACATATTCAATGTGATAGGTTTTAGAAAATTTAAAATGCACCTTATAGATGTCTTTGAAATCATTATCATCATTATACATATCTTTCAATGCATTGATCCCTACACTTTGGAGGTGGATTTCTTGCACAACTAGATTCCTCCTACTTAGTGCATCTTCCACTTTATTGGAAACTCCCTTCTTATGTTTATTGAAAAGTTGTAGGCTTGAATTGATTCTACCTATTTCATATGTTTGTGGCATAGTTTCTGTTGCCTATTTAAGAAACTCAAAGCTTGGTTGTCTATGAAAATAACAAATTCTTCTAAAAGGAGATAGTGCCTCCATTTCTTCAATGACTAGACTAAGGGATACAGTTCTGAGTCATAAAAGGAGTATTTATTCTTGGATTCATTTAGTTTTTCACTAAAAAAGGCTATTGGCCTCCCTTCTAACTCAACACAACCCCTATAGCTAGGTTAGAAGCATCACATTCAATAGTATAAATCTTTTGAAAATTAAGGAACACCAGGATAGGTTTCTCCATTACCTTCTTCTTTAGCATTTGGAAGGCCTCCTTTGTATTCTTGTTCCACAAAAACATACACTTTTTCCCACCCTTGATGGTCTCAAGGATAGGAGCACACAACTGACTAAATTCTCTAATGAACCTTCTATAGAAAGAATCAAGTCCATGGAAGCTTCTAACTTTAGTCATGGTTGTAGGAGAAGGCCAACTTAATATGGCTTCCACCTTCTTATGATCCATTTTAATATTACCTTCTAAGATTACAAATCCCAAATAAACAAGTTCTCCTTGCATAAAAACACACTTTTCCAATTTTATGAAAATAGTTTCTTCATGCAATCTTTTTAAAACCAAGTTAAGATGTTCTAAATGTTCCTCCTTACTCTTACTAAAAATAAGTATGTCATCAATGTACACTATGGAAAATTTCCCAAGACATGGTTTTAGTACTTCATTCATGAGTCCCATGAATGTGCTTGGAGCATTTGACAAGACAAAAGGTGTCGCCCTTCATTCATACAAGCTCTCAATGGTATTAAATGTAGTCTTCCACTCATCACCATCCCTAATCCTTATTTGGTTCTAGCCACTCTTCAATTCTATCTTGGATTAGTACCTTTCTCTCCCGAGAGTATCCAATAGGTCTTATATTCTAAGCATAGGGAACCTATACCTAATAGTGATTCTATTTATTTCTCTAGAATCAGTGTACAATCTTCATGTACCTTCCTTCTTGGGGGGCTAAAAGGCCAGGTACTACACAAGGACTGAGTCATTTTGAAATCAAACCTTTATCTAGGAGTTTTTGTATTTTTCTTTCCATTTCTTGATTCTACTTTAGAGTTAGTTTGTATGTTTCCATATTAGGTAGTGTTGCTCCTAGGATTAGATCTATGTCACGACATATGTCTCTGATTGGGGGCAACTCACTTGGAAATTCCTTCATGACAATGTCTTTATACTAGTACAATAGGTCTACAAATTCCTTAGGACCTACATGTCTCAATGGTTTCGCTTCCTTCACAACCTTCTTAGGTTTTTCATCCTTTGGAAAAATTACTAGGGCATAGAATGGAGCCTTTTGCTTCTTCACAACTTTTAGAAACTCTTCTCCATCTAAAAATAAAAACATAGGATCCTTTTTTTCTTTTCTAGATCTAGCAAGGGTAAGAGAGTTAGCTTTCCACCTTTGTGATTAATGTTCTATTTGTCTAGCTTTCCATCATGGTATGCCTCCACATCATATTGCCAAGGTCTCCCTAGTAGCAAATGATAGGCATCCACTACAACAATATCAGAGAGGACTATGTCTTTATATTTTCCAATCTAGAATTTAACCCAATCTTTCTCCTCTATGATAGTTTGTTTCTTCTTTTTGAGGCAAGACACCATGTAATGATTTGGATTTGGAACCCTTCTCAACTTCAACTTCTTTACTACTTCTTTAGATACAAAGTTGTCAGTAGAGCCAATGTCAGTCAGCATCTTGGAGACTTTGTCTCAACAATTGGGGCATTTAATAGTGTCCTCCTCATCATAAGGAATTCTCCCTTCTCAAGTGTTGCATAAGATCCTTGTGTTTCTTCTTCTTGACTATCATCTTCTTTGACTAGGTTTTCTCTCCTATCAGTCTAATTCTTTTCCTTTTCAGGACACTTAGATGCCAAGTGCCCTAGTTGGTTACATTTGTAGCACCCTGGAGTTCTTGATGATCTCCCTCCAAATATTTCCCTTTAGTCTCCTCTTCTTCCCCTATGGGATCCTCTAGAATTTTTCTCACTAAAAGAATCCTCTTGACTAGTCTCCCCATATTCTCTAGGAGTTTTTCCTCTACCACTAGTTGATCCTCTTTCTCTATTACCAAAATCTCATTTGCTTCTTCCTTTTGCACCTTGATCTTGCTTCCTCTTAAGCTTGTCCTCCACTTTCAATGCAAATTAAAAGCATTTCTAGACTAGTTAGGAGAACATAGACTTAGTTCATCTTGGATGCTCATCCTCAACCCTTGCATATACCTACCAAGTTTGACACACTTTGCTTCCACCAACTTGGACTTCATAGTGAGTTTGTGGTGTAGACACCTAAATTTGATTACACCGCTTTAGTAATCCTATTTAGTTATCTTTAAAGGCATCATTAATTAAATTTTTATTTAATTAATCCTTTGTCATCCCCTAGTTGATTAATTTAATTAATCATCTATAGTCCTAATTGATAAATCAAATAACCTATTATTTATCAATTAAATCCTATTCTTCTATCTAATTCCAAAAATCCCCATTTATTAAATAAATCTATTTGATAAATGAAATCCTCAAATTCAAAAACCCCTAACCTATCTCTAATCCTCCATTTAGCCTAATCCACCCCATCCACCCATACTAACCAAGCTTAGCCACTAACTCACCCACCCTCATTAATGCCATCCACTTGCACATCTCTAACATCCCTAATCTAATCCTAAACCCAAGCCTAATCCACCCCCTAATGTTGTCACATTCCTTAAACAAGTTTAAGACTTTCCTAATCCAAACCAAAGTCCCCCCTCAAAAATACCCAACCACTAAGTCATGAGTGCTCTTACAAAACATAAAGACTCTTACAAGCCCACTCATGACTCTTACATCCATCTTACACACTCTTCCCTCTTTCACACTCATTCCTCTTACATCCCTCTTACATACTCAACCCCACTCATCATGCCTTTAACCAACCCTTTACCCTACCCTGTCACACTCATCCTCCTTGTGACAAGTGTCACCTTCCCATTGGTGCTAAACAAGCACAATCCATGTGCTCCCCTTTGAGTGCATCGTAGCCCTCCTTAAGCCTTCATCCATCCTTGCATCTAAGCCCTCCATCCCTCTACCCCTTAGCCTATAAATTGAATCCCATCCTAAGCCATTTCATCAACAATCTTTGAGCTAAAGTTACCATGCTATTTTGAGAACCAAAGCCATCAATATTACCCTTATAATGCCAAATTGAGAGCTCACAAAGCTACCAATTTGCCATTACCCATCTCCATTGAAGCAGCTTTTGAGCATCTTGAGCATACATTCACAGAAAAAGGACACATCTACAGAATCAAGAAAGCATGGAGTGTTTTCTCTTGTGAGGTTTGCACTTTTTGTTCTCTTTCTTTGTCTAAGCATATATGTGAATTTAGTTTTTGGCTTGTGAATGTTTACTTTATTTGTTAATGTTCTTTGCATACTGATTCTGGTTCTACATTTTGGCATGCCCGGTGGGACCCCACTATGGGTCATTTAATCATCTATTTTCATCTATATGTCATTTTTCTAACCATCTAATGTTTTTTGTTGTTTGAGTGTGTTGTGAGGGTGTTTTACTTGTTTTTGCAGGTTAAAGAACGCACTTAGGAAGAAGAAATACCATCTAAAAAAAAAAAATTGCATTTTTCAGCTTTTTTGGCGTAGTTCTAAAAAAATACCTGTTCTGTCTGCGAAAATCGATGTCTGCAAAAATCCGCGTCTGCGCAAATTGACATCTGCAAAAATTTGCGTTTGCGAAAATCGACGTCTGCGAAAATCGACATCTGTGAAAATCGACATTTGCGAAAATCCGCGTCTGCGAAAATCCGCATCTGCGCAAATCAACGGCTCACCTGTGTTCTGTGCTGCAAATTTGTTTTGTCCACTTCGTATTTTGGCGTCTCTGTATTTCAGTGTCTTCATATTTTGACAGACTATCTTCTCTGCTTGCTTATGTTCCATTTCTGCTTTATTGGTTCCGTAGGATTTAGACCATTTTAAGCATTTTTACGCGTAGAAAAAACAACAAAAAAAGTTAAAAAAAATTTTCCCATAGTTAAGCTCTCATTTTTGAAGATTTTGGCTAACTAACTAAATTGCTTTTTTATTCTCATTGCAGGTTGGAGCACATATGGAACCACTAACCATGTTTCTTGCAGGTTTTCATGTTGCTAAAAAATGAACTTGAATGTTTAACCATTTGTCTTTGAATGCATGTTGCTAAAAAAAAATTGAACTTGAATGGTTAAACACATTTTTCATTGAACGAATGTTGCTCAAAAACACACTCTTGAATGTCATGGGTTAAAATCAACTTTCTTTGGAATGCATGCTTAAAACAAAAAAAATCCAATCTTGAATGCCAAGGATCAATTAACCATTACAAATCTCTTTTTCACATGCAATCTAGGTAAAGTTTGATTTTTGGACATTTAAGAAACTTTGTTAAGTTAAAATACAAATTTACAAAAATCAATTTGAGTAGTTCCTTGGACTCACCTCTTTTCTAATCACCCATCAAATATTAACCATTGGTTGCAATCTCAGCGCCATTTATGGGGATGGGTCTACTTGAAAAAGGTGTTAAATGTTCCACAATCTAACTCACTCACTTGGTCTTTGAACGTTTGCTTTAACTTTATCGAAATTCTTAAATGGCCAAAACTCTAGATTAAATCGATCACACTTCAAGTTTGGGCACTAAAATTGAACAACAACTGTCATGGAGAGCCTCCGGGTGCATGCTTGAAATCGAATCTCACACACTTTTGTTTTGGGCTTAAAACAAACTCACACTCAATCTTGAATGCCTTAAAGAAAATTAATCGATACTTGACGTGGAGGGCCTCCAAGCGCGCGAGTTTGCTTTTGTTGACCCTAACTCTTCTTATTGTTTGCATTCTTCGATCGATTTACTTTTTTTGGCGCTTCAAGTTGGAATTGAACATTGTCTCTTAAACATGAGTGCTTGCAAAGTCTAGATTAGCACACATAAGAGTCAGTTGGTAAAAGAACAAGCGTGTTTTTTAGCCCAAGGTCATCCGAGCCTTCTCTCCCCTTGTCGTCTTTCGAGGCCATCTTGGGTGCATAAGATTAGGATCCAAAACCTTGTTTCTTTTTTAGGAGGCCTGCTTGGGGATTTCATCACCCCTTGGATGACCTCAACTCCAGTGTTCCGGCGGAGTATAAGAATCGGGAGGTGAATCGAAAGACACCTCTCTTGGGATCAAGATTTTGTCATTCGGGCTAAGCCTCAAGGAACTTTATACCCTTGAGAAGTGAAAGAGGAGAAGTGGGTTACCGCTCCTCTCAGCTGTGTGACATCTTTTTGGTCTCATCTACAGATTTGGGCCTTACGTACCTTGCGTATATCGAGGACTCCCTAGCTAAACCAATTGTCAGCCTTGCAGAAAACCATCTAGGATGTTAATGTGTTTGGAGTGACTGATCAAAACATTTGTAGAACATACACACTCCTTGGCGCAAGTATCACATTCTGAGAACCACAAACTTCTATCTAGGTGTTCCTATCTATTGCTTGTTTTTATTTTACTTGTTGAATGAATGTTTGCCAAACTTGGTCAATCCTAGCTTAGGGCACACTTAGCGTAGTCACTGCCTATTTTGGAAGTTGAACAAGTTGAAGCAAAACAACTGAGATTTTTCCCAAAGCCAAGCAGATTCAGGAATTTATGTCGGAACAACCCAAACCCAAAAAGTAGTTTCACAAGGTCAAACTCAAGCCATCTCTAGCATACCAAGAACTTTCAGCCAAGAGAAAAGAAATAACACCAAGCCCACAAATTTCCAAACTCCACAAAGCAGAGGACAAAGCTACCGACCAACTAGGCATGATTTCTATGATTAGACACCCTTGTTTCTCCACATCTTCTTGGATAAGCTTCACTCTAGAGTCATCTTTGTAGAAAATCCAGTGATCTTAGGTTATCCCCTTAAGCATTATTAGCTCATCCATATCATTTAGAATCATACCATCTAGCCAGTAATCGAAAATCTGCACATCTAAGCTTTCAAAATTGTTGTCACCTTGCTAAAAGTTTGCCATTCCTAAAATCTTCCAAATCCACCAATCTCACCAAGGTTATCCCTTTGACAGAGCTTTGTCTAGGGTAATCTAGCTTTGTCACTTGTTATCCCTCATCACCTTGAGCTAAAGGTTGGGATTCACAAGTGGTCAATCTCGTGTTCTTCCTAAAGGATCATCAGTCTATCCTTAAGTTGACACAATCACCACCAAGCTTACACATAGGAAAGCAGACCTTTTGTGCTTTGACAACATATCTTTGAAGTTAGAATCCCCAACCCAATCCTCCTTAGGTTTTGTCATATAGCTTTTCCTCAACCTAGGAAATCATTTGCATAGAAAAGCCTTCCCCCTTTTTGCATCCATCGGCATTATTGCATCTCATCCCTAGGAGCATTTTTTGTGCCACCCGTCACTCACTTAGCCAAGAAGAAAGAAGCAATGGAGCCCTATCATTTAGATCGAACAGCCTCACCCCCCTTGAGCACTCAACCATCCTTTAGCCCAGAGCCAGCTATGCCATCACCTACTAACATTGAAGCTTTCATGAACCAACCAGGAAATGTAGTATTGGTAAATGCCATTACAGACAAAAACAAAGAGACAATCATGGCTAATTTTCGAAGGGACAATGTAGGAATCTTTGACTTTGGAAGACCCCCTCCATTATCAGATCCATCTCACCCATTGTTTGGGTAGCTACCACCACCCATAGGCTCTTATGATCCAAATTATCCTCAATTTATTCCAAAAGAAGAGCCTCCAGCCAATCCATATGACCCAACAGACCCAAACATACCATCATCCACCCAAGTTGAAATCTCCATGCCACAAGCCAACCCAGCCACCACCACTCCATCCTTGGTTCATACCTCTCCGCTCCAAACCCCCTTTACCCAAAACACCTCACCGTTCACCGCCTTCACTATTGCTGCTGCTCCCCAACCTAGCCTTCCCAATCCACCAATCTCCCAAATCAGTGCTAGCATCTTTGGCCAACCTCAGCAATATACAACAGGGATGCCACCCATGGGGCCAAGTAATCAACCTTTCATCGCCCCCAGCTTGTTCACCACAGCCCAAAGCAGAATCCCATCATTTCCATTAGGTCTTAGGAGCTCAATACCACCAGCCACAAATCCACAAGCTACTACCTTCACTCCACAAAGCTATCAAAACCCACAAGCTACTGCCAATCTTCTACCAAGCACCCAAGTGACCCCAACTCCCACCACTACTCTACCAAGCTTCCAAATCCAGCCACAAAGCTATCAAACCCCATCAGTTCCATTCACAAGCTTTCAATTCCCACCACCTCCACCACCAACTAATCCATTACCTCCAATTACCAACTACTTTTCAATGCCACTTCTAGGAGGTAATCCACCACCCCAGCCAACCACCAATTATTTGCAGATGCCATCCCAAATGGGGGCACAACCCACATATATTGGTCAAACCCCACAAGCCCTCTGATCCTTTCCCCAAGCCTCACAACCATCTTATACCTTACCTCCACAAAGAAATCCATTTATCCCACAGCCAGCTTATGTTCCTCAATCCCAACCTCAAATCCCATATCAACAGCAAGCCTCGCAGCACATGCAGCAATATGCGCCACCTCCCCCTCAACAACCCATCATCCACCATGCAGCTGCCCAAACAATGTACAATCCCTATCAGCAAATCCCTCAAAGCCATCCATATTCAGTGGCCCCATCCAACACATACCTACCTCAAGGCACTCCTACATTGGGGGCACCCCAACCATCACCTATCAATTCAGAGTGGGAGCAAATGAAGACAACTCTGAAAGCCATCCAAGAAGGGAATGATCCAAAGACATTCAAGTTTGAGAATGTGTGTCCTTACCCATTTGACAGAGCCATTACCACGACACCATTTCCCAAACACTTTGAGGTACCTAAATTTGACAAATTCAGAGGAAAAGGAGACCCTGTCACACATATCAAAGAATTTTACATGCATTGCCAGGATGTGGCATACAATGATGTCTTCCTCTTGTGCCTTTTTCCCAAAAGCTTGGCTGGACCAGCTCTTGAATGGTTTTATAGAATCCCCTATGGCACAATTAAAAACTTTGCTGAATTATCTGAGGCATTTGTAGCCCAATATGCCCATCTTGTTGAAACAGAGCTATCAATAGTTGATCTTGTCCACACCAAGAAAAAAGGTGGAGAAAGCCTTGCCGAATACCTACAAAGATGGCAAACCCTTACCACCCGCATATCTTGCACCTTGCCAGAACGCCATGTGGTGAAAATGTTTATTGATAATGCACATCCCAGCTTGGCTCACCACATGACCATGAACTGTTTGCAGACCTATAAGGATATCAAAGAGAAAGGAATGATCCTTGAGCAAGGACTCATCAAAGATGGTGTGGTAAATATTTACAAAGAGGCCAACCAAAATCAATCACATTCCAATGACAAGTCTAGGTATTGGAACAAAAACAAGCATGTTGCAACAGATGGGGTTACTGACACCAGACATGTGAATATCGTTGGTCCTTCTCAAAACCAGTCTAACCCACCATATCAAACAAACAACCAACAAGCTATCAATTACCAACAACGAAATAACCAAAGCTATCAAAACCACAACACAAGACCCAACTTTCAAGGGTTTAACAATCAAGCTAATGCCATCAATGTAGTTGCAGGGCAAAAGCTCAGATTCCAACCTGCACCTAGAAACTATACACCCCTTGGTGAGCCATTGGATGTTATTTTTGAGAAATTGGCTAAGGAAAACCTCATCAAATTTCCTCCTACCCAGCAAATTGATCCAAGCCAATCCAAAGCTGCATGGTACAAGGACAATGAGTATTGCAAGTTCCATAGGGTAAATGGTCACACCACCCTCAGATGCATGAAACTGAAAGACTATGTGCAAGACCTCATTGATCGGAAGGAAATCACTATTGGTGCCCAAACCTCTCCCAATGCAGGCTTACAGATTTATCAAAATGCTTTTCCTCCACACAACAACCAAAATCCTGGAAAAGCACCTATCCAAAACAACACCAACAACCGCCAGCCAAACCAACAGCATGGGAAGAACAATGACCACACTTCATCCTATATAGACTATGGTAGCCTTATAGGTTGTATATCTGAGAAAGAGCCTTCTGTCAATGTTATCAATATCTGAGGACTAGACAATGAGTGTGCGGTCACCACTCAAAGAGCGCGATTTAACATCGCAGGCCCACCAGTTTCATCAACACCGTCAGCTCCATCAAAAAGCTGGTACAATATCTTGGAACACCTTGGGAACATGCCAGCCCAAATATCAGTTTTAGACCTTCTCCGCACTAGTCCTGTGTACAAAGACATCCTTGACAGTGCTCTCATAGAATCCCGTGTCCCTTCTGATATCAATGCTACTGATTTTTGTAATCTTGTTGGACACCTTTCATCCTCATGTGCCCTATCTTTCAAACCCACCGACATACCTGCGGTTGAGCCATATCACACCCTTCCGCTTTGCATAGCCATCATGGTATCCAATTTTGCCGTGAAAAGAGTAATGATAGATAATGGATCAGCCTTGAACATTTGCACCCTAAAATTCATAAAACAAGCTGGGTATACTGAGGCAGATATGATCAGTGAGGTTATCACCATCAAAGCTTATGACAACTTGGAAAGGACCACAGAAGGGACTATTTTGCTACCAATCAAGGTTGGGCCAGTCATTCAAGAGATAGTTTGCCATGTTGTTGATCTAAACCTACCATTTAACATCCTCCTCGGTCGCCCATGGATTCATGCTATGAAGGCTGTTCCATCCACCTACCATCAGTGCATCAAATTTTCGCATCAAGGCACTGAGGTAGCCATCCATGCCGATCCAGAACCCTTTTGCTTACTGCAATGTGGTTGAAGCTTCATATACAAACCATTGCCCTAGAATAGACATCGGCACAGCCATCGCCAGCTCATCCCACACTTGTAATGACGCAGAAACCATCCTTGCCTCCACCCTATCTACTGTAAAGATCAACAACAAAGGTTGTGGAGAATATAGTCTATCAGATGCATTTGCTATCAGAGCAATCCCACTTGATCCACATACCCATGGACGGCCAACATATCACAAAGCTAAGGAGATTCCACCTCCTCAATACAAATAGTTTGGCCCAACCACCTTTGTGTCCTCAAAAACCCCTCTTCATGAGGAGCTCACTCCAGATATCAACAATTGGCTACATAAGGATGCACCTCCAAGAAATCAAGCATGCCTTGATCACTTCAGCCAGAAGTATCCCCAACAACATAAGCTCATCACTGAAAAATGGAACTATCAAGGAGGTGGACTAGGACTAGAAGAAAGGGGCATGCAATGTCCCATCGAAGCACATGATTGGGAAATAAAGTCAGGTCTTGGCTTTGGCATACCCACAACTGGGGGCACCAACGAGAATGGTCATGCTTTTTCGAACATCCACCACGACCTTGTCAAAATCAAAGACATTCCTAAGGAAGTTGAAAAGAGAGCCTACGACGATATCCCAGACCAAATCTTCCTAGGAGACTTTGTTCTCTGAGAACTATCCATCCATCTCATTGACCTACCACTTGCTCATCCACAACTCATAGATTGGGACCAACCAAGTGTCATACATATTGATGAGTTTGCATTAGAGGAAGCGCTTCTAAGATTCATGGGAGCTGAAACTCCTCATAAGAAGACAAAGCTGCCTACATCTACAAGCTAGATCCCAAGGGCTATTTTGGAGAAAATCCCCACCCTAGTTTCGATACACCCAAAACTGGAACTAAGGTAAATCTGGGACTAGCTAAGGCAGTGAAGAGAACCCCTCAGCAAGAAAATCCAGAGCCACAAGCAGAACATGAGGATTTAGTATTGCCTCCTCAAGATAATCGACCAGAGGTGTCTTCTATTCTAATAGAGGATACTAGAAAAGTCAACATTGGTTCTTCAGAGATCCCTAGAATTGTTCACATTGCTGCATCCCTATCACAAGACCAAGCTGACCTCCTCTTTGAGGTTTTACGAGAGAACATTGGCCGATTTGCATGTTCATATCAGGACATGCCAGGACTCGATCCAAAGCTTGTAGTTCATCATCTTGCAGTCGATCCAAAGATCAAGCCCGTCAGACAAAAGCTTAGGAAAATGCACCCCAAGGTGGCATTACTAGTCAAAGCTGAACTAGAAAGAATGTTAGCTGCTAAGGTTATCCGACCTATCGACTACTCAGAATGGATCTCCAACATGGTCCCTGTCACTAAGCCTTCCGGTGACATCAGAATCTGTACTGATTTTAGAGATCTTAACAAAGCTTGTCCAAAGGATGATTTTCCCTTGCCCAACATAGATATGATTGTAGATCTTACAGCTGGACATGAAATCCTATCCCTTATGGATGGATTTTCTGGGTATAATCAGATCAAGATTGCAGAAGAGGATCAGCATAAGACAACATTCACTACCCCCTGGGGAACCTTTTGCTACACCATGATGCCTTTTGGCCTAAAGAATGCGGGGGCTACCTATCAAAGAGCTATGACAACCATTTTCCATGATCTTATCCATAGCATTTTGGAAGATTATGTGGACGATATCCTAGTCAAATCTCACACCTTCATGGATCATCTTGCTGACCTAGAAAAAGTCTTTGATAGGTTGGCCCAATATTATCTCATGCTAAATCCCAAGAAGTGTGTCTTTGGGGTCACATCTGGCAAGCTTCTAGGCTTCATAGTTTCTAAATAGGGTATAGAGATCGACCCCAAAAAGGTCAAGGCTATCTTAGACATGCCTCCTCCCCAGACACTACGACAACTTCGCTCTCTTCAGGGAAAACTTCAATCTGTCTGGTGCTTCATCTCCCAACTTGCAGATAAGTGTACACCATTTTCACACTTGCTAAAGAAGAATGAGAACTTCAAGTGGGATCTTTTATGTCAGCGCAGCTTCGATCAGCTCAAGCAGTATCTCACCAATCCCCCTATCTTGGTTCCACCAGTTCCTGGTCGTCCCTTGATCTTGTATATATCAGTAACACCTACTGCTCTAGGGACACTTCTAGCACAACATGATGATTATAGCAGAGAGAGAGCCATCTACTATATCAGTAGAACCCTAGTTGGTTATGAACTCAATTACACTCCTATGGAAAAAGCTTGTTTGGCAGTTGTTTTCTCAACTCAAAAGCTTCGCCACTACATGCTAAGTCATACCATCCAACTAGTCTCCAAGATTGACCCTCTCAAGTATATGCTCTCCAGAACAACACTTACAGGCCGTTTGGCCAAATGGGTTATGCTCTTAAGTGAGTTTGACATCCAGTATGTGGACAGAAAGGCAATCAAAGGGCAAGCTATAGCAGATCACCTAGCTGATGCACCTCTAGTAGATGCATATCCTTTGCTCATAGAATTTCCAGATGAGCATATCTGCCTAATTGAAGAACAGCCCCCATGGAAGCTTTATTTTGATGGCTCATACACCTCTCATGGATCAGGGGCAGGAATATTATTAGTTACACCTCAAGGAGATTACATTCCAAAAGCCTTCAAGCTACAATTCCCTAGCCCCAACAATATAGCAGAATATGAAGCTCTTGTAGCAGGATTAAAGATAGCTGCAGAATGGAATATCACTGAGTTACAAGTCTTTGGTGATTCCCAACTCATCATTAAACAAGTCTTAAATGAATATCAAACCAAAGATGAAAAGCTATTACCCTACAAAGAGCTAGTTGATCAGCTGACCCAGCATTTTACAAAGCTTCAGTTTACACAAGTGCCTCGAATGCAGAACAAGGCAGCAGATGCCATGGCCACTATCGGCTCGCTCTTGGAAATTCCCCAAGAAGCTACGCAGTATGAGTTTTTAGTTGAGCAGCTCCTCACACCTGCCTATGTGAATGAGGATTCAAACTGTGTTTGTATCTTGGTTGGTCCCCAATCCCCTTGGTACCATGAAATTCACGCTTACCTTAATGATGGTATCATATCCCCTCACCTCACACGTACCCAATGTTAGAACCTCATCCGAAAATCATCCCGCTATGTTATCATAGCCAATACCCTATATCGTCAGGGTTATCACGATACTCTCTCTCGATGTTTAGATGAAAATGAGGCCGCAATGGCATTAAAAGAAGTACATTCCAGACTTTGCGGTGCCCACACGAGTGGTATTGTCCTAGAATGAAAAATCCTTAGAGTAGGCTACTATTGGCCTACCATTGAAGAAGACTCTTGTGACTTTGTCAGAAAGTGTCTCCCATGTCAGCAGCATGCAAATCTTGTGCACGCTCCAGCACAGGATCTACAACCTATTGTACCACCTTGGCCTTTCGCTTGTTGGGGCCTTGATCTAGTTGGAACTATCACCCCTCTCTCATCTGATGGACATAAATGGATAATAACAGCTACAGACTATTTCACTAAGTGGGTGGAAGCAGTCCCCCTAGTCTCAGCTACAGGAGTTCAAGTCTCCAAGTTCATCTTGTACCACATTGTTTGCCGCTTCGGCATCCCATCCACCATCTTCACTGACCACGAAGGTAACTTTGAAAATATCAACATGCAAGAATTATGCACTTCCCTCCGCATCCATCACCACTTTTCTAGCCCATATTTCTCACAAGGTAACGGCCAGGCAGAAGCAACTAATAAAACCCTCCTCAAAATCCTAAAGAAAGTTGTCAATGATTCCGACCGTGATTGGCACCTTCAAATAAATTCAGCTCTATGGGCCTATCGAACTTCCTTTCATACATCCATAGGCACAACTCCATACTCCCTAGTCTATGGTGCTGAAGCGGTATTACCTATAGAAGTTGAACTCCCCTCACTATGCATATATTTGCGAGGGAAAATCTCAGATGAAGAATACAGAGTAGCTTGACTCACCCAGCTAGATCTCTTAGACGAGAAGAGACAACAGGCCTATGACCATCTCACGGTCTACCAAACTCGTCTTAAAAGGAATTTCAACAAGAAGGTGCTCCCATGACACTTTCAGCCAGGTGATATGGTCCTCAAAGAAAATATGAAAGTCCAAGCAGATCGAGAAAAGAAAGGCAAGTTTGAACCTACATGGCTTGGTCCCTATGTGGTTACTGCCTCCTTTGGCTCCGGAGCCTATCAATTATCTACACCAGAAGGAGAACTCTTGAATGATCCCACTAACATCATTCATCTCAAGAAGTTCTATGCTTGAAGATCCTTGGTATACCCAGCTTTTGAAAAATACAAAAAAAAAATAGTAAAGAGAAAACTTGGCAATTCAAGCGCCTTGGATAGGTACCTTGGTGAAAACCTGGTAATTCAGGAACCTTGTGTGCTAAAAGACTAATCCATTATCTATCACTATCCTATCCCTCATCCATCCACCCACCATCCCATAAAACACCTGCTTGTTCCTTTGGTGTTCCAATCAAATATCCAAAATCTGATAGAGCTTGTCAATGCCTCCTGTACAGCTTGTAAATCTTGTACCAAAGCTTGTATTATACCTTGTAAATCTTGTACCATACCTTGTATATATTCGAATCTTGTACAAAGTTTGTACCATATTCCAGCTTGTAAATGATCTTGTACCCTAGCCTGTATCCTATCACATGCACACACAGAATCCCATTTTCCTTAAGCTTTTCACAAACCATCTACCTATCCACCTATCAACTATTATAGACATCCCATCCTTCACAAAAATGTCCATCTCACAAAAAACCAAAACATGAACAAACTTGCACATTTGTAACATATCTTGGTCTGTCAGCTTGTACATCCTCTTTAGCTTAGTATCATTGTATCTATCCAGCTTTCATGTTAGTTCATCCTTGGTCAAAATCTTGCACACATCGCACACCTTGGTTAGATATTCCAATGCATCCTTTAGCTAGATCTCCTATCACCAAAGTGTTATCCTTCTTAGTTCAGCTTGCCAGACACATCACTCATCCAGATCCATCAGCTTAGGTGGTCTCCGAAAGGTCCTTGCAGGATATAGCTTTCCTCATGTCTAATCTTGGTCCGTTAGTACCTCGTCCTACCCATCTCGTTGGCAAACAGTTCTCTTTTGGATTTTCACTTTCTTTTGATTTGGGATCTTCCCTTTTGGGTCTTGAAATATCTTTTCCAAGCAATCTCCTTGTTTCCTCCTCAAGGTTGCCATGATCTTCCATATCATGGTATGCTGCGAATGGGGCAATTAGAGCGTAAGGTCTTGATCAGGTCTTTTTCTTTTTTTCTTTTTCTGCTTGTGGGTTACCTAGTGTCGTTTCCACCCTGCTTCCTCTGGGATTCATGTGTGATACTGGGGCAATCCTTGTGTGTTTGTTTTGAGTCAGTTCGTCAGTCCTCTGGACGGTTGGTGAAAAGGCCTTGATGTTCTTGGTAACCTTGGCACTTAACCAACAGTCCTATAGCAAATCTAGTGCTCAACTACATGGTGGTACTTCTCTTTGAAGTATCCTCCCGCTCAAAAAGCTTCAATGGATTCCTTTTATAGCGCTCTGCTCCTCCATCCCCCCCCCCCCCAAATCTTGGAAAGTCTTAAGCTTGCTTTACTATTGTGCCTCTGATTTCCCTTTATCATTCTCCCATAGTCAGAGTTTGAGCTAATTCAGCCCCTTCTCTTCGCCAACCTGCGTCTCTATTCATCTCAATTTCTTGTACTTTTCAAGAAGTCGTCGAGCCCCATTTCTCTCCCCGCTGCCTTCTTGAGGGGGCATCATCTAAGTCTAGTCTCTCCTCTTCTTATCCAAGATTGGGGAAACCTCGTTGCTAAAACATCTTCCTCATGTCGTCTTCATTCAAACTTCTTTGAAATAGTGTTGTCTCAACAATATGTCAAAGAGGGGCAAAATGTAGACACCTAAATTTGATTACACCGCTTTAGTAATCCTATTTAGTTATCTCTAAAGGCATCATTAATTAAATTTTTATTTAATTAATCCTTTGTCATCCCCTAGTTGATTAATTTAATTAATCATCTATAGTCCTAATTGATAAATCAAATAACCTATTATTTATCAATTAAATCCTATTCTTCTATCTAATTCCAAAAATCCCCATTTATTAAATAAATCTATTTGATAAATGAAATCCTCAAATTCAAAAACCCCTAACCTATCTCTAATCCTCCATTTAGCCTAATCCACCCCATCCACCCATACTAACCAAGCTTAGCCACTAACTCACCCACCCTCATTAATGCCATCCACTTGCACATCTCTAACATCCCTAATCTAATCCTAAACCCAAGCCTAATCCACCCCCTCATGTTGTCACATTCCTTAAACAAGTTTAAGACTTTCCTAATCCAAACCAAAGTCCCCCCTCAAAAAAACCCAACCACTAAGTCATGAGTGCTCTTACAAAACATAAAGACTCTTACAAGCCCACTCATGACTCTTACATCCATCTTACACACTCTTCCCTCTTCCACACTCATTCCTCTTACATCCCTCTTACATACTCAACCCCATTCATCATGCCTTTAACCAACCCTTTACCCTACCCTCTCACACTCATCCTCCTTGTGACAAGTGTCACCTTCCCATTGGTGCTAAACAAGCACAATCCATGTGCTCCCCTTTGAGTGCATCTTAGCCCTCCTTAAGCCTTCATCCATCCTTGCATCTAAGCCCTTCATCCCTCTACCCCTTAGCCTATAAATTGAATCCCATCCTAAGCCATTTCATCAACAATCTTTGAGCTAAAGTTACCATGCTATTTTGAGAACCAAAGCCATCAATATTACCCTTATAATGCCAAATTGAGAGCTCACAAAGCTACCAATTTGCCATTACCCATCTCCATTGAAGCAGCTTTTGAGCATCTTGAGCATACATCCACAGCAAAAGGATGCATCTACAGAATCAAGAAAGCATGGAGTGTTTTCTCTTGTGAGGTTTGCACTTTTTGTTCTCTTTCTTTGTCTAAGCATATATGTGAATTTAGTTTTTGGTTTGTGAATGTTTACTTTATTTGTTAATGTTCTTTGCATACTGATTCTGGTTCTACATGTGGAGTTTCTCAATGCAACTAAAGTCATCCATCTCCTTTTGCCTTATCCTCTATCTCTTCTTATGAAGTAGAATCTCATAGTCCTCAAGTACATAGGCTTCCTTTATCAAGGTCACCATCTTCTTCCATGTACTTATCTAATTTTTCTCCATCTTTACCCTCTCTACTTGAATGAAATTCTTCAAAGTTAAGGCTAACCCTTTCAACTTGGATTTGGCTATCTTAACCTTTTGATGCTCTGGTATCTCCTCATAGTCAAAGAAACTAGTGAGTGCATCAATACAATCCATTACTTCTTTTGGATCCATCTTCCACCATAAATAGGAAGATCAAGTTTTTTCTCCATGGTCCTTCTCTCTATGGACTTCAAAGTCTTTAGGAACAATCTCGGTTTTGTATGAATCTCCTCTTCTTCCTCTTGCCAACATCACTCCCCTCCTTCTCATTCTCAGAGTTACCACTAAATCCTTTCTTGACTTGTTCTTTTAGTTTTTCCATCTCCTTCTTCATTTTCTTCCTTTCTACATCATGCTCCTTCACCACCCTCAGTAATTCAACATTTTTCATTTTGTTAGGAAGTTCATTATCATGTTCTTCTCCACCATCTAACATGGTGCCAATGTATCTTTCTCCAAAGATCTACTAGTTTCTTTGATAACACTTGGATCAAAGACCCCAAATTATATCAAAAAAGTGTTACTTAGAAGTGCACAAAATCACTCTCTACCAATACAACCTAGGGCTCCAGAATGGTTCCCAAAACCCACACTACCTAGACTAGATCCAATTCAAAGTCTAGACCACCTTTTCAAGGCATAACAAGACACATACTCAAGACCAAATGTTTTAGGGATGGAATATGATCTTCTTAAACACTAAATTTCAAATCTCAAATTTTTTAAATATAAACTCCCCAATATTTGCTTTGGAAAATCAAACTACACACCTAAACCTCCATATAGGGCTACAAGAAGAAATCTTGGATTTATGAAGGAAACCTTCTTGGAACTCCACCATAGAAAGCTCCAATCACCTTCATACAATTCAATACATTAACAAACAACCCTCACCAAGCTAGGACCCTTGATCAATTCCCTAACTCAAGTTGGTAACAATTCTCTCCTAGGCCTAATAGGGCTAATTAGGTAACTTTTACAACAAAAGTACAAGGAGTTCAATTCATCGTCTAGAGAAACCTATTTAAGATATACACTTTGTTGTAGTTGTTTTTCTACTAAAAATTTAGAAATGGAGTGCAAAATATTCATTTGGAATATTGTGTGGCTATTGACACGTATAAATGTGATGATAGTTCCTTATTTATGTTGGATTGTATGAAAGTAAAGAAGTTATTCATAGAGAATAAGTACTTGGTAGATTGGATTAGGTAAGTTGGATTTTTTAATATAATTCATGGGTTATTTCAGAAGTTGTGCCTTCATTTTGATCACTTATTGTGAATTTTTCAGGTTGTTAAGAAATGGGTGAAGAAGATATGCAGGAAAAAATGCTTTAATGAGTAACTTGTCGATGAAGATAATGCAAAAATATTTACATTTGGGTCCTGCCAGCTTGATGTAAGTTAGATTCCTTCTCTATGCTTGTTGTTCATTCATTTCTTTTCATGTGAAGGCAGTTCTCTCTTCTATTTTCTTTTGGGTGTTGATTTTGGAATTTTCTTCTCCAAAGAATGTTCTAACATTTTATTAGGTATGTCATTCCACTATAAGTAGGCATAATCTTTACAACGATATGAACATTTGTAGGAGTTCATAATTTTAAAATATGATGGTTTACTACAATTGAGCTTATAGTTATATAATATAGTAATTTAGTTAATAAATATCCACTTGTATACCAATTTTTTTTCATCACACCTTGTTGTATATGATAGTGTCCTTCTATATATTAAAAAATAATTACAAGGAGCATCTCCTAAGATAATGTATAAGTCCATACTAATGAGATTGAAGGTGATGGTTTTTGTTGTTGTGATTTTAATATTGAAATTTGAAATAATTTAATCAAATTGTTTAATGTTGACAACCTTTAGTAGTTTCTTAGTTTATTAGATTTATGCTTAGCCCTAAAATTTTTGTTCTCAATCATAAATGATAATAAAATAGATTTGATAAATTCTATCTATAGTTGTTGAATATTAAAATTGTATCCATCATTCATTGCAATCAAGATCTAGGATTGCCATCAAATGTAAGATTTTTAAGTTCCAAATTGTACAATGAAATTTGTGTTCTAGAGTTCCATTCAATCCAATGTAGCAAATTTTTCTGTGCACTATTTATGTCATAGCATGTAATATTTTTAGATACTATTTTTATTCTAAATGCATTACAAATTTAAGTCCCATAAATAATGTTTATTTGAAACTTTGTGTTGGGCCTCATCATGCAAACCAAGAGGTGAGCCAAAAACTTAATTGTTTAGAGTCAATTTGTTTGGCTATCCTTTATCATTCATAGGTTAAAATCTTCCTGTCCTATAATGGGAATGTAGGAGGATTTCAAAAATAGGGAAGTTTTGAATAATGATCCTTATAACTAGCTTAGGAAATCCTCCACACTCACCAAAGTTCACTAGTAATTATGTACATCATGAATTGTTAAACAACATCAATGATTCTAAGTTGGGCATGCTTTTGAGAGATGAAGAGCCACTACATTCAACCAATAAAATTATTTTGATTCACTAGAAGAACAAATTCATACTTGTGTTCTTTACTTATATCATTAGCTAGCTCGAGAAATAAGTCATGAATGTTGTAGAAAGAAAATACTATATCTATTTCCATTAGATAGAGATTTTGAAGCTGTTGCAAGTAACTCAACCCAATATTAATCTATTCTTTACCATTTTCTTGTGGAATAAACCCTCTAGCTATCCATAAATATATCAAATATGTCTGGTATATAAATGTGTCAAGTTTCATTTTAGAAAAAGGATATATATGTGTATTCAAGGAAGAAAGAAAAATAATAAGAACAAGCTTTAAGATAGGGACAAAGAAAATTGTAACTCAAATTGAGAATTTTCATGGTGGAGTCCTCCACATCCATTAATTGCCTCAATTTTGACTCCCAGTCTGAACAACTAGCCATGGATACTGCAATAGTCTTAATGGCAAGTGGCAACCCCTCAAATGTTTCTACAATCTGCCAGGCCAAGCTCTTCAAGTGCTCAAGCAACATATTTCCTTCACAATGGGAAAAGGAAAATAGGAAAAAGAGCTTCCAACTATTTTCTTTAGAGAGATGTAGCATCTCATACTCATAAGCATTCATGTTTGTAGCAACATCTTTACTTCTGGTGGTTACAATAGTTTTACAATTTGGTTATTTCTACTAGTAGGAAAACCCAATCTTGATATCAAATCACCATCGCCACTACTCTTCCACACATCATCAAGAATGATTAAAAATTATTGTCCATGTAACTTATCTTTTATCAATTCAACTATTCTGAAATCAGTTATATTATAGGGCATTTCTAAACCAATGTTGGAGGCCAAGTCAGACTGTAAAATTCTAAGAGAATTATTCTATGAAACAAAAATCCAAGAAAATTTTTGGTACCTACCTTTAACTCTTTCACAGACATTCTTGAGAAGGAATATCTTCCTAGGCCACCCATAACTACCATAGAAATGATAATAATAGCAGGATCCTCTAAAAATAATAATTTGACTAGTCATCGTAATTATGATAGATGCTAAAAAAGCTAACCATCACCTGCATAGCACAAAAATTGAAAAAGCATCACAATTAGAATAGCCAGTCCTAATGGATGAATCTCACTTCAACAAAATTTTCACATTGGCATCACAATTGTGAAGACTAACTGGAAGCTTAAACTGCAGTGTCAGTCATCACTGTTATGATAGATTACCTCCTCGTCACAACTTGTGACAACAAAAGTCTAACGCATGTCTGATGGGAGCCAATTCATGGTCCTATCACTAGGGCAATGGTTAGAAGATGCAATTATGATGGACTATCATCCCAATTTAGGTCCAAATGTAGTAGTGATATATTCTACAATGAAAATGGAATCAAGCGACAAATGAGTGCACTAAGGAATCCACTACATAAAATGACAATTTTAAGAAGGAATAGATCAATCATGGATTATGCAAGAACACTAATGATCAAAAAGAATGTTTCACAAAACTATTGGATAGAAGCTATAAGTACTATTGTTTATACGCTAAACTAAGTTCAACTTAAAAAAAGGTACAAACAAAACACCTTTTGAACTTTAGTGTGACTATGCACCTAATGTCAATTATTCCAAGCACTTGAAAGAAAGCATTGTTGGAAACATGAATGTTGATGATATTACTATGGGGGAGTATTGTAGAAACATGATTAGATCATTATCATTATGATATGTTATATTCATGACTATGTTTGTCATTGATGTCAACGTAGCAATTTTTTGTGGTATTAGACAGAAGAACAATAGTAAAGATTAAGTTAGAATGGATAGGTCGTTGAGTATTTTCACTAAGATAGGTTACGTGGGATAGTAATAAGTATCTAGCATATTCACCTAACCTTACAAGTAGGAATTATAAGTTTGGAAGGAGTTATGGAAGTTTTGGTGAAGATTATTCTAAGATAGAGTTTACAGAAGCATATTCTAGTAAACTTGTTATATCTCTTAGCAGAGTTGTTATTCTAAGAATCAAGGTTAAAGGCATGTAGAAGGCATATTTGACATGATGTGGATGAGCTTGTTCATCATAATATTACATATGTGAAAAGATATTCAAGTTACAAGGGGATAGATTGATGTTATCACTAAGTATAATATGCTCTCAATGAGGTCCTATAACAATTAATTGAGAAGGTGTAATAGCCAACTCAGGGAATTTTTTTATGGACTTGCTATAAAGTAAGGGAATTTTCCTTTTATATACATATGTGGAGAAAATGGAGAAGTACAGAAGAAGAAAAAAGAAAGGAAGAATTAGATTGATATGCAAAATTAAGCATAGCAGAGTGAAGTTGGAGAAAACTTTGTTGCCGAGGTTTTATTTCAAGATCTGAGGTTTGATATTTGGATCTAAAGTTTGTGACCTAATCTACAAGGTCTGATAGTGATTGGTTTGGTTGACAAGATAGAGGAAAGAGGATAAAGTAGTACAAAAATTTATTCTACAAGGAATAGTTGAGAGACTAGTTGGATAGTGAAGTTCAGTGGTCTTGCCCCAAAATCTAGTTGGACAGTGGGTCCTTCTACCTTCTACAGCTCCTAGCAGGGTTAGCACAACTCCTAACACAGTTCAAATCTCCTAATAGGGATTCAAAGTCTCCTAACAGGGACTCTTATATATTGAATGTGCTTATAGAATCCTAATAGGGTCCATCCTCTAACAAGAAATATATATATATATATATATATATATATATATATATATATATATATATATATATAGTATATCTTTGTGGGCATCATTCCCACTGGGGTTTTCTCTTTGATCAAGCATTTTCCTAGTTAACAAATCTAGTGTAATTGTGTATGTGTATCTTGTTATGGTTGCTATTTACTTTAGTTTCATGGTTAAGATTAATTAAGGTTGATAAATGTTTTAATTAGATAACTAATTCATCCTCCCCCACTCTCAGTTATCTTGGTGGACTATTATTTATAACAATTGGTATCAGAGCATTAGGTCCTTAAAGATAAAGTTTAACAGCTTTGGGAGACCCATGGTTAGCATATTTAGAAAGGATAGTCTGAAGTTTAATGGAACAAATTATGATAGCTAGAAAGAAAAGATGAAGACACATCTTTTGTGTATGGGTCTAGGATATTGGATCTTGACAAAATCAAACAAGACAATTATTGCAGGAAGTGCATTGGAAACTTGTACCTAGGATGAGAGAGAACTTTTCATGTGCAACATGAGAGCTAGAGAAGCACTATTGTCTACACTTATTGAAATAGAGTACAAGCAGGTAAAAATACTTTATACTTCTCATAAGATTTGGAAAGCATTGGAAGATAGTTTTGAAGGTGATGAACATTCTAAGAAATTAAGGCTACAAAGTTGGATTCGTGCATTTTAAGATGCAAAAATGATGGAAGATGAATCAATAAGAACATATGTAAGTAGAATATCAAAAATTACTGTAGGTATCAAATCTCAAGGAGGAACCAAGGAAGATAATGAGGTGATCTAGAAGATATTGAAGAGTTTAACACCACCATTTAAGCAAGCAGTGCAAATGATACAATTTTTTATCTCTTCTACCAAAGATTCTACCAAGGAAATATTACTTGGGAGACTTGAAGCAATTGAGAATGAGCTTAGATAGTCTAGAGAATTTTCTAGAACAGAGATAACCTTTAGTGCCCTAAACATTTGACCTAATCTATCAAGGAGCACAAGTGCGAGAGGAGATTTTGCTAGCAATAGAAAATTTGATGAGAACAAAATGGTAGAAGAAGGAGTAGCCCTTTTGGTAAGAAGAGAAAAATATGGTAAGAAAATCTTTAAATGTTGGACTTGTAATGAGTTTGGTCATTATGCATCTAAGTGTCCTGAAAGAGAGAAAAAGTATAAAGGAAAGTTCAAACCTAGAAGAGATAGAGATTATTTGTATGCCAATGAAGAAGATGATTCTGATGAACAAGCAATAAGTGCTAGTGATGATGAAATAGGATTTGTATCTATTAAAGAAGAAAGCCTAGAGAAAATGGCTTTGGTATCACATGTTGAAAAGAAGTCTAATTGGATAAGTGATAGTGGTTGTTCACATCATATGACTAGTGATATAAAAAAGTTTTTTGACTTCAAAAGTTATGATGGAGGCATTGTCAGAGCTGGAAACAATGTAGCTTTCCATGTTAAAGGTATTGGATCTATAACTCTTGATGGTAAGACTAACACTAAGAATGTATATTTTGGTTATGGTTTGAAACACAATCTTTTGAGTGTTGGACAACTAGTGGATAAAGGTTATTAGTTAAAGTTCACAGAGAAGACATGCATGATCAGAGACAAAGATGGAAAGGTAATTGGAATAGGAACTAGATCTAGAGGTAGTGTATTTCAGTTGAATCGCACTAAAATGGCATGTTTGGTTTCTAAGGTAGATGGTAGTTGGTTATGGCATAAGATATTTTGTCATATAAACTTTGACAGCATTGTGAAAAACTAGCAATATGTTTGCAATTAAAGATTTTCCTAAGATTGTAAAGCCTAATAACACATGTTGCAAGGAGTGTGTATTGGAAAAGCATAATATGGCTGCTTTTCCCAGTGAGAAGTTTACTACTATATAAAATTTGGAGATTGTACACACAAATCTTAGTGGCCCTAAAAAGACCAAATAATTTTATGGTGAAAGGTATTTCATGATTATTGTTGATGAATTTTCTAGAATGATGTGGGTTGCATTTCTTACAAAACAATTTGAGGCATTTAACAAGTTCAAGATATTCAAAAATAGAGTTGAGAATGAACCAAGAATGAAGATTAAATGTTTAAGATTAGATAGAGGAGGAGAATTTACTTCAAATGAGTTTAACATATTTTGTGAAGATAATGGAATAAAAAGATAGTTTTCTACTCTAAGTACCCATGAACAAAATGGCATTGCAAAGCTAAGAAAGAAGTCAGTAACAAAAGCAGTAAGAGCTATGTTAGCCAAGAATGATGTATCCAAGACATTTTGGAGAGAAGTTGTGAACATAGTATTAGAGTGAGGTTCTCATTGCACTAAAAGACCAATCTATCAATGCCTGATACAACCACTCAACTTATAGTACACAAGAGGTAGTTAAGTGCTTGTCATGAATCTCAAGGGGAACATTAAACAAATTTCTAATAATCTCCCCCTCAACATTACCCGGGGGTCTGAGGATTCAAACCTATGATCAAGCTCTGATACCACCTCTTAGAGTGGGGTTCTCATTGCACCAAAATACTGATCTATCAATTCTTGATACAGCTACTTAACTTATTGTATACAAGAGGTGGTTAAGCCCTTCTCACAAATCCCAAGGGGGTTGCTGAACAAATTTCCAACAAAACTTGTTAGAGTGGGGTTGTCATTGCACCAAAAGATTGATATTTTAATGCCCAATAAAACCACTCAACTTATTGTACATAGGAGGCACTTAAAACCTTGTCACAAATCCCAAAGGAACCATTGAAAAAAATTTCAACAATCTCCCCCTCAACATTACCCAAGGGTTTGAGGATTTTAGCCTGTGACCAAGCTCTAATACCACTTGTTACAAGCTAGAGTTGTTGTTGCACTAAAAGACTGATCTATCAATGCCTAATAAAACCACTCAACTTATAGTACATAAGAGGTAGTTAAGCCCTTGTCACAAATCTTGAGGGGATTGTTGAACAAATTTCTAACATACAATAGTCTACACTATGAATAGAGTGTAAGTCAGGAAAGACACAAACAAGACCCCTTATGAACTATGGTTTTTTCACTCACCTATAGTTAAGTATTTCAGAATTTTTGGTAGAAAATGTTATATAAAAAGAGATGATGATGTTGGTAAATTTGATGCTAGAAGTGATGATGGTATGTTTCTTGGTTATTCATTGAAAAGTAGAGCTTATAGATGTTATAATTTGAGAACTGAGACTATTGTTGAAGTGCAAATGTAAGAGTTGATGAGAAATTCGAGATATAATAGAGAATAGTTGATTGCAATTCAGATGATGAGAATGTTGTTATTACTAAACCAAGGAATGATGAAGTATTCTTTGAGACTAACAATTATTTGTAAAATGAAGGAGAGCTAAGGCAGGAATAAAGTTTGAAACCTAGAACTGAGCTAAGAGTTGAGATAACAACTCCTACTTCTAGTAAGAATATGACAAAGAATCATCCACTAGAGTGGATCATTAGAAATCAAGATAAAGGTGTGATTATAGGAAGTAGAATCAATGAAAAAATATGTATGATATCTCAAGTAGAACAAAAGAATGCAGATGAGGAATGCAAAGATGACTATTGGAAGCAAGCTATGAAAGAAGAATTGAACTAGATAGTATAGAATGAGACATAGGAATTGGTCCCTAGACTAGTAGACAAGAATCTAATAGGATCAAAATGGGTATTTAGGAACAAGATGAATGACCAAGGTGAAGTTGTAAGGAACAAAGCAATATTAGTATGTAAAGGCTACTCATAGCAAGAAGGAATAGACTATGATGAAACCTATATACTCCTATGGCAAGAATTGAAGTAGTAAGGTTATTATTAGCCTATGCAACACATAAGAGATTCAAAGTATATCAAATGTGTTGGTATGATTTTTTACATTTGCAGAAGTTAGGAAAATTTTCTAGAAATTCTGGTGAAAAATCATTTAGGTCTTTTTTTTAAGCAGATTAGGGTTTTCACTCATATTTTTGAAAGTTTTAAGGTTTCCCTAGTTGTGTCCTACTTCGTGTGATGGTAGATTCTATTAAATTTTGAAGGTTGGTCTCTTAACTCAGCCATGAAAATGCCCTAAATCTGAAAACCCTAGGTTCCCCTTTGAATTTTGAAGAGGAGCTATAACATGCTTTAAGTTCGTTCTTTACAATCCTACAGTGTAAGGTTTCACGTAAGAGCGGAATGCTTTTCTCTTTTATTTCCGTGGTCACATTTTTTAGTGCAGCAAAGAAGCGTAAAGGATTTCATGTTCTACAGGGATACGCTCTTGTTTTTTGTAGTAGCAAAATTGCTTGGCTAGAGGCTTCCCGATCATATGAATGGTTTTGTAAGCGAAGAAGCGTAAAGGTTTATTGTGTTTTGAATGATCTTGTTACGGGGCTATGAGTAAGCAGTTTGAGCGAAGGGGCAAAGAGGTATTGAGTTGTGATCTGCACATATACATTTCAATGAATAGTGTAAAGGCGTAATACCTTGGCATAGCGTAAAGCTTTATTTGAAAGGTGCATGAAAAAGTTTTATGGTTCTACGAGTAAAAGGGTAAACATAAGAGTGAAAGTAAGGTTTAAATGTGATTACGTGCATATGTTCTTGAGTTTACAGACAATTGTAAAGCCTTGTTCTAGCAGTAAAGGCATCGAGTGGGACCTGTTGAAGTGTCAGAAGGGCCCAGTTGCAGTGAATCAGATGAAGGCATGACATTTATGTCAGATGGGCCTAGCTCGCTTGGCATATGACTTAAAGTATGAATTTTGCATGTGCACAAAATCAACGACGATGTTATTTTTAAAATTTTCTAAGATCAAATCTGGGTTGTTGATATTTGAGAGGGGCAATTTTTGTCATTATGCCCTTACGCTTGCCAAGAAAGTGTATGAACGAAGGGCTGTTTTATCTTCTCTCCATAGTCATGAGTTCAGTCTCAGCGTATAGGTGTAAAATGGTAAGTGTGGGAGATAAAAGAGAAGGCTTTGTATTTTTATGATAAAAGGTAAACGTAAGAATGGGATGTCAGTTTGGAAGGCTCTCCGTGCATACGAGATAAATGGATTTCATAGAGGCATAAAGGATTGGTCAAAGAGAGCCATAAGGTATTTTGATGCTATGGTAAAAGCTAAAATCGTAAGAATGCAAGGTAAGTTTTGAAGTCTTACGGTGTCCTGGGAAATGAAGTAAGCGGAGCGATGTAGAAGAGATTTTTAGTTTTTTCATTGATACGAGGATGTGTGAGCGTAAAAGGGAAAAAGGAAAGAAGAGGTAAGAGCTTTATGCTCATACGAAGAATTGTTGAATCATGAGATTGAAGGTGACAGTCAAAGGGATTTCGATCCTGCAATGTGAAGGGCTATGTATAAGCATAAAAGGTGAAGAAGGACTAAGATAATGGTTTTACGATTACACGACGAAGGTCTAAGTTGTAAAAATGGAAGAATGAAGTGAACAAGTTTGAGATCCTTTGGGGTAAAAGGCATCGTAAGAACGTAAAAGGGATTTTCAAAAAAGTGCCAAGGCATCATTACATTCTTATGATTAGGGCATATTGAAGCCTCTCTGAGTGAACGTAGAGATCCATCGAGGGCACTTACGACATTATGAAGGTTGAAGGTTTGACTCAGTGTAAGAATGAAAGATAGTCATTTAAAGAGAAAATAGCTAACGTGTCATGAAAAGTAAGAAAAAAAGACAAAATTACTGTAGCCAAGTAAAATAAAGCTCTGAAAAGTACATCAAAATCAAATTTTGTGGCTAATATACCCTGATGGCAACTTGCGTTCATGGTTTTAAAGCTCATGCATGCTAAACTTATTGAAAAGGTTGATAGATGTATGATGTCTTTGGTCCAAATTTTTGAAAGCAAATTCATGATGTATTTTCTCTATCAATTCTCTGAGGATACATGAATATAGAGTGAGTTGTGTTTCTTTCTGAAGGTCATTCTGAGTCTATTGTAAATGGTATACAATTTTCAAAGAAAATAAATACAAATTGTGAACTATCCCCATATCATTCTTTTTTGAATCTTGTCTCCTTTTTATTACTGGGTTATCTTGATATTGTATAAGTAAAGGCTTGTGCAATTGAATGCAATCCAGTTAGGTTGTATATCTGTTTATCATTGTTGTTAATTCAATGGATTAAATAAAAGCTTTGGTAAATGTGGTAAGGTTTTTTCAATAGTGGAAAGGGTTTTGAATGATGAATTCTGATAAGAATTGCTGATAGAATTTGTTGTAAGGCAACAAACTAGATCTCAGAATTTGCTATAGACTCTGAACCCCAATGGATTAGGCACTGATCAAATTGATTCAGCTGAAGGAGAAATATATCACAAATGATTATCAAAATGCAGCATCAAATCAAATTTTACTTTTACTTCTTGTAGATCTTCAAAGCTAGCCAACACTTGTCTGCATGGAATGTTTTAGCTTTAGTTAGCCACTATTGTTAAGAACATCTGCAGATCTATAGAAGAATTCTTGGCCATATCTCTTTTATGGGATGTGTTTATCAAGTTAGTAAGAATTATGTATATGTTTGAGGATTTTGAAATGAGAATCAGAATGAAACTAAGAATAATCCTCATATAGTTGTTCCAGTTTTGAATCATCCCTAGGTATACCCACCCTAGTTTTGCAGAGCCAAAAGAGTAGAAAACCACCTTTGGTTTTGTAGAAGTTGGATCCAAATGTTTTACACATGCAATTGTTAACAAGAATTGGCTGACCTTTAGATTGTATGAGTATTATCATCTTGGTATTAAGCATTTTGTTGCTTAGTAGTTTTAGTCCTTTTTAAAACACCAACAAAATGGCGACTCTACTAGGGAGTTGTCCAACACATCTGTGAAAAAGTACTACAATTTCTTTTGTCTTGCTATGAATGTGTGTGTCATGTTATCTAAGTTTTGCCTATGGTTATAAGGGAATATTTTAGTGACAAACCTTAAGAATTTAAAGAAGATAAAACCCAAGTACCGTAGCTACACACTGACATATCTAGCTTATCCAAGTGTCTTATCTAACAAGCAAGAGTTGCAATCTTATGACATCAGTGATTGGTCTGTCTGTGCCAGATATTTTTGTTTCTACTTTTGTATTATTTTCCTTAAGTTAGCAATAAGTGTCATTACATATTTTTCTGAAATAGGGTGGCGACTCAGTCAAGGTTTTGAAGCTAGTGCTTATTGTAACAGAAGGTGAATATGGCTAACAAGAGAAAGAAAACAAGAGATTACATAAGAGCCAATATCGATGTATCAATGTATACTGATCTACCCCAAGGTGGTAGGAAGAACCAAAATAAGAAGCAGACAGATTCAATTCCCACTTAGAAACCCAGAGGTAATGCATCTGTCAATTCCCATTATCAACTAGTAGTAGGAAGAGAGTCTCCTTCGCTTAGTTTTGAATTTGAAACTACAAGGCTCTTAGGAGGCATTTTCAGTACCCCATTACCAGATGAGAGAGTCTTTCAAGACAAAGATGTGTCTACAATAGGAGTTGCTTCATCAAGGCCAGATCCTATAGTAGATATGAACTATAGGCTAGGATTTATGTCATGTCCCCTATTCAAATAATTAAAATAAATAAATAAATAAACTTTGTTAAGGCAGGCAAGCTCCAAAAAGGTGAAATTTCGAAAAAAGGGGCTAATCTTTGGAAACCAATGGACTAATAAATAAAAAATATTATTAAATTATATTTTATTAACCCCTCTTGGATGTGAGTTAGGGTTATGCCCTCTTTAAAAGGGGTTTGGAGGCATTTTGGGCTCATTCTACATCTTGATTCTTGCTAATTTTCTTGTTGTTCTTTAGAGGCTGCCAAACCTGTGGAGAAGGAGACCCAAGAATGGGAGTTTGCAGGTTTCTAGGAAGGCTAAGGATGGGGGTTTGAAGCTATTCCATGTGCATTCTCATACAAAGTTTGCCTTTGTGCTGAATAGTGCCGATTTGGGTGTTTTCGGGGTTGTTTTTGGTTTGAGTTTGGGTTTTCAGTTGAGTGTTTCATATCAGTTTGGTTTGCTGCTGTATTTCAGACTTTATGATGTTAAAATAGGGCTGAATATATGTATTGGGTCATGATTAAACTTTTGAGATATTTTATGAGTGTTTTGTGGTGTTTTCGGGCATTTTTTGTGTTAATTTCGGGAGCCCGATTGAGCATAGTTTTGCCCTACATTTGTGAGCTGTTGTGTAAAGGCTACACAAATATGGAAATGTCATTCTGTAGGCTGTTATGCTGCTGAAATTTCTGTAAAAATGTCCATTTTCAGATTTATTAATAATTTGTGAAGTTGTGAAGTTTTTGGCACTAATTTGGACATACCCGATTTGGGTTTTATTGGGAAATTGGCAGATCTTTTTAATATTGGTTTTTTGATTTTAAAGTTCTGATTTGAGGCTGGAAATATCATAAAAAATCAGTAAAGGGACGTTACAGTGGTATCAGAGCCGTGATCTTGCCAGCCTGAGGGTTTGTAGAAGTTGCATGTCAGTTTTAACAACTACCCAGATCTTGCATGTCAAGTTTTGATAACTACCCAGATCTTGCATGTCATATTTTATGATTGCATGCAACTAAGTGAAAGAGAAAAAAGATATTTGCTGTGAGAAAAGAATAAAGAAATTTTGATCAAACCCCCAGTTGAAAGCAAAAGTACAAAATCCAAGGAAGAAAAAAGTATGGATGATCCAGATGAGATGGCAAAGAAATTCTTCCAAGACATCCAAAATACTCAGAAGCAAACAGTGGATAGTTTTGCGGAAACTAGAGAGGCTTTACGAATATTGACAGAAAAATTACAAGGAATTGCATCTATTAATGAGAAAGGGAGCACTTCAGAGGAGCCAAGAAATGGGAGATCCACACCATCTAAATCAACCAAATCTATTTTTTTGCCTGCAAATGAGCCACCAGTACCAAATCCAGCCATTAATCCAGTGGAAGAGGTTACAGGTAATTTGATTACATTAAGAGCTACTTACAATGGCTTAGATAATGACTTTCGTAGTTGAGTTCCTTTTAGAGAATATGTAGATATGATGAACACTTTGATGCCCAAGAAAGAGAACAGGAGGGAGCATGACACAAGTGGAAGAGAGCTAAAAAATAAAATAAGCAAGTTTACAGCACCTACTTTTGATGGAACAAATAAAATTTCAGCTAGAGCATGGCTACAAAAATTACAAACTTTCTTCACACTTAACCCCATGAAAGAGAGTGATGCTATTCAATTTGCAAGTCTACACTTGGAAGATGCAGCCTATGATTGGTGGTATCATGGAGTGACTACTCAAGGTCATGATCAGGTAACTACATTTGAAGATTTTAGTCAAAGGGTGATAGATAGATTTGACCTCAAGGATGATGAAGAGTACTTTAAAGAATTGTCAAAGTTGAAGCAAACCAAATCAGTTAATGAGTATATAGAAGAATTTCAAAAGGTGGCTGTTATGGTACCTGATATGAGTGAAAAGAGGATCGTTTATCTTTTTCTTGATGGTTTAGAAGATTCTGTTAATGGTTTGGTTAAGGCTTTCTCACCCTCAACCTTAGAGGAAGCTATCAAAAGAAGCTTGCAACTTGAAACTTGCGTGCCTATGAAATCAATCACTAATCAAAAACCCCCAAATCTTTGGCAACATAAGGGAAATTTTCGGAAAAAGACTTTCCCAACACTACCACCAAAAGATGAGACAAATGTGGCAAAAAGGAAGGTAGATGAAGAGACTAGGAGTGAATTACGAAGGAAAAAGCTTTGTTTTACTTGTAGAGAACCATGGGTTCCAGGACACAGATGTTTGGGGAAAGGTCAAGTGCACTATATTGAAGTTGCTTCAGAATCTGATTCAGATGAGCATGAGGAATTTCATGATACTAAGGAGGAGGTAGAAGAAGAGAAAGTAAAAGAAATCAGCAAGGATGGCACTTTAGCAGCATTATCAAGAGTCCCAAGATACCATCCCTTCCGAATTTGAGGGGTACTAGCAGGTCAAAGGTTGACTGTTCTTCTTGATAGTGGGGCAACTCACAATTTTATTGATGAGGGATTTTTCATGAAAAGAGGGCTTAAAGCAAAAGATTTTGAGGGATTCAATGTTACTGTAGCTGATGGATTCACTATGCCTTGCAAACGGGTGGTGAAACAACTCAAGATGACCTTAGGAGATTATGAGTTATGTGATGACTTCTATGTGGTTGGTATTGGGGAGATAGATCTTGTATTTGGTGTTCAATGGTTGCACTCTATCGGAGGCTATTACATGAACCATCAAACTATGGAGTTTAAATTTCATTCCAATGGGAAAGAAGTCATATTGAGAGGGTTATCGAATGGAGCACCTAAGGCAGTCTCTGCAAAGAGGATGGAGAGGACTTTTCGAAGAGGACAAGTAACATGGGCAGCAGGAGTCATAATCCAACCAACAAGCTCTCCAAAGAATCAAGGTAATTTCCATTTTGAAATTCAAAATATTCTTGATAAGCATAGTATAGTTTTCAATGACTTGCCTCCAGGATTACCACCAGATAGAGGTTTTGAGCATGTTATAGAGTTAGAACAGGGTGCCAAACCAGTTATAACAACCCCATACCGCCATCCAAGAGGTTATAAGGAAGAAATTGAAAAAACTATTAAAGAACTCTTGGACATGGGATTCATAAGGCCTAGCTCTAGTCCATTTGCATCATCTGTGGTACTTGTCAAGAAAAAGGATGGTACAATGAGAATGTGTATAGACTACAGGGCTCTAAACAAGAAGACCATAAAAAATAGGTATCCCATACCACGCATAGATGAACTCATTGATGAGTTACATGGTGTTGTATACTTCTCAAAAATTGACTTAAGATCAGGCTGCCATCAAATCCGAATGAGGAGTGAAGATGTGGAAAAGACTGCTTTCAGATGTCACTATGGGCACTTTGAATTTCTTGTTATGCCATTTGGACTCACTAATGCACCTGCAACATTCCAATCTTGTATGAATAAGGTATTCAGTCAGCATCTTCAAAAATTTGTTTTCGTATTTTTCGATGATATCTTGATATAAAGTAAAACATGGGAAGAGCATCTAAAGCACATAGACACTATTTTGGGAATCTTGGAGCAACAATCCTTCTATGCTAAGCTATCTAAATGTGAGTTTGGTTTGACAGAGATCCTATATTTGGGACATATTATAAGCTCTAAAGGAGTACAGGTTGATCAACAAAAAATCCAAGCAATTTTGGATTGGCCTCCACCCACTAATCTTACACAGTTGAGAGGTTCATTCGGGTTGTGTAGCTACTATAGAAGATTTGCCTAGGAATTTTCTCAACTTGCTGCCCCCTTGACTAATTTGACAAAGAAAGGAGCTTTTGTTTGGATAGAAGAGGCACAAAAAACATTTGATAAGCTTAAGGAGGTAATGAGTTCATGCCCTGTGCTTGCAATTCCAGATTTCTCTTTACCTTTTGTTGTTGAATGTGATGCTTCTGGAGAAGGTATAGGGGCTGTCCTAACTCAAAGGGGACATCCAATAGCATTTGAGAGTCAAAAATTAAATCAATCAGAGAAAGGGTACTCCATCTATGATAAGGAAATGTTGGCAATCATGCATGCACTTCATAAGTTTAGACAATATTTGGTATGTGGGAGATTCATTGTAAAGACAGACCATAATAGCCTCAGGTTCTTCTTGAACCAAAGGGATTTGAATGATCATCAACAAAAATGGGTAAGCAAATTGTAAGCTTATGATTTTGATATTGAATACATGAAAGGAAAGAATAATGTGGTTGTTGATGCTCTCTCAAGAAAGCCCACTTTGTGTTCCTTATCATCTGTCTCTGCCGATTGCAAAGTCTCCATAATTTTAGAGTATGCTAAAGATTCATTTGCCACCAAGATTTTGGATAAGTTAGTAGATGATAACAAGTACAAGGTTGTTGATGAATTTATTTATTACAAGAACAGGATCTTCTTAGTGCTAGGGTCAAAAACTAAGGAGAGGATATTGAGGGCCTTTCATGACACACCTTTGGCTGGTCACCAGGGATACTTCAAGACATACAGGCAAATTCGAGAGCGGTTTTCATGGAAGGGTATGAAGGAGGATGTCCTTAAACACATTAAGGAATATATGGTATGCCAACAAAGCAAGAGTGAGCAAAATTTTCCTACAGGGTTGTTGCAGCCACTTCCTATTCTCGAACAAAAATGGGAAAGTATTTCCATGGATTTCATCACTGGGTTGCCCAAGGTTCAAGGTAAGGATTGCATATATGTGGTGGTAGATAGACTAACTAAGTATGTACATTTCTTTCCTATCACATCTGATTTCAAGGCATCACAAGTGGCCGAATTGTTCTTCAAGAAAATTTTTAGATTACATGGTTTGCCTAGAAACATTGTTAGTGACCGGGACAGTAGATTCCTCAACTCTTTTATGAAGGAGCTCTTTCATTTGGCAGGGACTGAACTCACTCCCAGTACTAGCTATCACCCTCAAACAGATGGACAAACAGAGATAGTTAATAAATGGATAGAAGGATATTTGAGGAACTATGTTTCAAATCAACAACATGCTTGGGTGAAATGGTTACACCTAGGGGAGTATTGTTTACAATACATCTCATCACATGTCTATTGGTATGCCTCCTTTTCATGCTCTTTATGGTTATGATACCCTTTCCTTTTTTGATCTAATACTTTCCGATAGCAGAGTACCCACAGCAAGTGATTTCATCAAGCAAAGCCAAGACATAATAAGGTCCCTCAAGGATAATCTACAACATGCACAAAACCAACAAAAGATATATGCTGACAGGAAAAGGATTGAAAGATCTTTTGAGGTGGGAGATTTGGTATTTTTTAGGTTGCAGCCATATAAGCAAAGCACCTTGAAGAGAAGTGGGGCAGAGAAACTCAAGCCAAAGTTCTATGGGCCTTATAAAATCATCAAGAAGGTAGGAGAGGTAGCTTATGAATTGGAGCTCCCACCAAACAACAAAATACATAATATTTTTCATGTATCTTGCTTAAAGAAGGTTCTAGGCCAGCAAACCATTGTATCTACAAAATTACCACCTCTTGATGATGAAGGAAAATTAGTTTTGATACCAGAAGAGATTTTGGATACAAGAGAGAAAAGGTTGAGAAATAGGAGCATCATAGAGCATTTGGTCAAATGGAAAGGATTACCACTAGAGGATGCAACTTGGGAAGGAGCACATATTCTTGAGAATTCCAACCTTCATTGCTTGAGGACAAGCAATATTTGGGAGGGGAGGACTTGTCATGTCCCCTATTCAAATAATTAAAATAAATAAATAAATAAACTTTGTTAAGGCAGGCAGGCTCCAAAAAGGTGAAATTTTGGAAAAAGGGGCTAATCTTTGGAAACCAATGGACTAATAAATAAAAATTATTATTAAATTATATTTTATTAACCCCTCTTGGATGTGAGTTAGGGTTATGCCCTCTTTAAAAGGGGTTTGGAGGCATTTTGGGCTCATTCTACATCTTGATTCTTGCTAATTTTCTTGTTGTTCTTCAGAGGCTGCCAAACCTATGGAGAAGGAGACCCAAGAATGGGATTTTGCAGGTTTCCAAGAAGGCTAAGGATGGGAGTTTGAAGCCATTCCATGTGCATGCTCATACAGAGTTTTCCTTTGTGCTGAATAGTGCCGATTTGGGTGTTTTCGGGGTTGTTTTTGGTTTGAGTTTGGGTTTTCAGTTGAGTGTTTCATATCAGTTTGGTTTGCTGCTGTATTTCAAACTTTATGATGCTAAAATAGGGCTGAATATATGTATTGGGTCATGATTAAACTTCTGAGATATTTTATGAGTGTTTTGTGGTGTTTCCGGGCATTTTTTGTGTTAATTTTGGGAGCCTGATTGAGCATAGTTTTGCCCTACATTTGTGAGCTGTTGTGTAAAGGCTATACAAATCTGGAAATGTCATTTTGTAGGCTTTTATGCTGCTAAATTTTTTGTAAAAATTTCCATTTTCAGATTTATTAATAATTTGTGAAGTTGTAAAGTTTTTGGCACTAATTTGGACATACCCGATTTGGGTTTTATTGGGAAATTGGCAGATCTTTGTAATATTGGTTGTTTGATTTTAAAGTTCTGATTTGAGGCTAGAAATATCATAAAAAATTAGTAAAGGGACATTACAATTTAGGAGTTCATTTGATAATCCTTTTAATCCTAGAGCGCCATATGTAGAGACAAATTTTATAGATCTGGATGACCTTGTTGATTCAGAGGCAACTTCTACAGATCCTAAAGAAGTGCACTCTGAAATAGGATTTTTGAAGAAATGGATTGCTGAGGAAGAAGCTAAATGCATTCATCTTGAAAAATAAAAGGAGCAAGCCACTTTGGATGCCATAATAGAAAGGGATGCTTTGCTAAGAAGGATGGTTTCTTTGAAGGAGCAGAATAAAAAGTTAGAAGAAAATACCACAACTCTCCATACTGATGTATTTGGAGATGTAGACAATTTGAGAGCTAAAGTTTAAGAACAAGAGAAATGCCTAAATCAAAGGCAAGAACCAGTTATTGCTTAAGTCCAAGCCTATAAACCTATTCAACTAGATCCTATAGAGCCCACTGCAAAAGCTCTAGATAAAGGGAAAGGCAAGGCTATAAGAATCCAAATAAATGAGTCTCAAGCTATACCAAGCAAACCCATACAACCCTCCATGTCAAAATTAGATCTAGATCTGGAGAGGGCTCAAAAAGAGAGGGAAGATCTTGCAAATGAACTTGATAAGGTTGAGAATGAAGCTCAAGCTACAGAAACTAGGAGAAAAATTCAATTCATAAAATCTAATTCTGCATTGGTTTCATGGCCCAATTTGTCTATCCCACTTGCAATTCCTGCACCAGCTAGTGGTCCAATAATCTCAACTCAGGGAGTACCCTAATCTACTCCCACCTCATCTTCCACTATTGGCACCCAAGTCCCATTTGACCCACCTCAACAATCCCAAGCTGCTCCTCTGAGTCAAGCTAATATGGCGAGTACCTCAAATGTTCCTATTTTCCAAAAGAAACTTGTATACCTAGAAAAGTATAGACAAATATTGTTTGCTGGTATTCCTGGTGCCCCACATCCCATATCGTTTGATTTAAGAGATAAAGTGGTTAAGTTCTCTGGGAATAATGTTAATAATGGTGAAGAACATTTCAGAATTTTCATTGATATGTTGAATGATTATGAAGTTGAACATGAAGATATGGTAATGAAATTGTTTGTGCATTCACTATCTGAGGATGCAAGGGATTGGTTTAGGAGGTTGCCTGATGATAGTATTACCTCATGGAATGATTTGGAAAATTTGTTCAAAGAGCAATATGGAGACAACACTAATGCAGGATTCATGTTGAATGAGTTCAACAACATCAAGAAGAATCCAAATGAGTCCACATTTGATTTCAATGTAAGATTCCAGAAAGGTATGTACAGACTATTTCAAGTTATGAGGTTGAATGAAGATTCTGTCTCACAACATATTTCAATGCTTTTGATAGCAAAATGGCTTATCAATTAAGGGATAAGGATCCTAATACCTTAAGGGATGCCCTTAAAATTGCAGTAAATATAGAGAATAATAGGAAGGCATCTGTAAACTGGGTAGGAGGGATGATCCAAAGCTTTTTAATCCTAAGAATAATAATAAAAGGGAGGGTGACAAAACTCCTATAGGAAAGAAGCCCGAAGAACCTACTATAGGCCAGGTTTTGGAATTGCTCAAGAAGATGAATCCCACTAATTTCAATAAGCCAAATATTGCTGAATGACCCCATGTGAATAACAATAGTTTCAATAGGTAGCCTAGAATGCAAAATTATCCTTACACCACCCAGTGGAAAGATGGTAAGCTAGTTCCCAACCAGACCCACAATGTGAAGGATAAGGGTACTCCAGATCCCCTGCAAAAGAACACTGTAAATATGAATGATGATGTACCATGGTGCATTATATGTCAATCACCTCATTCTACTGATTATTGTGCTGTTGCTCAGTCATTTGCCCAAGGTCAAGGAGTTCAACCTGAAGAAGAAAGTGAAGAAAAAAGCCATGATGATATAAGTTACAATATGGTAAGCATGTGTGATGATTTGATAGATTCTGATTCAGAAGAGCCTGAAAATGATATTACCCGTCAAAGAATTTCTTATCATTTACATCATCAACAAGTGCTTTCAGATGATGAAGGGTATGATACAGATAAGGTATGCAGTACATTTTTAAATGTAGGTCTCATAGGCTTAAGAATGCCCTCCAAAGAGAAGATTGACAGAATTATAGCAGAAATGATTTCACAAGTCCATAGTAACTACAATTTGAGAAATAGAGTAGCAAATAATGATGCAAGAAAGCCATCTAGTGTATTCATCAAAGATATCACTCATAAGATGAATGATCAAAACAAGAAAGTCAATGTAGATGTGCCTAAGATCAAGGACAATAAGGGTAAGAAATGGGAACTAAAGAAGAAGGTTCAATTTCAAATAAGTGAAGCAACAAAACCAGTTGTGCAACCAAAGAAATTAGAACCTGATACTATCAAGCAAATAGTGGTGCCTACTGCTCAAAAGATTCCAACTCCAGGTACTCTTGTAAAATCCACTATTATTGAACCTATTGATATGATATCTATGTTATCTCAAATTACTATAAACATGCCCTTGTCTGAACTTCTTAGAATTGAAGAGCATAAGAACAAGGCTTTGTCATGATTGGGTGGAATAGGAAACAATAATATTTTTGTAGATCAAACTGTGTCCCAACAAACCCCATTAGTAATAGAGGACAGTGGTATCATATCCTAGATTCCTCAAATGTTTTTAGATGACTCCTTAGTGGAATTTATAGAAGATATTGATCCTTTTTTCCTCAGTCTAATCATAAAAGGGAAGACCTTAAAAAATTGCATGATAGACTTAGGAGCTTCCTACACTATAATGCCTTTCAAAGTAATGGAAGCCTTAGGTTTGAAGGTGGATATCAAGTAGGGTAGATGTAGAGGAATGGATGCTAGGGAAGTCCCAGTCATAGACCCCATAAATGCCTTACCATTCAAATTGGCTACATATTTTGAAGTAGAATTAACCATGTCTGTCCTTATGGTAGATATACCTCCACACTATGGAATGTTACTCTTTAGGAAATGGAGTGCTGCCATGGGGGGAAACCTACAATGTGATTTGACCTATGCCACTTTTCACATAGGGGACAAAGTTGTCAGGGTAAATAGAGAGCCAAGGGTTAATCACATTTTAGGGGAAGAAATTGACAAAGATGCCACTTGTTTCTTTGATACTGGGATCAATTCTTTCAGGGCTGAATTAATTATTTAGGAAGTTGAAAATCTACCTACTATCATTGAACATGAAGTTGAATGTTGTATGAACTCACCAAAATTATGGACAATGTTCTTTGATGGGGCTAGTTCTAAAGAGGGTGCAGGGGTAGGTGTAGTTTTTGTGTCCCCTAAAATAACACTTTTAGGTATTCATTCACTTTGAAGTTTTCCTGCACAAATAATATTGCAGAATATGAAGCATTGTTGCTAGGACTGAAAGTTGCCACACATCATAGAATTAAGAAGTTAGGTGTCATAGGGGATTCTGAACTAATTATCTCTCAGATCAAAGGAACCTACTCATCCAAGAATAAGAGATTGAAGCAATATAAAAATGTAGTTTGGGATCAGACAGAATTCTTTGATGTATTTGGGATCTCATGGAGAGAGAGGACCCAAAATAAGATGGCTGATTTGTTAGCAAATGTAGCAATCAAGCCAAAAGAGATATCATTTGCAAGAATCTCTCAGATTGAGGTACAAAATAGACTTTCAATACTTGATAACATTGAAAATTGGTAGGTCTTTGAAGATGACAAAGATATTACAAATTTTTTGTTAAATGAAGACAAGTACCATGGTCAGGAAATGGATTGCAGTGAACTAATTGAAACCATAAATGGAAAGGAAACCATTTTTGGTCAAGAGATTATGCAATTGAAAAAAAATAAGGTGTCAAAGGGGTTAGTAGTCTTGGAAAATATTTATTATAACCAGGACAGAGTAAAATCAAGAGTTAATGACCCCAAACCTCAAGAGTTAGAAGAGATAAACTTGGGTACTGATGAAGTTCCCAAAAGGGTTTATATCGGCCAAAATCTGCCTATTAAAATTAGGAAAACATTGATTGACCTACTTAGAAAATATAGACATTTTTTTACTTGGTCATATGATGACCTTAAGACTTATAGGGAGGATCTGTTCCAGCATGTCATACCATTAAAAGACAAGGTAAAACCTTTAATGCAAAAATAGAGACCAATAAATCCTACCTTGGCCCCAAAAATGCAAGAAGAGCTGATGAAACTAAGGGATGGTAGGATAATCAAACCAATCGGGCATTCCACCTAGGTTTCAAACTTGGTTCCTTTCAGGAAGAAGAATGGAGATATTAGGCTATGCATGGATTTTAGAAATTTAAACATTACATCTCTGAAAGACAATTATGGGTTACCAAATATGGAAGCCATGTTGTAGCAAGTGACTGGCTTTGAGTTAATGTCAATGATGGATGGTTTCTCTGGATATAATCAAGTTCTAGTAAAGGAAAGTGAATAGTTCAAGATAGCCTTCACAACCCCATGGGGAACATATGTATATGTGAGGATGCCATTTGGCCTGATTAATGCAGGAGCTACCTCCCAGAGAGCCATGGATGTAGCATTTCATGATTATATTGATAAATTTATGGTTGTGTACTAGGATGATCTTATAGAGTATTCTAATAAGGTTGAGGATCACTGCAAACATTTTAAAAAGAACTTTATCAAAGCTCTGGAATATGGAGTTTCTTTGAACCCAAAGAAATGCACATTTAGGGTCACAGAAGGCAAATTACTAGGACATATAGTGTCTAAGGATGGGGTGAAAATAGATCCTGAAAGAGTAGCAGCTATTGATAAAGTTCCCAAGCCAAAAAATGTAAAAGGAATTCATTCCTTCTTTGGCCAAGTCAATTTTCTTAGGAGGTTTGTTACCAATTTTGCTGAAATCAGTCGACCTATCTCAAAGATGCTCAAGAAGGGAGCCACTATAGATTGGAATGGTGAGCCTTCACAAGCATTCTAGAATATCAAAATTGTAATAAAAAATGCTCCAGTACTGAGAACTCCAGATTATTCAAAACCCATGCATATTTTTTCTTTTGCATCCTTCCACACTGTAGCTGCAGTCTTATTGCAGAAAAATCAAGAAGGATGTGAGCAACCTATTGCCTTTTTTAGTAAGTCACTACAGCCTACTGAACTGAAGTATGAAATAAATGAAAAGCAAGCATATGCTTTAGTAAAGGCTATAAAGGCTTTCAGATGTTACCTGATAGGTGCTATCGTTATCGCTTTTGTACCTAGTGCTACAGTCAAGGATATATTTTCTCAACAAGAAGTATCAGGTAGAAGGTGTAGATGGATCAATAGAATCCAAGAATTCAACATTGATATACAGATAACTAAGTTAGTAAGGGGTCAAGGTTTGGCCAAACTCATGGCTGAAGCTAATCTAGAGGCTAATCAGATAAATCTGGTAAATGATGATCTCAAAGCTAACTTATGTGACATGGACCAGTGTGATTGGTACACCAATGTCATATATTACTTGCAACGCATGGAAGCTCCTCCCCATTTGCCTAAAAACAAAAAGAGGAATACTAAATTGCAAGCCATCAGGTATGTAATTGTCCAAAGCAACCTATGGTGGAGAAATTTTGAGGGAGTATTGTTGAAATGTGTTGATAAAGAAAAGGCAAAAGAGGTCTTGAAAGAAATGCATGCTGGAGTGTGTGGGGGACACTATATGGCCAAAACTACTGCACATAAGATAATGAGGGCTAGATTTTGGTGGCCTTCCCTTTTCAAGGATGCCCAAGTTATGGTTAGGAAGTGTGACCCTTGTCAGAGGTTTGCTGAAAAACTAAAGTTCTCAGGAAATACTCCATTGAAGCCAGTGGAGATTCAAGCACCTTTTCAACAATGGGGTCTGGATTTCATAGGAGAGATTTTCCCCAAGTCTAGCACTGGCTATTCTTGGATTCTGGTGGCTACTGACTACTTTACAAAATGGGTAGAGGCTATCCCCACAAGAAATGCAACAAGTAAAGTTGTCAATAATTTCCCACTGAATAATATTATTTCTAGATTTGGCTATCCACATAAAATTATAACAGATAATGCTATGTGCTTCAAGTCTGAGGAATTCATTAAATTTTGTGATAAATATGGAATAAAAAGGTCATCATTTGCTCCATATCATCCACAAGGGAATGGACAAGCTGAGTCCACAAATAAGAGCCTATTGAAGGTCATTAAGAGAACCTTGGATGATAATAAAAAGGCATGGGATTCCAAGTTACAGTTGGCAATATGGGCTGATAGAGTAACTGTAAAGAAAGCCATTGGTGTAGCTCCATTTGATTTAGTATATGGAATTCAAGCCAGAACGCCTCAGAACAACTTGATGGGACTCTACAATTACATCCAGTTGTATGATGAAGATACTACAAATGAAATGCAAGAAAGAATGGATGAATTGGTAGGACTGACAAAAACCAGAAGAGAAGCATCTCTAAAGAACCAAAAGTTGTAACTGCAAGTTAAGACACTCTATGATAAAAGAATTGTAAGAAGAAAGTTTGAAGATAGAGATTTAGTCTTAATGTGGAATGCCAGAATTCAGGATAAAGGAAAACATGGTAAATTTGATCCTATTTGGTTAGGCTCATATCTAATTGAAAATACTTGGGGTGAAGATTCTTATATACTCAAAGATGTATTCGACAGTATTCTTGAATTGCCAGTTCATGGACAATTCTTGAAGAGGTATTTTTCTTGAAAAATACTTATTTTCTCCATGAATAGTAGTTTTAGGGTTTCCTGTTATTTTGTACATTCTGTATATTCTGTAAATCTCTGTTAGTATCCTTGTGCAATTTGGTTCCTTGTTTCTATGTGTTGCTCAGTGCTCTCTAAAGAAGTTCTCATTTTTACGAAGTATGTGGTCTGCTCTCCCATGAATTCTGAATTCTTGCATAGACTCAAGTAGTCTATCATCCCCAGATAGAGCCACTGTTGGAATGATTTTTTACATTAGTAAAAGTTATGAAAATTTTCTAGAAATTCTAGTGAAAAATCATTTAGGTCTTTTGTTTTAAGTAGATTAGGGTTTTCACTCCTCATATTTTTGAAAGTTTTAAGGTTGCCCTAGTTGTGTCTTTCTTGTGTGATGGTAGATTCTATTAACTTTTGAAGGTTGGTCTCTTAACTCAGCCATGAAAATGCCCTAAATCTGAAAACCCTAGGTTCCCCTTTGAATTTTTGAAGAGGAGTTATAAAATGCTTTAAGTTCATCCTTTACGATCTTATGGTGTAAGGTTTCACGTAAGAGCAGAATGCCTTTCTCTTTTGTTTTTTTGGTCACATTTTTTAGTGCAGTGAAGAAGCGTAAAGGATTTCATGTTCTACAAGGATACGCTCTTGTTTTTCATAGTAGAGGAATTGCTTGGCCAGAGGCTTCTCGATCATATGAATGGTTTTGTAAGTGAAGAAGTGTAAAGGTTTATTGCACTTTGAATGATCTTGTTACGGGGCTATGAGTAAGTAGTTTGAGTGAAGGGGCAGAGAGGTATTGAGTTGTGATCTGCGCATATATGTTTCAATGAATAGCGTAAAGGCGTAATACCCTATCATGGCATAAAGCTTTATTTGAAAGGTGCATGAAAATTTTTTATGGTTCTACAAGTAAAAGGGTAAACGTAAGAGTGAAAGTAAGGTTCAAATGTGATTACGTGCATACATTCTTGAGTTTACGGACAACCTTAAAGCCTTGTTCTAGCAATAAAGGTGTCAAGTGGGACCTGTTGAAGTGTCAGAAGGACCTAGTTGCAACGAATCAGATGAAGACATGACATTTATGTCAGATGGGCCCAGCTCGTGTGGCATATGTCTTAAAGTATGAATTTTTCATGTGCACAAAATCAACAGCGATGTCATTTTTAAAATTTTCTATGATCAAATCTGGATCGTTGGTATTTGAGAGGGGCAGTTTTTGTCATTATGCCCTTACGCTTGCCAGGAAAGTGATGTTGGAGCATCCAGAGGTATAAGGGCAATCCTGTGTCACCCAAAAAAAAAGTACTTAGAATTAGTTTCTATTTCATGTGTTTTCATTTTTGGATACCCATTTGGGCCAAATAAAGGTTCCAACTCTCACAGTTCCACTATCAGTGAGCTAGAAAATCCTAAAAAAATAGGAGCATGCAACTGGGCCATCATTTTGGTGAACTAGGAGGTGTAAATTGGCTAGATGAATTTAATTGTGATTTAGAGCATTCCAGAAAAAGAATCAGGTCAAAAGACCCCATGGTTTGAAAGGTATTGCAGTTTTTCAGATTTTGGAGACCTCCTAAGAATGCTTCAAAGTCAGGTTAGGGGCATCAAATGACCTCAAAAAGGGCCCAAAAATGGGGGATGAGTTAAGCTAGTCCATAGGGCTATAGATCACTTTGAGATCTTTCCAAAAATGTAAACGGCTCGTCAATCGGAGCTACGGTTCAAAAGCTATGCCTCCCGAAAGTTCGGTTACTGTTTCTAGATTCTTCTAGATTTGCAGCGACTTCTAATGCAGCTTTTGGAACCTTCTATTTGGTCGGTGGATACCTACTAGAACTTTCTAGAATGTACTCCTAGTCCTTAACCCTCCAGGGTCTATTTAAGGAGATCTCTGGCATTGTAAAAGGCAGTTCAGAGTGGAGTTTGAGAGGAGGTACTGAAAGGAGAAATTATCTCCAGATATATGCTATTGTAAGCCCTTAGGGCATGTTTTGAAGTTTATTTTCTCTGTACTGTTTGTACTAGCTTATTTTCTCAGTTAATACAATTTCCATTTTTTGTTGTGTCTATTCTGTTGTTGGGTTTTGTCCCCATCAAGTGGTATCAGAGCTGGTTTTCTTGAGTATGTAGACAGAGCACCGACTATGAAGTAGTTTGCACCAGGACTGTGTGGTTGTGGGTTCGAGTTAGAAGATGCCTCCATGAAGAGAGTGTGGTGGAAGGGCCAGAGCTATTAATCCTGAGGAGGTTAGAGCCCTCCAAAGGCAGGTACAAGCATTGCAAGAGGAGCTCCATAGAGGAGCAAATGTTGCTGCTGGTGACGACAGTGAGGATGACAACGAAGAACAAGTTATGGGACCAAAAGGGGAATTTGATGGGGAAGTTCTAAATCATGTAGAGGAAAGACTTTTTAGGGCCATTACTAAGTTTGGGAAAAGACCCACAATTGAAGTGGGTGTATTTTTAGGAAATCTAAAACCAGATGAGTTGATCGATTGGATCAATGAACTGGAAGAATACTTTGAGTATGAGGATATCAGGGACCCAGATAGCGTTAAGTTTGCAAAGGCCAAACTAAAAGGCCATGCCAAAATTTGGTGGCAAGAGGTTCAATTGGAAAGAAACAGAAGAGGAAAGGAGAAGATCACAAGGTGGGATCGCATGGTGGACAAATTGAAGAAGCAGTTCATTCCTGTGGACTACGAGCTTGATTTGTTTAAGAAGATGCATGGGTTAAAGCAAGAAGGAAGATCAATCCAAGAATATATAGAGGAATTTTATCGACTCTTGATTAGAACAGGACATGCAAAAGAAAATAAGGAGAAAGTTGCTCGTTATATTAGTGGGTTGCGACCTAGCATCCAGGAGGAATTAATTCTGGTAAGAATGTCCAGCATTGAAGAGGCATACTAGTTTTCCCTACGAGTTGAAGAGAAGCTGAATAAAAGGTTTGAAGGAAGACAAAGAGGGCACGGTCAAGGAGGAAGGGGAAGCGGTAGATCATCTGGAGGCCGCAATGAAACCCAAAAAAAAAATGAAGATGTGGGTACTAACAGGAACCAGAGGAATGAGGGTTTCAACCACTCCCATGATCAAGACTTTGGAAATCAGAGAGGAAAAGGTAGAGGACATGGAAAAGGAAGAGGAGGCTTCCATGGTACCTATTTCCATTGCAATGAAGAAGGTCATCGTGCCTTTGAATGCCCTCCATGACAAGGAAGGACAAATAGGAGAGCTGAGGGCCAAGCTAGGGTTGATCATGTGGATGAGAATGCACAATCATCACATTCAAAGGATGCAGAAGAGGAGAGGCCTTGGTAAATGAAAGAGTCCTACTAAGTGGTGAGATTGAACCAGGACAATGGAGGAGTTTGTTCCATACTAGATGCAAGTGTGAGGATAAATGTTGTGATGTAATCATTGATGGTGGTAGCACTAATAACTTGGTATCAAAAGAGATGGTCTCTAAGCTGAAGCTCAAGAGGGAGAAACATCCCCAGCCCTCGGATTGCTTGGGTAAAAGATGATTATAAGGTCCTGGTAAGTGAACAATGTTTAGTAAAATTTAAAATTGGGAGTTACCATGATGAAGTTCTCTTTGATGTTATTTTGATGGATTTTTTCCATCTATTGTTGGGTAGACCATGGCAGTTTGATAGACATGCAGTGCATGATGGACATGCAAACACATACTCTCTGACAAAGGATGGAGTTTGCCACAAACTAAAGCCCATGAAAAAGGAAGGTGAAAAGGTATGTAACAGTGCTAGGATTTGTGTTGTTGATGGAAGGAAGTTTTTAGATGGCATGAAACATCAGCATATGTGCTATGCTTTGTTTGCTAGGAAAGATAAAGAAAGTAGTAGTGCAATGCCACTTGAAGTTTCAAATTTACTAGGGGAGTTTGGAGATATTATCTCTAATAATGTTCCAGATGGATTGCCACCAGTAAGGAAAATCAGTCATCAGATAGATCTAATTCCAGGAGCTAGTTTTCCTAACAAGGCTGCTCACAGGATGACTCCTACTGAAACAGAGGAGCTAAATAGACAGGTTCAGGAGTTGTTGAGGAAGGGCTTGATTCGAGAGAGCCTGAGTCCATGTGTAGTACCTATAGTAATCACACCAAAGAAGGATGGAGAGTGGAGGATGTGTACAGATTCTCGAGCTATAAATAGGATCACCATCAAGTACCAGTTTCCTTTGCCAAGGATGGATGATATTATGGACTGCTTGAGTGGAGCTCAGTACTTCACAAAGATAGATCTAAAGAGTGGTTATCACCAGATATGGATTCGAGAAGGAGATGAGTGGAAAATAGCCTTCAAGACCAAGGAGGGTCTTTATGAGTGGTTACTCATGCCCTTTGGATTGACGAACGCCCCAAGCACCTTCATGCGGCTCATGAATGAGGCACTTAAGAAGTTCTTGGGAAAATTTGTTCTTGTCTATTTGGATGATATTTTAATTTTCAGCAAGATTTTGGAAGAACATTTACTGCATATTCGTAGTGTCCTTGAAAGGCTAAGGGAAGAGAAACTGTTAATTAATCTGAAGAAGTGTAACTTTGCAAAAAGGGAGTTAGTCTATTTAGGGTTTGTTAAATCACTTGAAGGTCTCAAAATGGATCCAGAGAAGGTAAAAGCCATCTTGGAATGGCCTACTCCAAGGTCTGCTACTAAGGTAAGATCATTTCATGGTCTAGTTAGTTTTTATAGGAAGTTTATTAAGAATTTCAATGGCATATGTGCACCCCTAACTGATACAATAAGAGGGGATAGAAAAGAATTCAAATGGACTGCAGCAGCCATGAGAAATTTTGAATTGCTGAAGAAGAAGGTGACAGAATAGCTTGTGTTGGCACTTCCAAATTTTAGAAAAGTGTTTCAGGTGGATTGTGATGCTAGTGGCAGTGCTATTGGGGCTGTATTAAGCCAAGAAGGTAAGCCTATTGCATATTTTAGTGGAAAATTGAATGATGCAAAGAAGAAGTATTATATTTATGATCAAGAGTTCTATGCAATAGTTCAGGCCTTAAAGAAATGGAGGTATTATTTATTGCCAAAGGAATTTGTTTTGTATACTGATCATCAGGCATTACACTACCTAAATAGCCAAGGTAAATTGAATTAGAGGCATATGAAGTGGGTAGAGTTCTTGCAGAGCTATACATTTGTGTTGAAGCATAGAAGTGGAAAATCTAATAGGGTTGCAGATGCACTAAGTAGGAGACAGTTGTTGCTTACAGTAATGTAGGTTGAAGTAGTTGGGTTTGATGAACTCAAGAATTTGTACCTTGAGGATCCTGATTTTCCTGAAGCCTGGAAAGCTTGTAAAGAACCTGTTGTTGTAGATAGAACCAAGTGGTTAGACTATTTGATTTAGGATGGCATGTTGTTCAACGGTAGTCAATTGTGCATTCCAAGGAGTTCCATGAGGGAAAATTTGATTAAGGAGAAACACAATGGAGGGATGGCAAGACATTTTGGTCGAGATAAGACCATTTCCATTCTTAGAGAACATTATTTTTGGCCTCAAATTTCACAGGATGTGAAGAAGTTTGTACAGAGTTGCCAGGTTTGTCAAGTTGTCAAGGGGTTTAGTCACAATTCTGGCCTATATCAGCCATTGCCTATTCCATTAAGGCCATGGGAGGACATAAGTATGGATTTTGTTCTTGGATTGCCAAGGACACAAAGGGGTAATGACTCAGTATTCGTGGTGGTTGATAGGTTCTCCAAAATGGCACATTTCATCTCATGCCAAAAAACTCATGATGTTGTCCATATTGCAGAATTGTTTTTCAAAGAGGTGGTAAGACTACATGGTCTTCCAAGGAGTATAGTTTCTGAAAGAGATACTAAATTTCTGGGGTATTTTTGGAGAACATTGTGGAAAAAGTTGAGAACAGACTTGAAATTCAGTTCCACGCATCACCCGCAAACTGATGGCCAAACATAAGTGGTAAAAATAAGTCTAGGCAATTTGCTGAGATGTTTCATTGGGGATAAGCCCAAGGGATGGGATTTGATTCTACCACAGGCAGATTTTTCTTAAAATAACTCTATAAATAGGAGTACTGGAAAATCACCATTCCAAATTGTATATGGGAATAACCCAAGGATTTCACCAAAGCTGAGGAAGATAGAACAAGGGGAGAGAACAAGTGTTGAAGCTGAGGAATTTGCTGAACATATCAAGCATCTACATGAGGAGGTTCAAGCACACATTACAAAGATGAATCAAGAGTATAAAGCTAGGGCTGATCAAAAGAGAAGACAAAAGGAATTCCAAGTAGGAGATTTAGTCATGGTGCACTTATGAAAAGAAAGATTTCCAGCAGGTACTTACAACAAGCTGAAAATGAAGAAATTTGGCCCCTGCAAAATTTTGAAAAAACATGACTCAGGAAATGCATATGAAGTGGAGCTACCAGATGGTATTCAGATTTCTCCCATTTTCAACATTGTAGATTTAACAGAGTATCATGATGATGGTGCAGATGAGGAGCTCGTGTTAGAGCCATGTCCAATTCCTGCTTCTAAGAAGGAGGAGATATAAGACATTCTAGATCATCGTGTGGGTAGGAGTACCAGAAACAGGCAGTATGAAGAGTATTTGGTCAACTGGAAAGGATGAACGATCGAGGACTCAACTTGGATTTCAGCAGCTAAGGTTTCCCATTTGGGATTTCCTCTACCATTCATAAAGTGACAGGGTCACTTTTCATCTACCCTGGGTGTCTGATGTAGGAGCATCCAGAGGTATAAGGGCAATCCTATGTCACCCAAAAAAAATGTACTTAGACTTACTTTTTATTTCATGTGTTTTCATCTTTGGATACCCATTTGGGCCAAATAAAGGTTCCAACTCTCACAGTTCCACTATCAGTGAGCTAGAAAATCTCAAAAAAATAGGAGCATGCAATTGGGCCATCATTTTGGTGAACTAGGAGGTGTAAATTGGCTAGATGAATATAGTTGTGATTTAGAGCATTACAGAAAAAGAATCAGGTCAAAAGACCCCATGGTTTGAAAGTTATTGCAATTTTTCAAGTTTTGGAGACCTCCTAAGAATGCTTCAAAGTTAGGTTAGGGGCATTAAATGACCTTGAAAAGGACCAAAAAATGGGAGATGAGTGAAGCTGGTCCATAGAGCTATAGAGAACTTTGAGATCTTTCCAAAAATGTAAACGGTTCGTCAATCGAAGCTACGGTTCAAAAGTTATGCCTCCTGAAAGTTCGGTTACCATTTCTGGATTCTTCTAGATTTGCACCGACTTCTAACGCAGCTTCTGGAACCTTCTATTTGGTCGATGGATGCCCACTAGAACTTTCTAGAATGTACTCCTAGTCCTTAACCCTCCAGGGTCTATTTAAGGAGATCTCTAGCATTGTAAAAGGCAGTTCGGAGTGGAGTTTGAGAGGAGGTACTGAAAGGAGAAATTATCTCCAGATTTATGCTATTGTAAGCCCTTAGGGCATGTTTTGAAGTTTATTTTCTCTATACTGTTTGTACTAGCTTTTTTTCTCAGTTAATACAATTTCCCTTTTTTGTTGTGTCTATTCTGTTGTTGGGTTTTGTCCCCATCAGAAAGCATATGAACGAAGGGGTGTTTTATCTTCTCTCCATAGTCATGAGTTTAGTCTCAGCATATAGGCATAAAATGGTAAGTGTGGGAGATAAAAGAGAATGCTTTACATTTTATGATAAAAGGTAAACGTAAGAGCGAGATGTCAGTTTGGAAGGCTCTCCGAGCATACGAGATAAATAGATTTCGTAGAGGCGTAAAGGACTATTCAAAGAGAGCCATAAGGTATTTCGATGCTACGAGAAAAGCTAAAATTGTAAGAACAGAAGGTAAGTTTTGAAGTCTTACGGTGTCCCAAGAAATGAAGTAAGCGGAGTGACATAGAAGAGATTTTTAGGTTTTTCATTGATAAGAGGACGTATGAGCATAAAAGGGAAAAAGGAAAGAAGAGGTAAGAGCTTTACGCTCATACGAAGAATTGTTGAATCGTGAGATCGAAGGTGACAGTCAAAGGGATTCTAATCCTGCGATGTGAAGGGCTGCATATAAGCGTAAAAGGTGAAGAAGGACTAAGATAATGGTTTTACGCTTATACGATGAAGGTCTAAGTCGTAAAAATGAAAGAATGCAGTGAACAGGTTTGAGATCCTTCGGGTTAAAAGGCATCGTAAGAATGTAAAAGGGATTTTCAGAAAAGTGCCAAGGTGTCATTATGTTCTTACGATTAGGGCATACTGAAGCATCTTTGAGTGAACATAGAGATCCATCGAGGGCACTTTTGACATTATGAAGATTGAAGGTTTGACTCAGTGTAAGAACGGAAGACAATCATTTAAAGAGAAAAAAGCTGATGTGTTACGATAGGTAAGCAAAAAAGACAAAATTACTGTAGCCAAGTAAAATAAAGCTTTAAAAAGTACATTAGAATAAAATTTTGTGGCTGATATACCCTGATGGCAACTTGCATTCATAGTTTTAAAGCTCATGCATGCTAAATTTATTGAAAAGGTTGATAGATGTATGATTAAAACATCGAAGATTGATTAATTGTCAGCGTATTTACTACTATGAAGTAGATTGTTTTCTATCCCATTCTGGAATTTGAAAGTTTTAGAGCTCTGTGTATTCTATGCTACTATCAAAGAATTCAAAATATAGTTTGAAGGAAAACATGGCTAACAAAGAAGTTGAAGAGATACATGATGAAGAAGTTGAAATCGAAGACGAGGGTGATGATGTTGTAGAATTCACACCAAAAGGAAAAAGAAAGAAATCTGTTGTTAAGACAGAAAAGAGGACAAGGGTCAGAAAACCAAACAAGCATGCAGAATACTGGCTAAAACACCTTCCAGGGTCGTCAAACGCAATTTTTGCAAATGATCATATATTCAGAGACCCTTTTGTTTTTGTTTGAGATGTTGAATGCCCTAGAATGACTGGTTACAATTTTTTTTATGTACTTCTATCAGAATAGAACAGAAAATGTACCAATGTGTAACCCTTGGAACAGAAATGTGGAAAAATTGATTTTTCCAGAAGTATTCATTGATGTTGATTTGATAAAAGCCCTAATAAACTCCTACAATCCAGTAACCATTACTTTCCACGGGCATAATGGGAGTGTATTATGTACACTGGACAAAACTTCTTTTGTTGAGGCTTTTGGATTGATGGGACAAATGGATGTACCTATTGACATTGCGGATTTACAAGGAAAATTCGCTAGGAATAAAACCTATTTTGTAAACAATGTCATGTTACCACATATTCCTTATAGAGTTAAGAAGGAAAGGTTAATTCGAAGAAAGGTGGGAGACATTTTACCTTTGAGTAGGTTCAAGAATTATTTCAAAAATACAGTGTATGGGTTGCACAAAGTGTTGGGAAGTGATGGTGCAAAGGATTGTGTATATGGATCTCTTTTTCTAATGGCATGTGATATACAAGATCCTTTTCATCATAAGGAGTATGATTATGTGGCCTTTATCATTGACAGTATGCACATGCAGATTTGTGATGCTAAGAAAGGAGAGATGAAAGACTTCAATTTCCACCATTATTCATTATTGATGCACCTTATCCTATATAGCAACATTGGGTACATCAGCAGAGAATTCATTGATCAAACTTCTGATGAATTTGGTGAGTTACCTATGCAACTCTGGACTCGTATTTTCCATAAGGATTTCTTTTATTCAAATGCCCTAGTGTTTTTTAATTTGTTCAATTCTGTTATCATGAGGCAACTAGATCATACTTTCTTTAGGGCATCTAATGTTTTGAAGACTCTGCTCAGGCCCTCTTTCTTAGATGAAAAAAAAAAAATAGATCATAACTAGGGAAGTATATTTTTGTTTAAAGAATGTACATTAATCAAAGTATTTGCATGCCCACAACCTCCTCATCTACTACCAAAATATTTACCCCCCAGACTGGCTATTATTAAATTCTTTTGGCAATTCTTATTGATGAATAGAGAAATGATCCCTCCCTCTTTGCATAAGCCTACTTTTGTGTGTAGAACTTTTAAAGTAGGAGATTTTGAGATAGGAAAAATGCATTTGAGGAATTAAGTGATTTTTTAGGTCAATACAAATTTGCTACTGGGCCCTATAGGATATATGACCCTGATAGTTATATTGCAAATGAGGTTAAGGCCATTAGGGGTTTTATTCTACCTCCAAGCAAGCCAATCCCTATAGAGGACCTAATTGCCAACATAGTAGCAACAGGGGAGGTAGATGAGTTATTAAGGAAATATGAGGAAATAAGGAGAGTGGAGAATGCTTTGAAGAGGACCAACCTTGATTTTAAGGGTTTCTATACAGAATTTCCATATCCTAATAATCTGAGAAAGGTGGTTGAAAATTTTGACCATATTATGTCACAAATGCCTCATGAGCCAGAGGGAGAGGAAGCCATTGTAAATAGAGAATCCCCTGAGCCAGATACACAATTGGAAATTGAGTTAGAAGAGGAGCAACCATCAACTTCAGCCTGGGTACCACAAGGAAATAAGAGACAAAATATAATGCACATCCTTGAAAAGGTGGTAAGCAGAGCTATACAAGTCATGTCTTGAAATAGTGAGTATTTTACTGATATTAGGAAAAATTATTTTCACCAAAGGGCTACTGAAGCAGGGAAGGCTTCTACTGATTTACAAATTGCAGCATCAAGATTGGATGACGGGCTCATTCAATCTAAAAAGTTCATGGAAGATGATGATTTCATTAAATCATTAGAATTTAAAAGTTTTCTCTATAAGATCAAACAAAATGAACTTACATTGAGTCTCATGCTAGAAGCAGATCCAGAGAAAAATAAGGAGTTAGTTGAAAAATTATTGGCTTATGATCCTGAGAGTGAAACAATGATTGCTGCAGAAGCCAGAGAATTGGTACATAGGAGTGGTATGATTCTAATACCATATTGGGATATTGAGAAGGCCTTTGTGTTGGATCAAATGAGAAGACAAGACAAGGCCATCAGTTATGAAGCCACTAGCAGTGAAGGCTTTAAAAGAGGGTCAGGTTTTAATATGGACACAAAAACCTTAGCAGTATGGAGTGTGGCCCCTGACACTAAGAAGCCCAAGATGATGGATATAGAAGAAACTGCTCAAGGCAATATGATTGTGTGGACATTGGAGAGCACTACTGGGAAGGAGATCTCCAGCTTGGTCAAACATTTTGCTCTCATGAATGAAGAAAAGGTTGATGAAATTGAGGATAAGTTAGCTGCAATGTGCAATGAATGCCTTGATATTAGAAGAACATATGAAGAAGATCTCAAAATGAGCCATGTACAGAAACAAAGAATAGAAGAGTTGGAGGAAAAAAATAAAATTTTGGAAACAGAAACAAAATCCCTCAAAGAACAACTCAAGTTAGCAGCAGAGGTAGAACATGCACCAAGGCAAGAGGAAGAAAGAAGGCACATGGTAGAAGCAGAGACCCAAATAGAAGAAATACTTATAGGGGTAATAGTGCTAGTGCCTATGATTAGTGTGGAAATAGAAGTGTCCCAATCTAACAGTGACACCAAGAAAAATGCCTTGATGAATGTATTAAATCATAGAATAAGCATTCTAAAAAGAATATCTCAAGATGCTTATAATACATTCATCAATCTTCAATCTGCAAAATAGGTATGCAATGATGCAATCAAATGGCTTGAGCCTATCTTTCAACAATGGGGGCCATATATGCAATTCTTTGACTGGTTGATACCCTTGTTAGCTAAAATGCCAGATCTCCTAGATAAAGTTATTACTATGAAGGAAGGCATGGATAAAGTGAAAGACTTATTACAAACCTTCACAGGGAAGCTGGCAGTAATTCAAAGCAAATTGAAAGTTTTGACAAATGGTTTCTATTCTTTAATTGTTTCTGTTATTAATTCTGATGGTAGGCTAAAAGATTTTAATGATTGGTCTAGTTCTTTTGATCACATTATAGACTTGCCACAAGTGGTATCTATTTTCCAAGATGGTATTGATGAATGTCTCTTCAATAAACTAATTGATACCCTTTTCACGACTAAAACTAAAATGAATAGGTTTACCATAGAAGGAAGGGTGATTACTGATGCCAGGTGGCAAAAAATTGTTGATGAACTAACGACGGTTAAGGAATGTGAATGGCCTGCCAAAAGAGAAGTATTTGTTTGGGAAGCAATCACAAAGATTAAAGAATTATCAAAAGGGAGCAGTTAGAGAAAAGGACAAAATTGAAGATTTTGTGCTCCAACTATCATCTACTACTGTTTTATCTGTTCCTTTTTGAGTTAAGGTGTTCGGTTTCTTTTGAAAAGGGGTAATATACCCAATTTTGTAAAAGGGCACCTGTCTTTTTTCTTTTAGCCTGAAGCTTGTTGCATCTCACACTATTTAAGTGAGATTCCAAGGCTGAATAATGGTTCGAATTGTAATTTTTTAAGTGATATGCTTAGTCTGTCTTTGGTCCAAATTTTTGAAAGCAAATTCATGATGTATTTTCTATGTCAATTCTCTGAGGATACATGAATATAGAGTGAGCTATGTTTCTTTTTGAAGGTCATTCTGAGTCTATTCTAAATGGTATACAATTTTCAAAGAAAATAAATACAAATTGTGAACTGTCCCCATATCATTATTTTTTGAATCTTGTCTCCTTTTTATTACTGGGTTATCTTGATATTGTATAAGTAAAGGCTTGTGCAATTGAATACAATCTAGTTAGGTTGTATATCTGTTTATCATTGTTGTTAATTTAGTGGATTAAATAAAAGCTTTGGTAAATGTGGTAAGGATTTTTTAGTAGTGGAAAGGGTTTTGAATGATGAATTCTGATAAGAATTGCTGATAGAATTTGTTGTAAGGCAACAAACTAGATCTGAGAATTTGCTATAGACTCTGAACCCCAATGGATTAGGCACTAATCAAATTGATTCAACTGAAGGAAAAATATATCACAAATGATTATCAAAATGTAGCATCAAATCAAATTTTACTTTTACTTCCTATAGATCTTCAAAGTTGGCCAGCACTTGTCTACATGGAATGTTTTAGCTTCAGTTAGCCACTATTGTTAAGAACATCTACAGATATATAGAAGAATTCTTGGCCATATTTTTTTTATGAGATGTGTTTATCAAGTTAGTAAGAATTATGTATATTTTTGAGGATTTTGAATTGAGAATCAAAATGAAACTAAGAATAATCCTCATACAGTTGTTCCAGTTTTGAATCATCCCTGGGTATACCCACCCTGGTTTTGCAGAGCCAAAAGAGTAGAAAACCACCTTTGGTTTTGTAGAAGTTGGATCCAAATGTTTTACACATGAAATTGTTAACAAGAATTGACTGACCTTTAGATTGTATGAGTATTATCATCTTGGTATTAAGCATTTTGTTGCTTAGTAGTTTGTCTTTTTTTAAACACCAACAAGATGGATGTCAAGTCAGCATTTCTCAATGAAGAACTTGAAGAAGAGGTATACATAGAACAACCTAAAGGTTTTCCTTTAACAAATGACAAGGACATGGTATTTAGATTAAAGAAAGCATTGTATAGATTAAAACAAGCACCCAGAACCTAGTATGCAAGGTTGGAAAAGCATTTGACAAAACTTGGATTTAGCAAAAGTATGGGAGACAGTAATCTATACTGGAAAGAAATAGATGATCGATTAATGATTTTGGTAATATTTTTTGATGATATCATAATTGGAAGAGATGATAATGAAAGTGACAAGTTTGTAGAAGAAATAAAGAAGGAATTTGAAATGAGTATGATAGGGGAAATGAAATACTTCTTAGGATTACAGATTGTGTAGGATAAAGAAGGAATCTTTATTTCTTAGACTAAGTATTTGAAAGATCTTCTGAAAAGGTTTGGTTTAGAAACATGTAAACTAGTTGGAACACCTATGGTAACTAGACACAAGTTATCTATAAAGGATGAGACACCTACTGTTGAGTAGAAGAAGTATAGATCTATGATTAGAGGATTGCAATATCTGACTCACACAAGGCCAAATATAGAAAATATAGTTGGAATTGTTGCAAGATTTCAAGCTAATCCTAGAGAAGCACATTATGTAGTAATTAAAAGAATATTTAGATATCTAAAGGGAACACCTAAGCTTAGTTTATGGTATGACAAATATAATGGTTTCACTTTATATGTTTATACTGAAGTTGATTGGGTAGGCAGTATGGATGACAAAAAGAGCACCAGTGGTGAAGCATTTCTTCTTGGAGAAAAAGTAGTTTCTTGGTTAAGCAAGAAGCAAGATTGTATCTCACAAAGTACAATAGAGGCAGAATATGTTGCAATAGAAAATAATTGTAATCAAGTTATTTTGATGAGACAGATGTTGAAGGATATAAGAATAGAATTCAGTGAGATTTTTTCCATACATTGTGATAAGACAAGCACAGTAAATATGTCTAAGAATCTAGTATTTCATTCTAAGACTAAGCACATTTCTATTAAATATCACATGTTTAGAGAGAAAGTTGCAGAAAGGAAATCAAATTGGAGTATGTAAGCACCAAAGATCAAATTGTAGATATTTTTACCAAGCATCTTCCCAAAGAGACTTTTGAATATTTGTGAGGTATGCTAGGGGTTATGCTCCTACCTACATCAGAGTAGATGATACAAGAGTGTATCAGTCTAGTGTTACAGAGCACTATTATTTGTCTGGACTTAATGCTAATGCCTCCTATATGGGGGAGTATCTATGGTGGACATATTCATCTAAGACTCTTGATAGATTTTGTTTTCTAAATAGTGTCTTTAGATACTTTAGTAGGTCAGAGACAATTATTGCAGAGAAAGATGGTTGCTGAAACCTTTGACATTGATGTCAATGGGGGGGAGATTACAACATGAAAAAATAAATCTTTTTGATACAGAGTATATTGCAGTATATGAATGGGGGAGAATGATTGATGAAGAGGATTTGAAAGGAAAGGATAATAGTATGATTGATGAAAATGATTTGAAAAGAAATGATAAGAGTCTTTAACTATTGGTATTCTTGGAACTAGATATTTTTCATATATGTTGCCATCAATTCCAAAGGGGGAGATTGTTGAAAACATGAATGTCGATGATATTCCTATGGGGGATTAGTGTAGAAACATGATTAGATTATCATCATTATGATATGTTACATTCATGATTGTGTTTTCTATTGAGGTCAACATAGCAGTTTTATGTGGTATCAAATAGAAGAGCAATGGTAAAGATTAAGTTGGTACAGAAAAATTGTTGAGTATTTTCACTAAGTGAGGTTACAAGGGATACTACTAAGTATCTAACATATTTAGCTAACCTTAGAAGAAGGAATATTAATTTTGGAAGAAGTTATGCAAGTTTTGGTGAAGATTGTTCTGAGATAGAGTTTATAGAAACATGCTCTGGTAAACTTGTTATATCTCTTAGTAGAGTTGTTACTCTAAGAATCAAGGTTAAAGGAATGCATAAGACATATTGGAAATGATGTGGATGAGCTTTCTCATCATAATATTACACATATGGAAAGATATTCAAGTTACAAGGTGATAGATTAATGTTATCACTAAGTATAACATGCTCTTAATGAGGTCCTATAATAATTAATCAAGAAGGTGTAATAGTCAACTTAGGGAATTTTTTTATGGACATGGTATAAAGGAAGGACATTTTCCTTTGATATGCATATGTAGAGAAAGTAGAGAAGAAGAGAAGAAGAGCAAAGAAAGGAGGAATCAGATTGATATATGAACTTAAGTAGAATAGAGAAAAGTTGGAGAAAACTTCATTGCCAAGGTTTTATTTTGAGATCTTATTTGGATACAAGGTTCATGACCTGGTCTACAAGGTCTGATAGTGATTGGTCTAGCTAGTAGGATAGATAAAAGAGGATAAAGAAGTATGAATATTCTTCAAGGAATAGTTGAGAGATCAATTAGACAATGAAGTTCATTGGTCTTGCCCCAGAAGTTGTTTGGGCAGTGGATCCTTTTTCCTTTTACAACTCCTAATAGGGTTGGAATTTCCTAACAAGCATTCAAAATCTCCTAACAGGGAATCTTATATACTAAATGTATTTATAGACTCCTAACAAGGTCCATCCTCTAACAAGGAATATATATTTTAGTATATCTTTGTGGATGTCATTCCCACCGGGGTTTTCCCTCTAATCAAGGGTTTCCCTAGTTAACAAATCTGGTATAATTGTGTATGTGCATCATGTTATGGTTTTTGTTTAATTTGGTTACATGGTTAAGATTAATTAAGGTTGATAAATGTTTTAATTGGATAACTTATTCACCCCCCTAGCCTCTCAATTATCTTGGTGGATTATTATTTCTAACAAGCACTACATATTTAAAGATTCAAAGGAAAACTTGATGCAAAGAATGAGGAAGGTATATTTCTAGGATATTCCACTAAAAGAAAGACATACAAGTGTGTGAATACTAACACTAACAAAATTGTGGAAAGTGCAAATATTAGAGTTGATGAATTTGCAGAAAAGAATGAAGAAGAATGAAAGAAAGAACTTGAAGATTGTAGAAAGTTTTTCTACGTATATGAAGGAGAATTTAGTATATTATTTGAACCAAAGAAAGAGGTTTCTAAGAATAAGTATCAATACATTGTCAAGGTTTAGTAGAAGAGCTCTATTGATAAGCAACATACTGTCAAGCATCAAGTTGTAGGAGATGAGTCACACAGAGAAGAAGTCAAATTTTAGAGAGAGGAAAAAGAACACTAGATAGACAATGTCAAGTTACAACCAGAGATACATAAAGAAGATGAGCAAGAAGACCAAGTGATAAACCACAAGAAGAAAGAAGATCTAAACTTGTCTTAGAAAAATATGTGAGAAGACACCATACATCAAATGAAATTATTAGAGGCAAATATTCAGGAGTCATTATGAGAAACAAGTTGAAGAAAGATACATGTTTACTATGTGAGTTTGAGCCTAGATCAACTGAATATGCTCTAGAGAATGAATATTGGAATAAAGAAATGAATGAGGAGATTGATCAAATACAAAAGAAAAAGACATGAACATTGATACCAAGGCCATAGGATAAGAATGCATGATTGGAACAAAGTGGGTGTTTAGAAAAAAGCTAAATGAGAAAGGTGAAGTCAAAAGGAACAAAGCAAGACTAGTCTATAAGGGATATGCACAAGAGGAAGGAGTTGACTATGGAGAAAAATTTTCCCCAGTTGTAAGGTTGGAAGGTTGAATGGATGTGAAATTTGCATTTCTAAATGGAATATTGGAAGAAGAAGTTTGCATTGAAAACCCAAAAGAATTTGTTGATATTACCAAGAGGAACATGATATGTAAACTACACAAATAATTATATGGTTTGAAACAAGCCCCTAGAGCATGGTATGAAAGACTACACACTTATTTGGAGAAAATTGGTTTTATAAGAACTAATAACAATAGAAATATGTACTTGAAAAGGGAATCTAAGAGTAACATATTTCTAGCTGAAATATATTTTGATGATATCATTTTTGGAGGCCATGATATGTTATGTAAATAATTTTCTAATAATATGAAGAAAGAATTTGAGATTTCATCATTTGGATATATTAAATTCTTTGTTAATTTGCAAGTTTATCAGATGAAGAGAGATGTTTATATTACATAATAAAAGTATATCAAGGAGATATTTAAGACTTTTGGAATGGAAGATTCAAGACTAGTTGGAACACCTATGATGACTAGACATAAAATTTCAAACAATGATGATTCTACTAAAGTAAATTAGACATTGTATAGGTCATTGATTAGAAAATTGTAATATGTTGATCAGAGTAGACCTAACATTGCATTAGTTGTTGGTATTGTTGCAAGATTTTCTTATAATCCTAAGGATAATCTCATGATGGCCTTGAAAATGATAATAAGGTATCTGAAAGGAATAGAAGACTATGGATTATGGTGCAAGAAGAATGACAGGTTTGAGCTAAAAGTTTACCCAGATGTTGATCAAGATGGAAACATTAATGACAAAAAGAATACAAGTGAAGGATATTTCTTACTAGAAAATAAATTGGTTTCATGGACAAGCAAGAAGGAAATTTTTATTTCTCAATTTACAATATATGTTGAGTATGTTTTTGTATTAGTTAATTATTTAAATATCTTGCAAATTGCTGACTTTGTGCCAGGAGGTCCTTTGACTGACCTTGAAAACTAGCCCAAACATCTAGTTAGACTCTAAAATCAAACATATTGATTCTCTGTTCCACACTCTTGCACCCTATCGAATCTTGTTTCATGAAAAATTCTCAGTCAAAAGATATTGACTACCAATGTTGTCCTCTCACACCTGCTTGCAAGAAAACATGTCAAAAAAGCATAAAGCACATTCGGATTTGGCTTCAAAAATTGGACAGACTGACACTTAGGGGCACAAAAATTGGTGTATCAGTTCACTGTCATGAGGAAAATATAAATCTATGATTAGGTCTCATGATGAATAATAGGATGAAAATGGAAAGTGGTCAAAATAGGCTACTCAAATTTGTAGAGCTAAAAGCACTGGCAAAAAAGCAATTTTTGCAAATGGAATGGACCTAGGAAAGTGTGCAAATGGATTCATCAAGACTTGAAAACTAGCACACTTAAAGTATTTTTGGAGAAGAAAATAAAGGTACAATCCATTCAATCTCACCTATCATGAAATTGGAGATATGACATCATGAACAAGGGTACTAACTAATCTGCACATGCTAACACTAGTAAAAGGTTACAAATTACATTTGGGATCACGTTCAAAAACTTATCAAATGGATTTGTCATAAGCTCAAAATTGAACTGTAGAAAGTCTCTAACCTCTAAAATGCAATGCAAATGGAATTTTATCATTTCGGTCAAGTGGGTTAAAGTTATAACAAGTCAAATAGGGCCTCTCAAAATTTTGAACAATTTGCATCAGCATGACAATAATAAACAACCAACTTTGAGGGATTCAAAACCTACTCTAACAGATTTGAAATGACTCAAAATCTAAAACATAGGTTCTTTGGCATGGAAATTAAATACTCACAAAGTGGTGAGTCATGAAACATTACTAGGTGCAAGATATTCAATTGCAAAGAAGGCCTCTTGTCACTATTTGACACTAAGGCAAAAATGCAAATTTGGACATTGCTCAAAATGAGGCTTCATGGAATGGCTCAAAATGACAATTTATCTTTGTGGGATGAGTGGATATACTAAACTCTTATGCCTCAAATGGACAATCGGGTATGTATGCATCAAAAGTGCTTTTAGGGCTTAATTTTTCAATGGTACTCAAAATCAGAGCTATAATTTTGAGTCCCAAGAGTGGCTCTATCTGGGGATGAATGTCCCTTGTAGGCATGGTAAGGATTCAAATCTTTGGAAAAAGCAAACCACACACTTGAAAACAAAAACTTCTCTCAAATAGCTTTATTGAAAGCAAGGAAATATACTCCTACTACTTACAAATGATAGCCCTGGGCCATCTAACTTCAGAAAAAAAATTTACCTCTATCATATATATAATTCTCATTGACATTTTCTTGAGGTAAACTAAAATTTTCATTCTCCTTTGTTTCACCCAACAAATCATCACTCTCAATCACTTCATTAGGAAAAACAAAATTGTCATCATCACTTTCATAGTGCATATAAAAACTAGACATACTTTCTTGTTCTTGCTCACTATGAAAATGTATATTAGCATGCTCTTGAATATGAAAATCAAACTGAGAATCATCATGAATATATGACTAATGAATGCCATCAATTGGAAACATAAATAATTCATACTCTACATTATTCAACAAGTTACATATGTCAAAATTTTACAACTCACCTTGCGTATCTGAATATGAAGAGTATGTGAAATTTGATTACTACCTACTTGTAGTCATGCCATTCATTAAATTAGATTTACCTTTCACTAGAAAACTCTTCATATTCAAACAAATGACTAGTCACCAAGCATAAAAACTTATTCTAAAAGTGTTCATCTACACTATGCTGATCACAATCATTTTCTTCATCTAAAAAAATATCAACATGAACCTTGAACTTATCTCTGCAAGAATTATTAGCACATTAAAAAAATCCGCATTTAGATTGACAACTTTCATTGTTTTAATCTTCATCGCATGAAACATCAAAATAGATTTCAGAAAAATCAACATGAAAAGAATCTAAAATAGTATCAAACTTCCCTTCACTAACATCCCCCACATCCAACAAGTCGTCATGTGTAAATACATTTGAGGTACTATCATATACACCTTTAAAATCTGACAAAAATTATTCAAATTTTGTATCTCTTTCCACATCAAACTTTGGGGAAGTAACTTGACTGAATGAAGAAATATTATGATGAAAAATATGAGCATCCTTAGAAACACTTACATGCTTTTCAAAATGACAAGCCAATAAAGCTGAAATTTCATCAAGGCTCAAGAAGACTACCTCACAAATCTTCTCCCAGCTATGATTATTATCTAGATGACATGAAGAATTCACAATAGAAAAATCATTAGTATAATAATATGGAAAATCAGCATTATTACAACATTCTTTCTCATCATGGTAAGAACTACCTCCACTACTATTATAAAATTCTTCAACTTCATATATTCACTTTCATATCAATCTTCCTCATGTTGATTGTAATTACTCGATTCATTAACATTTGAGTCCATCTATTCACGTTCACAAGACAAATCATCTCTCTCTATGGATTCATTATATCCATTGTTACCTTGACTTTCAACACACCTATTATTATCATTAGGAGATATATCATGAACTCTATAATTATCACTTTCCATCTCTGTAATGAATCTTTCAACTTGCAAAAACCTTTGTAATCAATTAACTAAATCAAGTACTAAAACATCAAGGAAAACACTAGGCAGAGAAGATTCCTTAGGTCTAGCATGAAAACACATATTTTTGATTACTAATTTAATCTTTAGATAACATTGTTTGGCATTTAGACATCGAGTACTTCCTACTTCAATTCTTATAACGCTAACAATCTTTTTGTAGATTAGTTTATTCAACATAGCAATGTTGTTAGCCATAGTTTCTAAACTTTTAGAACTTGGCAAACTAATCTCATTCCTAATTTAATCTTTAGATAACATTGTTTGGCATTTAGACATTGAGTAATTCCTACTTCAATTCTTATAACACTAACAATATTTTTGTAGATTAGTTTATTCAACATAGCAATGTTGTTAGCCATAGTTTCTAAACTTTTAGAACTTGGCAAACTAATCTGATTCCATCTTGAAAATCAAACTTCTACCTCTTTCTTCTAGTACTAAAATCACTAAATAGAGGCAACCTTTTTAAATGCTTGACTTCCATGAAAGAGAAACATGAAAACCAAAATACCTCAAGTGTCGATGCTAAACTTTGATCTACTATTTTGGCATAAGTGCAAGACTAAAATTCCTTCACACCACTAATCAAAACCTTTTAGAGCCACCACCTCCTTGCAAGAGGATGAACAAATCACTGTTGTGATTTACTTTGTACACTTTTATTTCTTATAATAATGGATTGCAACAACACTTCAAAACTTATCAAGAATTTAAATTTTTTTTTCAATAGACTATCAAATGCTTCAAATCTACCCATACAACTGAAAGTCCTTCAAAATATTGCAATGAAATCAATTAGGAACAAACTAGCATAGAGATTGAGAGTCACCACTCACACTTTGTGAGAAATGAAAAATAATTTGTCACTTGACAAATTTGAACCAAGCCTTCATATGTAGGAGATATGTAGACCATCCAACCACTCTTGTAGATTTACAAGATTGGAAAAGAGAACATAAACTCATGTTCATTCATGACTCTAATTTTACAATAGCACTTTGAAAATAAAAATCCAGCTGAATTGATTGAATATGAACACTCTAAACAATACAATTTACACTCAACCTCAAAGCTACTATTGAAAATGGATAAAACCTTACTGGGGTGCATGATTTGGAGTAAGAAACTAAAAAGAACATTATAGAACTTACTGCTACAAGTTTTTCATGCACTTCTTCTGCTATATTGAATATCTTCTTTTAAATTCTCAAGTTTTGTCTACCATTTAGATTCAATACAATCCCCAATAGAGTCACCATTTTGTTGGTGACTTGGATGGGCAAAACCATACTGAAAAATAGGACTAAGATATTCAATTCACACAAGATATTCTTGCCCTTTTAACAAGGTATATTGCCATCTTATCTCCCTAGCAGAGTAACCATTTTGTTTGTGTTTTGAAACAAGGATTATTCCAAATTACCTTGATGATAATAAGGTATATCTAGGGGCAGCTAAATCCCATTTTTGACATACCCTTTCAGACATCAGGCCAACAATAAGGCTAGACCCTTCTTCTACTTCAAGCATTGCAAAACCTAGGCAGGTGGACCTATAGATACTTTATATGGTACCACTTGTCAAAGCATACACTGAATCTAAATAAAGTAGATATAACCCTTATTTCTCCTATACTCATGAAATGACAGAGATGTGCAATAGCAAATTGAAACTCTATGAAATTCACAAGCTGAGTGAGGGCATCCTTTTAGCTCTTCAACATGAAAGGGAAAAACATTTGATTAATGATGTTGAATTCAACAAAACCCCAAATATATAGTAGTAAGAAGAAATTGATCCTATAGCTAATTAGTGCCTTATCTATTAGACAATGACATATTTCATACACCTAGATATTAGATCTATCTTATCACTTTGTGAATCAGACATCAGTGTTCATAAGGACCTCATTCTTATGAAGCATCCTTCTCAAAATAACCATCAAGCATTTACTTGGCCCTTTGTTCCAACAAAAAAACATATTAGACATACAACCTTAAAGGGATACAAATGGGTCTCAGTTCTTTGTCCTTAAACCAAATAAGATTGTAGATTATAGAGATAGGAGATGAGAATCAAAATGAAACTAAGGAATTCTTGCTCATTTGTATTCATTTCTTTGAAACTATACATTTAGATGCATGAAATTAAAAACATAAAAACACCTAACAGATCAAAACTAGCCATATTATCTTCACTACTATTGTTCATACAAGAGAAATATGCTGAAGAATAATGGTGGAATCATAGTTTTGGATCCAATAATGTGGTCTCCCACTAAAAATATCCAACCCGGTATCACAATAGTGAGAAACTTCTCCAAAATTGGAACCCCTACAATGGATGGGAGAAAGAAAGGTATAGAAGAGGATGAATTCGCAGATCTGATCTAAAAATGACATGTGTCTACTTGAAATTCCATCCTCTGCTATTGTAAAATATCTTTCATCTTTCTACCCATTTGATCTAATTTAGTTTTCATCATTATTCTATAACAAACTTAGAAATATCTTTGTTGAATGATGGAAACCCTTATGCAACCAAAATATCTATAACACATCATGAAATACTAATAAAATTTGGATCAAACTAATTTGAAGGTAACCAAATTTGACCTTAACTACAATTTTACCATTTTTACCCACATTTAGCTCATTACCCTTCTACAAATCACAACTAAACTTCGATAGCTGAATGTGGTTGCAAGTTGAGAATCTAGGATGAAACCTCCTATAACCTAAACAAATTCCTTCTTGTGCAAAAGCAAACTTAGAAATAGAAAGTTCATCTTCTCCCGATTCTAACAATATATAATATTGCTATATTTTCTTACCGAAAACCCCTAGAAAGTCCTTTTGAAAAATGATGCCCCTCCTATGGCTCTTTGTCTGCACTTTTATTTTTTAAAAAATTTAAAATAATCTAAAGTTTAGGCTTAGTAATATATCCATTCTAAATTTAAAAACCACTATGTATGGGACTTTTGATAAAATAATTTAAAATCATATTTTTAAAACATTTTTAAAATTTTCCCTATTATGCCATTTGGTTCAACCCTCCTAGTTGACTGCCACATATTGACCTTTAAATGGTCAAACTTCACCATGTCACCATCGGCTAGGGCACCACGTGGAAATCTCTAATTTATTTTCTAGGTACCACCAAGTGGCGGCCAATCATTCATTGCTTGAACTACCATATCACTTCCATGTCACCACCACCTCAAAGCACTGATCGGACTGCCATAGGGCACCTAGGTGCTTTACCACTTTCCTTATCTTTTGAGTACCTCCAAAAAGTGGGGAAGTGCCAACCATTGGATCTGGCCATGTGGTAAAATTTGACGGATCCATCTTAGACCTGTTACATCAACTATGTCTGGGGCCTGCTAACACATGTTAGCTAGGTGCTTCCCCACATTACAATCAGCAGGGTGCTAACTATGCATGTGAGGATGCACCTTCATGACATGTGTCCCCTATGCCACATCAGCACACTTGAATCTCATGCTAGGCTAGAAGGCCATTTACTACTTGTTGGTCTCCAACTCATTCATAGATCTCCACGTCATCAAATGATGTTAGCACTCCATTTCATATATTCATTCAAAATTTAACTCTTTAACCTCCAAGCTAGCTGACTGGGACCCACGAGCACTAGCTTTGCCTTTGAAAAGGCATGTCTTTTTAGACACTTTCTATGAGTGTGTTCATACATATAAATTCTTTAAGAACTTCCCTCACGAGGCATGTGGGACTAACATAATGAACCAATTTCCCTGAGAGTGCTCAGTCCACCATTCCTCCTCTATTGCAGCCCAAGCACGAGCCGTTATTGCCATCAAACCTTTCCCCTCCTAGCAAAAGGGTAAAATATGAAACTCTACAGCTCTTTCCTTCTGATGTCATCTCTTCATGTGGATTCTCTACATTTTTGGACTATAGCTTATGGGCATCATCTCTAATTTTTTGATTTTGAAATGGTGAAAATTGTGTGGGGTTCATATAATTTGTTTTCATATTGCAATCTGATATGCATAAGGTAGCACACAATTTTTAGATTGATTGAAGTATCAAGTCAAAATTTCAATCGACACAAGAATCACACAATTGTTTGATTGATTTGAGGGGCACTCAATTCTAGTATCGACTTCAAGCATAATGCAACATTTAACCCTAAATGGTAGTTGTTACACTCTATATTGCTTGTCAATAGCTACTTTCCATAAATCCCATGCATTTTAAAGTCCATCCTTCGTGTATTTGACCAATCAGTGAAACTCTTGCATGAACTAAGGATTTTTTTTTGGCTAATCTTCAAATTACTACTTCCTCCAAAAAAGGACGACTCTATGTTAGTATTTCTACCTACCGTGAGCTCCCCATATCTACTTGAAAAGTTTACACCTTCTGCTATTATTTTCCTTTTCCCTTTGACTATCATGGCATGTTAGGTGAGGGACATTTCTTTTTAGACAATGCTTGGCAAGCTAGAGATAAATGGAGTCTTTTTGCCCTATTAATGGCAATGTCATTGCTATGCAACTTTTTATTTTGTTAAGTTCATCGAGGGATAAACAATTTTTATTCTTATATAGAGAGAAAGATCCACATCCTTCCCTTCACAAAAAGAACTCCATGAAATGGCTCAAATCCATCTAGCTTATGTCGAAGGGTTGAGATTTTTGGGACAATCATTGGGAATACCCCATATTTGGCTATCAAAATATATGTGGTACTATCCTTTACATGATATAGAGCAACTTGCCACTGACCCATCACAATAATCCTTTAAGATTCCTCCTTGAAGGTAATGTGGTCCCATATTAAAATTGTAATGATTACAATCATTATAACTAAAACATTTAGAAGATTTTAAATCCCCAATATACCTTATCAATCTGATACCATTTAATCAAGCCCCAAAGTGGATATGACTAAAAAAAAATTTTTTTTCAAAAAATTGAACTGTCAAATTGATCTACTGAACATCTGATACTAACTAGGATTAATTTTGAGCACTAATTCATCATCAAACTCATTTTATCACTTTGCTGCAAATTGTCAACTTTGTGCCAGGAGGTCCTTTGACTAGCCTTGAAAAGTGACCCAAACATCTGGTCAAGCTCTAAAATCAAACATGCTGATTCTTTGTTCTGTACTCTTGCACCCTATCAAATCTCGTCTCATGAAAAATTAACAATAAAAATATATTCACTGCCAAAGTTTCCCTCTCAAAATTGCTTGCAAGAAAACATGTTAGAAAAGTATAAAATGCATTCGGATTTGGCTTTGAAAACTGGGCAGACTGACACTTGGGGGGCACAAAAATTAGGGCATCAGCTCATTGTCATGAGAATAATATAAATCTATGATTAGGTCTCATGATGAATAACAAGACAAAAATAGAAAGCAGTCAAAGTAGGCTACTCAAATTTGGAAAGCTAAAAGTACTAGCAGAAAAGCACTTTTTGCAAACGAAATGGACTTGGGAAAGTGTGCAAACGGATTCATCAAGACTTGTAAACTAGCACACTTAAAGTATTTTTGGAGAAGAACATAATGGTACAATCCATTTTATCTCACCTATTACAAATTTGGATATATGACTTCATGAATAGGGGTATTGACCAATTTGCATGTGCTAACACTAGTAAAAGGTTACAAATTGCATTTTGAATCACATTTAAAAACTTATCAAATGGATTCATCATAAACTCAAAATTGAAATGTAGAAAGTATCCAACCTATAAAATGTAATGCAAAAGGAATTTTATCATTTTGGTCAACTGGGTCAAAGTTATAACAAGTCAAATAGGGCCACCCAGAATTTTGAACAATTTGCATGAGCATGACAACAATAAATGACCAACTTTGAGGGATGCAAAACCTAGTCTAATAGATTTGAAAAAACTCAAAATCTGAAACATAAGTTCTGTAGTATAGACATTAAACACTCCCAAAGTAGCAAGTCATGAAACATTACTAGGTGTGAAATATTCAATTGCAAACAAGGCCTCCTTACCTTGTTTGACACGCAAAAATGCAAATTTGGACATTGCTCAAAATAGGACTTCACAAAATGGCTTAGAATAGCAATTTATCTTCATGGGATGAGTGGATATACTAAATATAAGGTGTTAGAAATATTAACCACCACTTAGGCCTCAAATGGACAATCGGGTATGTATGCATCAAAAGTGCTATAGGGCTTAATTTTTCAATGGTACTCAAAATCAGGGCTAAAATTTTGAGTCCCAATGGGAGCAATGCCTTGTTGATTTCCAAATTGGGTAGTATAAGGATCAAGCATTTTGTGATATTGTTGATATGAATAGATGTCATGTGTTACTTGGCAAACCTTGGCAGTATGATTGTAGGGTTGTGCATGATTGTGTTAGGAATGTGTTTACTCTTGAGAAAGGTGGTATGAAGCTTTCCCTAATTCCTTTAAAGAATGAAGAGCTCAGTAGGAGGAACCTAGGTATTGGCAGCCAAATTGAGTTGGCAGATTTTGAGAAGGTTGGAGATCAGCATGGAAAGCACACTTATGGAAAAGCTTGGGTGGATGTGAAGAAGAAGCATAAAAACAAGAGAAAGAGTGTGCAAGTTGAAGACCTGGAGGATATGTATGTTAACAACCAATTTGGGATTTATGTGCTAAATCTCATAAGATATTCTTCTAGTTACTAGAACATCTTTTTGAACCTGGGGTGTCTAATGCAGGAGCATCCAAGGCTTTCCTACAATTCTGCATGTTTGGAGGGATTTTGGTTAAGTGTTGAGGATCATTGAGCTTGGATTCTGGTGGAGTTATGTTTTCATAGTTACAGATGTGTTGGAGACACATTGGGGAACATTTTCTCATGATTTCATAGAAATTGGATGGATTGAGTTGAAGTTAGAATTGTTTTTACCTTGCTACTAGAACTGTGTTTTTCTAGTTTTTGAGTGCCTATTATAGACTGTATAACTAATTCTTCACAATGAGGTAGAGGCTAATATTTTTATGAATTTAAAAAGGCCTAGATTAATATCTATGATCCAAAGAAAAAGTTCTAATTCCATATATATTAGGAGATATGGCAATTCTCTATGAGTATCAATTTCTAATAGACTGCACAATGGGTTTCTGTGCATGACTTTTAGGATGGATGCACACATTTCCTTGGGGAATCATCCTTTTCTCACTTAAGGGGTTGTAGAAGACCTAAATTACTACTTCTAGTTTGAAGTACAAGTTCTAATTTAATCAAATCTAGGAGATATAGTGGAACTTTACTCGAATATCAATTTTTGGACATTTAATATTTGTTGCAGGCTGACTTGTGGCATCTAATTTATGTATTTGTATTTTTTTGGAATTCTTTTAGAATAACTAAGAGGACAAGGGGGTGGGTGAATCAGTTATTCAAGGTCCAACTATACAAAATAATACTTTTCACAATTCAATGAACTCATATAACATTCTTAACCATGAATGCATTCATTATCTGTTAACCAAAATTGATATGTTATTGTTAGATCAATATGCAGCAATGTAAACCATAAAACACAACATATCCATTAGCACACTTGACACAATGATTTAATGTGGAAACCCAATTTAGAAAATACCACGAGTGAAATGCTACTCCTTTTTCACTCTTCTGAAGTGATGCCCTATTAAAGGCCAACACTGTTAAAGGTTACAACACACACTGTTAAATGTGACCTAGTTAAGGGATTTCAATCACTCTATTGAAAGTGAACCTTGTTAGGGGACTTTAGGTCATTCACTTGGAATGCCACCCTATTAAAGGATTTTCCAATTACTATTAAGTCAACCTTTCTCCAAAGGATTTACCCTAATCTAATACAATTGTTATAAAGTAATAGTAGATTTTTGATCTGATACAACTTACAACCTTACTTTTAGATTACGAATCACTATTTAGTTCTAAACTCTTCTTGTCTTCCTATCTTTGTAGTTCTGACAGCTTGTTCACCCATCAAGATAACAATATACCTTTTTCTTTTTCTTTTTCATGTACAAACTGCTATTATCATCTATCCTTTAAAATCCAATCTTAACAAGATAAGTATAAAGTCTCTCATACCATGCTCTTGGTGCTTGTTTCAATCCATATATGGCTTTTTGTAGTTTAGATACCATGTTCTTATTGTTTTTGTCCACAAATCCTTCTAGTTGTTCTATGTAGACCTCTTCTTCTAATATTCCATTCATAAATGCAAACTTAACATCCATCTGATAAACTTTTAAACCTTCATATGTAGCATAAGCAAGTAGAATTCTTACTCCTATTCTTGCAACAGGGGCAAATGTTTCACCATAGTCAATTCCTTCTTCTTGTGCATACCCTTTGCAAACTAGTCTTACTTTGTTCCTTGTTACTTCACCATTCTCATCTAACTTGTTCCTGAATAGCCATTTTGTGCCAATCACATTCTTGTCCTCTGGTCTAGGAACTAGGCTCCAAGTCTTGTTCTTTTCTATTTGTTGAATTTCTTCTTCCATAGCCTTGTACCAATCATCATCTTCCAATCCATCTCTCACTATCTTAGGTTCCTTCATGATTAACAAACATGCTTCACCTCTCAATCTATTTCTTTTCATTAGCCGTGTATCTATCTCCAATGATTGGATCTATAGGATGGTGTCTTTCGACATATTTGGATAGTCTAGGCTTAGTTCTTGTGGTTGCATTCTGTCTCTCAGCTTTAGTATCATTATGCATGCATCTATGTTAGGTGCTTCAGCATCTCTTTGATGTGTGCCAATCTTAGAGTCAGATTGTGCATTCTCCTCATTTTGCAACTTGACATCTAAATGAAACTCAACATTCACAAGATGTGACTCAACAGTTGTTGAAACTTTCTATTGACTTGCTACATGATTTGTAACATCTTCTTCAGTAGGTATTCCTTCATAATAGTATGCAAATGTCTTGTATTCTTCTAATTCTTTTGTAGTTTCATCCTTATGTGCTTCTATAAACTCATCAAAATTCACATTTGTACTTTCCACAATTTTGTTAGTGTTAGTAATTAAACACTTATAAGCTTTACTTCTTGTGGAGTAACCAAGGAATATAACTTCTTCACTCTTTGCATCAAGATTTCCACTCCTACCATCTTTAAGAATATAACATTTTCTTTCAAATACCTTAAAATATTTCACACTAGGTGGATGACCATACCATAGTTCAAAAGGCATTGAGTGAGTACCTTTCTTTACTTATACACAGTTCAAACTGTATACTGGAATACTTATAGCTTCTTTCTAGTATTTCAAAGCAACATTTTTCTCCATCATTAATGTTCTGGCATAGTCTATTATAGATTTGTTTCTTCTTTTAGAAATTCTATTTTGTGGAGGGGTCCTAGGTGCTAATGTCTATCTCTTGATTCCTCTATCATTACAAAACATCTCAAACTCATGTGAAGTGAATTCACCTCCTCTGTCTAATCTCAAGCATTTCAAGTTGTTGCCTATTTCTTTCTCAACTCTTGCCAAGTACCATTTAAACATTTTAAAAGCATGTAATTTTTGTTTTAGAAACATTACTGTCATCATTCTAGAGTAATCATCAACAAGAGCATAATATACCTATCTAGTTTGTAGCTTTGCACTTCAATAGGTCTACACAAATTAGTATGAACAATTTCAAGTATTTTCGTAGAGGTGTAAGATTTACTTTTAAATCTTGACTTTGTCATCTTGCCTAGATGACATTGTTTGCACATTACATTTTTTGATTTCTTCAACTTAGGCAAACCTCTAACTCTTTTCATGTTACTAATACTAATTAGATTATCAAAGTTAACATGACATAATCTCTTGTGCCAAAGCCATACATCATCAAATATTGCAATAAGACAAGTAGCACTATCTATATCCAAATAGAATAGATTACTCCTAGTTTGATCACCTTTTCTAATCAAATTTCAATTTGTATCATATATCTTGACTAATTTATTTGAAAACTCAACTTTGCATCCCAAATTATTCAATTGTGACACACTTAACAAATTATAATTCAATCCTTCAACATAGTAAGCATTATCACATGAGATCTTGTCTGCAATCTTAATAGACCCTTTTTCTTTTATTGAACATGGTGCATCATTACCAAATCTTACACTATTTCCATCATAACAAGTTAAGGTAATGAACTTACTTTTATCTCCAATCATGTGATGTGAGCATCCACTATCAATGATCCATTTTTCATTCTTGTTAACACATGTCATAAGTGCAGTAACTTCATCCTTATCTGATTCATCCTTCATTGCAACATATACCACTTCATCATCATTTTCATCATAGTTATTTTCATCAGCAATGTAGCATGACTTCTTGCCTTTTTCTCTATAGTCTCTTCCATCATCTTCTCTTATATTTTTATGCATGTTCCCTTCTCTAAAGTTTTTCTTTTGTGTACATCTTGCTACAATATGACCAACTTCATTGCAATTAAAACAAATAATAGGAAACTTGCCTTTGAATTTACCTTTTCCTTTATGAAATCTTCTAGCCAACAATGCTTCCAATTTTTCAATGTCTTCCTCATCTATACTACTCTCACTAGATGCATACTTTATCTTTCTTTTCTTCTTCTTTGAATTTACCTACTCAGAATCCTTCAAGAACAATTTTTCTTTGAAAGCTAATTCAATACTCTTTGGTCTATAGTTGTGAAAATTAGATAACTCAAAAGTAGTGGGTCTTCCTACCAAACCTTCAAGTGTTAGATGATTTCCTAGCATACATCTTAACTCTTAAATTGTAGACACCCTAATGACATACATAGGCAACAATGTTCTCAAAACTTTACTTAACATAGTATTATCACCTATTTTACCAGTTGCACCTTTTATTGCACTAACAACTTCTTTTATTCTAGCAACATATTGAGAAATGTTTTTACCTTCTTCCACTCTCATGTCATCAAAATCACCTCTTAGGCTCTCTGACTTAGCTCTTTGAACATTTTTGTCTCCTCCATAGATAGTGGTTAAGGCATCCCACATCTACTTTGCACTTTTGAGGTCTTCTATATCATCAAACTCAACATAGCTTAGGGCAAAGGCTATCTCCAACATCTCCTGATTATGTTCTTTCTTTTTCTTCATGTATTTAGTAGTTAAGGCTCCTATTGGATCAACATGTTCTACTATGAGGCAAGTTTGTGCATAATCTCCAAGTCCTCCAAGGTGTAGCTTCATCAAACTTTTCCATGTAAAAAAGTTATCTCTAATCAACTTGGGTACCTCTCTTTTTGACATCTTGATCTTTATGCTTTTAGTACCTGAAAACTAATCCTCTCAAGCAACTAAGCTCTAATACCGATTTTTGGAATTCTTTTAGAATAACTTGGGGGGGGGGTGAATCTGTTATTCAAGGTCCAAATGTAAAAATAAAACTTTTCACAATTTAGTGAACCCATATAACATTCTTAACTATGCATGCATTCATTGTAATTTAACCAAAATTGAGATGTTACTGTTAGATCAATATGCAGGAATATAAAACATAAAACACAACATATCCATCAGCACACTTGACATAATGATTTAACATGGAAACCCAATTTGGAAAAAAACACTAGTAACATGATACTCCTTTTTCACTCTTCTAAAGTGATGCCTTGTTAAAGGCCAACCTTGTTGAAGGTTACAACACACACTATTAAATGTGACCCAGTTAAGGGATTTCAATCACCCTATTAAAAGTGATCCTTGTTAGAAGACTTTAGGTCATTCACTTGGAATGCCACCCTATTAAATAATTTTCTAATTACTGTTAAGTCAATCTTTCTCCAAAGGATTTACCCTAATTTGATACAATTGTTAGAAAGTAATAGTAAAGTTTTGATCTAATACAACTTACAACCTTATTTGCACATTACAAATCACTATTCAATTCTCAACTTTTCTTGGCTTCCTATCTTTATAGTTCTAATAGCTTGTTCACCCTTCAAGCATTCATTTTCTTCTGGCCTTCTTGCTTAGCTCACCATTGTAGACTTCTTTACTTGGGTCACTTGATGAAGCAAACCCTCTTCCTTCACCTTGTTAGATTTTTACATTCAAAAACACTCTAACCTCCAACTAACTTTTCTTCATCACTAGACATCCCTACATATAAGGAATTAGAGCTCTTTTTTTTTCTTATTATCCATTTCAAAAATTAGGGTTTTCGATGGATTAGGTAGAATACACTATGTCTACCCTATATCTTGTCTTCCCTAGAAACTTCTCCCAAAATCTATTTGAATTCAACTCCAAAATGGTTTACATAAGATTTTGTGCCTCCAACTCATCAATCTTATCTTCCTCCTAATTTACAAGTTCCAGGAAAACAAACTTGTTAGCTTTTATTTGGTGAATCTTCAATCTTTTTCATAATGTAGCAACTTGACATTATCAATTTTTTGATACTCGACACATACTATGTTACTTGGCATCTATTGTAAAATCACTCAGCATCAACTAGATTTTATTGGTGCTCAACATCAACTAAAAATCACTTGGCATCTACTAACTTTCTTAGCATCCACTAGAAATTGCTTTCACTTGGCTCCAACTAACTTTTTTTCTTGCTCAGCTTGCACTAACTTTGCTTGGCATCTTCTATCACCTTGGTCAAGCTTAGCAAATGAACTTTGTCCAACCTTTTTCTTCTTAACTTTCTAAGTGTAGCCAATCATTTTGTAATCTCAAGTAGATCATCAATAAATTATGTTATCACTATCTTAACTGATTCTTACACTTCAATACATAATCATAACTCAACCTTTCTTCTAGGTACTTTTGTTACATCTTGTTGATCAAATCCTCTTCATTAATCAACTAAGTGATAGTGCTTGAAACATATAAGCAATCATCTTACCAACATATAGCAGTTTTGACATTAGTGACAAAACAATAATTGGAAACACACAGTCTTCTTTCAACATTTTCTTACTCAAGTGATATTTTCAATCATATATCAACATATTTAATTTGTGTTCTAGGCCAACTTGTGGCTTAGATTAGTATAAGTAGGGGTCTTGGGGAGTCTTTTAGTCATTGAGTTTGGATATAAGGAATGATATATGTGAATTTTAAGAGCTAGAGCTATGGCTTAGGATCCAGAGGATCTCTTGGTGGACCTGAGGGTACAAGTGTGGATTCTTCTTGATGTTCTTATTCAGTTGTGTATCTAGGATGGTTGAGATTTGTTCTAAATTGGATGTTGTTGGATCTATAGAACTTATTTTCTAATTTATATTTGTATTTTGCCCTAACTTGGAAGCCCTTATAGCCAGGCATATTGCATGTAATTAGTTATATTTATGAACAACTTATTGTGATTTGGTATCAAATCTTGTATTATTGTTTCTTGTTGTTGTGTTTCTACTATGTGGTTATATTGACAGGGGATAGAACATCTCCTTTGAGGATTCTCCTACCTTGTGCTACATCATAGTCAAGGAATGATATTGCAAGATCAATTAGGAAAGTGACAAAGATGATGATGTGTATAGAGTGGATAATGTATTTGGCATTATTGTCAAAGAGGGAGAATATGTATGATAGTTACCATACAAGTTGTAGATAAAGAGGGAGATTGTAAGATCCTAGTTACCATCCAATATCTAAGGAGGGGGAGTCATTACAAGTGTTAATATAATTGATGTCAAAATGAAGAATCTACAATTCTTATCATAGAAGAAAAGAGGAAGTATATTAGAGAGTGCATGGATGAGAATTTGAATGAAACTAAGGATATTAATACAGATGTGATATAGACTACAGAGGGAGTTGTTAAGGACAAATCATGGGAAATTATTTTGAATTTTTATGGTAACTATATGTGGTGTCATCAATGCCAAAGAGGGAGATTGTTCGAAACTACAATTGGAATAATTGTTATGTTATTATTAATGTCAAACCTTACTATTGAGATATTTTCTAATAGTGTAAAGTGTCATTTTAGTTGATTGATGAAGAGGATTTGAAAAGAGAGATAACTAGATGAACTAATGAAGATGTTGAGTAAAGAGAAGAAAGTATGATTGAATTACAATGGTGAATTGATCAATTAGTCTTTGAAATGATAATTTGTTGCTTAATTGTTATAAGAAGTGAAGAAGACAATTGAGTAAAACAATAATCTTGACTGAGTGATAGTTTTACTAGGTCAATGTAGTAGAAGATTAAGGAACTTAAGAGATAGCCAAGAAAGCAATATCAGTTGAGTGACAATTATGGTTGAGAAAGATGAAGAAGGAAAATTTAGTAGTGACCAAGTGTAGTGAAGACCAAGGGAGCTAGTGTAAGCTAAGTGAGATAGAATAGTAGAGACTTAGCTACCTAGTGTTGACCAAGCAGAAGAAAATGGTGATGACTGAGTGTCAGAAAAATAATAGCTTGTGAAAATTTTGAGATTTTAGTTTGACATAATTGAATTTTTTGATTGGTCAAAATATTTAAGTGATAAGGATTGATGAGCTAACATATTTAATACAAAAATTGAGTTTGTTAAAGCAATCAAAGGTGAGGATTCAAGGAGAAGTTTCTAGAAGTTTCAAGAAGAGAGAAGAAGAACAAAACAATGGAAAAATTCAATGAATCTGATCAAACCCTAAGATCTATGGTGATGTTTAAGTGGTAAAAGATCAAATCTAAATATTTAGGGAGGGACAAGAGATGTTTATATTGGTTGGTTCATTATTGATTGGTGACTTTGTGAAGAACAGAGTAGCAGAGAAAAAGTGAGAAGATTGGTGAAGTGTGATTGCTTTGTGAAGAATCTCTCATGGCCAATCCCAACCTTTGATAAGATGACCACATATGATGGGACATACAGGAGTGAACAAGCTTTGATACCACTAATCTAAATTAGGAATTCAAATTACAATACTTGGTATAGAACCTATAGTATTGTGACTAAATTGAAAGCAATCAAAATGCAACAGTAGATGTTTTAGCAAGCAAAAATGTGATCCATTCATTTTGAAAAAAAAAGAGTTTATACAAGGCATCCCAAGGGGAAACATTATTCCTTAGAAATGAAAACAAAAAGTCCATCAACTAATTAATTATAAAATAAAATCTAACTATAAAAAATACAAAAATCTATATTAAAAATTATGTCTAGTTGTAGAAGTCATAACTTTCTACTCGTAGCTCAAAATCATGAACCATCAGAATTTATTGAAAGATCTTCTAAATTTCTAAATCTATTGTACAATATCATTATTTTTGACAACCAAAGTCTAGAAATACCCTAGAGGCCTCCAAAAATGTAAAATACTAGAACATAGAAAATACCAAAAAATTAATTTCTAATTTTTCCCATTTTTTCTTATGAAAACATCCTTAGCATCTTCCTAGACTATGTTTTGATCATTCCTTCCTCCTTGAGAGTAATGAGCACCATTTCATCCACACTTTGCATTAGATGTGGAAAATGAAGTTGGATTTTTTCACATGCAAGTAATTTTTCTTATTGAACAAATTGTCCTACTTTTACCACATGGTACAAATAGATTTTCTAGTTCCTCAAATTCTTCATGACAACCTTGACAATTTGATCACTTTGAAGTGGATTAAAAACTTATGAATTCAACTATGTGTGACTAATTTCTTCAGCAACATTTGCAATATCTAGTAGAGGAGGGAAATATGGCTTCAACAATTCTACATTGAAGAGTGGTAAACACCCAAAGATGGAGGCAAGTTGAGTTCAAATGTATTTTCACTAACTTTCTTTATAATCTTATAGGGACCCCAACAAAGAGGATGAAACTTCCTATGAGGGCCTTGTAAGAACTCCTTCTAGAAATGTAACCATACCTTATCCCAAAATTGAAAATTATGAGGAGTTTGATGCTCATCATACTTTTGTTTATACTTCTTAGTGGTATGCTCCAAAATTTCATTAACTTGCTACTACAAATGATGAATTCTATCAATGAACTTCATTGCTTTTTCCTTCTCCTTATCCAAGCATGGTACCAAGTTAGGTTGCATAATAGAAATAGAAACATTTATTAGTGTTAAGGGTTGAAATATGAGACAAACTTCAAATTGGCTATGTCTAGTTCAACTATGAATTGCCCTATTGTAGCTATGTTGTAAATACGGAAGGTTCTCATCCCATGTATGAGGATATTTGGAGTTATACATACATAGCATTTGAATAATCATTCGATTAACAACCTCTTTTTTAACCATATTTTTTAGGGTGGAAAGTAGTAGGCTTTGTTAGTTTTGTGTCCATCATTGCCCATAATGAAGACCAAAATTTACTAAGAAACTGACTATCCCTATTTGAAATAATTCTTTTTGGTAGCCCAAAATGAATCTGAACATGCTAAAAATAGAGTTTTGTAGTTTCTTTTGGAGAGATTGCTTTTCTACAAGCCACCAAAATTTCCATTTTTGAAAATCTATCAACTACAACATATACACAATCATGCCCATGTTAAGTGGTAGGAAGACTAGACATAAAATCCATTGAAATTGAATGCCAAGGTTTATCTAGGATAGGAAGTGGTAAATATAAACCTAGCTTATGATTTGAAGGCTTTGCAATGGCACATGATGTACATGCTTGAATGTATTCTATCACATATTTTTTCATTTTTGGCTAGTAAAAACATCTTTGTAGTATAGTAGTAATCTTACCTATTCCAAAATGACCAACAACCTTACTATAGTGAGCTTCCCAAATTAACTTCTTATGTTCTTCCTTAAGAACAAAAATTTGGCCAAAAAGGAAAAGTATTTCATCTTGCAAGTAATAATCATTTGCATCTTTACCTTCCACAAGCTGAGAATAAACATTATAAAATTCATTATTATGTCCATACAAGTGGGTCCAATTCTTTGTTTGGTGACCACATGATTCTATACATATTCTTGCAATTGGAGGCCTACTCAGACAATTTTCTACCTTATCTGTGCTTCCTTTCTTATGAAAAATGCTGAGATGAAATTGATGAAGATAAGTTAACCATATTTGATGCCTATTGTTTTGTAATTTGCCTCATGTTTGGAAAAATTGAAGGGGTTTGTGATTTGTGTGGATGATAGTCTCCTTTCCCAATATATAATGTTTCCATTGCCTCAAAGCTTGAACAATAGCATATAATTCTTTATCATAGGTAGGATATCTACACACTGTATTAGAAAAAGTTTCACTATGGTAGATGATTGGATGTCCATGTTCCATGAGGACTACAACCAAGGCATATTCTGATGCATCAATTTGTATTTCAAAAGGCTATTGTAAATCAAGAAGAGATAAGAGTAGTGCAGAACATAACCTTTGTTTTAACTCCTCAAAATTATTTTTGTTGAGCACCTATCCACTTGAATGTTGCTTTCATACCTCCTCATTATGACTAATTCAAAGACCAAGAAAATTGTGAAAATCCAAACATAAATTTGTGATAAAATTTATCTAACCCAAAGAAGCTATGAAATTATGTGAGATTCCTTAGAGTAGGCCAATCTTAAATTACCTAGATCATTTTACGATCAACATGAACACCCTCACTATCAATAATATATCCCAAGTACTTAATACTTTTTTTACCAAAATAACATTTTTCTTTATTTGCATAGAGTTCATGATCTTGTAATGTGGAAAATATCTATTCCAGATGTTACAGATGTTCTTCCCAAGTTTTACTAAAAATTAGAATATCATCCAGATATACAACTAGAAATGAGTTAGTGAATGGCCAAAGAACATCATTCATCATCCTCATAAATGTGGTTGGGACATTTGTGAGACCAAAAGTCATCACCAACCATTCAAATAGTCCCTCTTTAGATTTAGATGAAGTCTTCCATACATATATTGGATCAATTGGTACTTGATGGTATCTAGATTTCAAGTCAATTTTAGTGAAGAATTTTTCCCGTCTAAGCTAGTCTAAGAGATCATAAATCCGAGGAATTGGGTATCTATTTTTTACAATGATCTTATTCAATAATCTATAATCAATACAGAGCCTCCATGTACCATCCTTTTTCTTTGCAAGAACAATTCAGCTACTATAGGGAGATCCAGTTGGGAGGATATGTACTTTCTGAATTAATTCTTGTATTTTCTATTTTATTTTATCATTTTTAAGAACTGACCTCCTATATACTACCTCATTAGACAATGGGGTTCCTGGTACCAAATCAATATAGTGTCTAACTTGGCAATGTGAGGGTGCCCCTATTGGAAACTCAAACACATTCTGATATTTTGTTAAAACCTTATTTGTTGATCTTTTTTGTTTTGTTGTGATGGACACCATGGAATGGGAATTACACACATTCTTCTTTTGTTCCTCAAGATGGATCATTAATAACACAAATGTACTAGTTTGGGCTATTAACCTTCTACATTATTTTGCACTAATCAAAGATGCAAGGTGTGCATGACTTACCTCTCGAATTTGGTACTTTTATCCACCTAGTCTGATTATCACACTTCGTAGCCTTGACTCATACACTCCATGACATTGATAATGTATGGCTGCCCTAACAGAATATCACACACATCAAGAGGAGCTACATCAAAGATCACATCATCTTTGAATGGTTTTATAGAATATGAAAGATGACATTGCTTGTTTACTTGAATATCTCTCGCTTGGCTCACCCACCCCCTAGAATATGATTGTGGGTGTGATGTTTTTATATTCAATCTTTTTATAGTCTTAGAAGATATCAAATTATTTTTACTACCATGTCAATAATAAAACACAAAGCTTTTCCTCCTACCCATATTTTTTAATGGAATAATCTTTCTTCATCATCACAAGAAAATATCTTAGCAGTGGCCATGGTGGCATATGGGTCAGCTTCAATGATTTTTTCATCATCCTTTTGTTTTCCAAAATATGTCACCTCAGATTCAATAGCTTCTTCATGGGTTTCCATCATTAAATTCTTTACAGTTCTACAATCTTTAGTGTAATGAGAGGGACTTTTATGGACCTCACACCACATACCTGATTCTTGTCATGTTTTCTTTACCCCCCATGTCTTCTTTGCTGGTGAATTTAGAGATGGTTCCTTGGCTATTAGTTTTCCCATTAGGTTATTACCATCACCTTTCCATTTGTTGTTCATTGGATTTTCCCTCCCTTTTTTGTTTGAACTTCTCAATTTTTTATGCATATTTGAAAGCATTGGATAATGTTTCTATATTCAAGAAATTCCTTGTAGTCTAAATATATCTATAAAGACCACTCTTGTACTTCAGAACTCAATGTTTTGTTGAGTCTTTGATGCCAAGATTTGCAGAGAGAGCATGAAATATGTTGGTGTACTCCTAAACTGATTAGCCTTTCTTTTGTCGGAGTAATTGCCATTGCATATATTTTTGTTTATAGGTATCTGCAAGGTAATATTCTTGTTTTATATTCTTTAAAAATTCTTCCCATGTGATTTTTTCATCAAATAACATAGAAAGTTTGTGTCCATCCTAAGCTTCTTGGGTTTCTTTAGTTGTTAGGTGTACCTCTCATGCTAACTTCACATGATTCTCAACTTTGAGCAGGGCAAAGGTTATCTTTTCAATATCTAAGAAATTATTAACACAAAATTACCTCTCCAATTTGGACAACCAGCTATCAATAACATCTGCATCAATTTTGCCTTGAAAAGTTGGAATATCAAAATTTACCTGCACCTTGAATGCGGTTTGCTCACCAAATTTTGAATTGCTTGGACTGGCTTGTAACTCTCATTTTTCAGGAATCTATGAAAATTGCTTCACCATTAATTCATGTTGTTTATGTAATGCCTCTTCTACTAGTGTTTTAAAGGATTCATCCATCTCCTCTAGTGGTTGTTCTTCCATCTATGACTGTGTGCATCTCAAAGGAAGATAATCTAACAGATCTCTCATGGCCAATCCCAACCTTCGATAAGCTAACTATGTATGATGGGACATATAGGAGTGGACAAGCTTTGATACCACTAATATGAATTAGGAATTTAGATTACAATACCTAGTGAAGAACCTATAGTATTGTGACTAAATTGAAAGCAATTAAAATGCAACAATAGATGTTTCAATACTTGCCAAAAAGTGATCCATTCATTTCGAAAAAAAAAGTTTATACAAGTTTGATGGATCCCAAGGGTCAGCATTATTCCTTGTAAATGAAAATGAAAATTCTATCAACTAATTAATTATAAAATAAACTCTAACAACTATAAAAGCTACAAAAATCTATATTAAAAATTATGTCTATTTGCAGAAGTCATAACTTTCTACTTGTAGCTAAAAATCATGAACTGCCAAAATTTATGGAAAGATCTTCTAAATTTGTACATTTATTTTTAAATGTGTTTAGCATAGCTACAACTTCTCACCATTGTCAAAGCAAAAAAATTCCCTAGAGGCCTTTGAAAATACAAAATACTAGAACATAGAAAATACCAAAAAAATTAATTTCAAAATTTTCCCCTTTTTTGTCATGAGAACATCCTCAGTACCTTCTTGGACTATTTTTTGATCAATGTTGTAGATATTGATTTCGATTTGTAAATGTATGATATTTTCGCAAGTTGCAATGGATCTACCATAACCACATCATGGAGCCATGGATGTAAATGTGCATCAATGAAGGAGAAGATGAATGCCTCAATGTAGATCTCCTCCCTTGATGGGAAACAATGTGCTACATTTTGAAGAGGAAATGATCACAAAGAATCCTTCAATGCTTGATGAAAACTCATTTTCTTTAATGCCTTAAATGCCTTGAACTTCTTGAATAAAAAGTATAAGTGTGGAATGTGATTTGAGGACTAGATCGTGGCTTAGCTTACAATTAAAAAATGAAGCCTCCAAGTCTTCTTATATGCTAGTGCTTAGCTTATAATTAAAAAATGAAGCCTCCAAGTCTTCTTATATACTAGTTTCCAGGTGGGAAAATAATACAAGTTGACTAGCAAGCAAGAGTTAACAATTTTGAGCCCCAAGGCTTTCTCAGCCCTCTGATTCATAACCACCAAGGAATAGGTTGACCTAGGTTGACCTAGTTTAAACTAGATTGACTTGGGGTCGGCCTATTCCCAGAGAAGGTAAAAGATAGGCCTTTGAAATCTCAAGAGGAATGCAGTGGATTTGGAAAAAGATGGGAGAAAACAAGAGAAAGAGTGCATCAAGCACATATCCATCCATGGTCTACGAAGTCACTATGAAATGGGTGCTAAAATGTTTTAAAATATGAGTGCATCCATTTTAAGATGGTACATATTGTTTCTCTCTTTCTTTGGTTGACATAATATACTGAAAAATAGTTATATAGCAATGAAATCACTTCAAAGTTAAATAAGATAATTGTATAAGGATACAAAAATAGCGGTCTATTGAAAAGTGATTTAAGACAGTAAGGAGCGGAAAATGATAGACAAGAAACAAATGGGAATTGGATAAATGATTGGTTTTCTACACTAACTATATGTCACAAGTTTTAAAAAACCTTTAGTAAAATTAATTGTACAATAGATTTGAACTATTTAGTTACTATAAACTATGATTGCATATAACGAGGTGAGCCTTTGTTTTGTACTAGGATTTTGAGCTTCAAAATTGTGGTCTAATTGTTTTTTAATATAGTAAATATCATATAGTGAGCATACTTCTCATTCTAGTTTTTCTCGTCTTGGTTTTTCCACATAAATATGGTGTTCATATGGATAAAGATCACTATTCTTATCTTCTAGTTATAATTGATTGAATTAATTCATAACTAAGATATAATTATCAAAAACTCAATTGTGTTGATTGCCCTTGCGACCCTAGCCCTTGTAATTCTAGTCCTCTCTTAGTACCTACTAGTGTTCAATATGATGATGCTCTTTGGAATAGTTTGTGAGTTCTTTTAGAACTATATTAGTATATATACTTATATTTTTCTACCACGACCTTCATTTTTTTCCTATGAAGCTAGCATTATTAAAAAAATCTTAAGGGATAAAAAAATGCATTCATCTATATGAATTAAAGAATGATTTCTAGACAATACGCATGCTTTAGAATGATTATGATAAGACACATGCCATATTTTATGCTTTGATTTGAGTGCAAATGTGAATGGATAAATTTCACGACCCTTCGATATGATTTTATGATAGATTTTGTTTGAAACAACTGTAACAAATACCTTATTAGACAAAACATAACACCAAAGTGCAATTATTAGTGAAAAGACAACATAGGAGAAAAGCATGAGATTAGGCTAGTTAGCCAAATGTTTGGTTTTGATTTTGGTTTTACATTTAGAAAGATCAAGATCATGGTTGCAATCACAATTTGAGATCTATGAACATCACTTAAGTCAAACAACCATGTTGGATGTATTTTCATTATGATTGGGTTGTGTATGAATAATAATAGATTAATGATTAAAATCACATAGAAACATTGATTAGTCTAAGATTAGATGCATATAAACAAAAGAATAAATAAATTTAAAAATATGTATTAAAACATATTTTTACCACAAGAAATAATAATAATTAATCATTAAAACTTCTTAATAAAATTCAGTCATCTCAATAAACTTATATTAGTTTAACTATTAACTATTATTGGAACAATTACATCTATTCTTCCACCCTATATCCTTGAACTATTGTTGATATAACTCATCTTAAACTTTAAAATTGTTGGTATGTAATATTCAAAATAAACTATATATATTCAAATTGTTGGTATGTAATATTCAATAATATATATTTGGAGGTAATGAATTCCAGCCTAATAAATTTTAAAATTGTCTTATATCACTATCTCATCTAATTTAGGGTCACACGTAACATCCAAAACATCTTGAAGTTTCGAGATACGCAAATATATATTGATATGGACCATTCTTTTAGAAATTATATTTCTTTATTTCAAAATATTTTAGCTGCAATTAGTCTTTGAATGTTAACTTTATTTTAGAGTCTAAATTATATTAAAATTGTAATCGTTTAAATTTATATAAGCACTAAAAATTGTTATTAGTTTCTAACAAAGGTAAATTATTTATTGAATCATTTAGTTCAATTAAAAATTATTATTATATTATATATGATCAATAAAAGTAAAGTATTTTTCAATATTATAATTTTGTTATATAATTTTAAGTTTTTTTTAGTAAATTTTGAAATTTAGATACATTGTCAATTCTTTAAAATTCTATTGGTCATAATAGGAAAATGCAAGGAAGAAAATGAATTTCAGGTTCAAAAATTAGAGAAGAATTCAAAGACTTCACTATTAGTCAATATTTCTAGTCACATATATCAAACTATCATGCTTGTTCTGCAAGTTTCTTCCTGTATCTCATTTTCTTTTTCGTGTTGTTCCTCTATATTGTGAAGTTCATTGAAAGTGCAAACTAAAAAGAATAGAACAACAAGAAAGAAGAAAAGCACAAACACACAAATTTATCGTGGTTCACCACAAACTGTGGCTACGTCCACATTACAAGGAAGATCTCTTATTAATGTTAAAGTTTGAACTTTATATCACAATTGTAGCTTCAACTCTTCGAATACAATCTACAATAATGAACCTTCAATACAAATAAATAGAGTCTCGAAAGAAATGAAGAGACAAACAATTGGAGGGAAAAAATTAATAAAATGTGAATAATAAATGGAAGACCATTGAGCTTTACATATACACCCAAAAAACCCCCACTTGAAGTCTAACTATTGTAATGTATGAGACTCTCTTGAATTCCCCTATTGTTATTTCTTTACAATGTCGAGAGAAGCTCAACAAAACTCAAACTCCTCTCATGGAACAACCTTTGTAAGTGCATCAGTTGGATTCTCCTTGGTATTAATCTTCATGACCTAAAGTTTTCCCTCCTCAATTTTACTTCGAATGAAATGATAACATGCTTCAATATGCTTAGTCTTGCTATGAAACACTGCATTTTTGGCTAAGTCAATAACACTTTTACTATTACAATACAAGGCTGATCCTTATTGAGAACAATCAAAATCACCAAAAAAACATTGCAACCAAATCAAATATTTTGTTCCTTTAGTGAGAGCAATGTATTCAACCTCAGTAGTAGAAAGTGAGACCACTTCTTGCTACTTCAATGCTTAACTGATCATAGCTCCAGGAAAAGTAAAAACATAACTAGTAATAGATCTTCTATTATCTAAATTTTCAGCTATATCTGAATTAGTATAACCTCTAAGTGAAGTGCCTTTGCCACCAAAACACAATACAAAATAAGAAGTTCCCTTCATATACCTTAAGATCCACTTAATCGCATCCTGATGTTGTTTACCCAGATTACTCAGAAATTTGCTGACAACCCCAAAACTGATATGTTACTAGTAGATCAATATGCAGGGATGTAAACCATAAAATGCAACATATCCATCAGCCCACTTGACACAATGATTTAATGTGGAAACTCAATTTTGGAAAAATCACCAGTAAAATGCTACTCCTTTTTCACTCTTCTGAAGTGTTGCCCTATTAAAGGTTACAACACACACTGTTAAATGTGACCTAGTTAATGGATTTCAATCATCCTGTTAAAAGTGAGCCTTGTTAGCAGACTTTAGGTCATTCACTTGGAATGCCACCCTGTTAGAGGGTTTTCCAATGACTATTAAGTCAACCTTTCTCCAAAGGATTTACCCTAATTTGATATAATTGTTAGAAAGTAACAGTCGAGTTTTGATCTGATACAACTTACAACCTTACTTGCTGATTACAGATCACTATTCAATTCTAAACTCTACTTGTCTTCCTATCTTTGTAGTTTTGACAACTTGTTCACTTGTCAAGATAACAATATACCTTTTTCTTCATTTATTTTCATGTACAAATTTCTATTATCATCTATCCTTTTAGATCCAATCTTAACAAGTATAAAGTCTCTCATACCATGCTCTTGGTGCTTGTTTGAATCCATATAGGGCTTTGTGCAGTATACATACCATGTTCTTATTTTTTTTGTCCACAAATCCTTTTGGTTGTTCTATGTAGACCTCTTCTTCTAATATTCCATTCATAAATACAAACTTAACATCCATTTGATAGACTTTAAAACCTTTGTATGTAGCATAAGCAAGTAGAATTCTTACTCATTCCATTCTTGCAATAGGGGCAAATGTTTCACCATAGTCAATTCCTTCTTCTTGTGCATATCCTTTGCAAACTAGTCTTGCTTTGTTTCTTGTTACTTCACCATTCTCATCTAACTTGTTCCTCAATAACCATTTTGTGCCAATCACATTCATGTCCTCTAATCTAGGAACTAGGCTCCAAGTCTTGTTCTTTTCTATCTATTGAATTTCTTCTTCCATAGCCTTGTACCAATCATCATCTTCCAATGCATCTCTCACTATCTTAGATTCCTTCATGCTTAACAAACATGATTCACCTCTCAACCTATTTCTTGTCATTGGCCTTGTATCTATCTCCAATGATTTGATCTGTAGGATGGTGTCTTTTGACATATTTGGATAGTCTAGGCTCAATTCTTGTGGTCACATTCTATCTCTCAGCTTCAATATCATTATGTGCATCTCTATTAGGTGCTTCAACATCTCTTTCATGTGTGCCAATCTCAGAGTCAAATTGTGCATTCTCCTCATTTTGCAACTCGGCATCTGAATGAAACTCAGCATTCACAAGATGTGACTCAACAGTTGTTGAAACTTGCTATTGACTTGCTACATGATTTGTAACATCTTCTCCAGTAGGTATTCCTTCATAATAGTATGCAAATGTCTTGTACCCTTCAAGTTATTTTGTAGTTTCATCCTTATGTGCTTCTGTAAACTCATCAAAATTCACATTTGCACTTTCCACAATTTTGTTAGTGTTAGTAATTAAAAAATTATAAGCTTTACTTCTTGTGGAGTAACCAATAAATATAACTTCTCCACTCTTTGCATCAAGATTTCCACTCCTAAAATCATTAAGAATATGGCATTTTTTCCAAATACCTTAAAATATTTCACATTAGGTGGATGACCATACCATAGTTCATAAGGCATTGAGTGAGTAACTTTCTTTACTTGTACAAGGTTCAAAGTGTATACTACAGTACTTACAGCTTCTCTCCAGTATTTCAAGGCAACATTTTTCTTTATCATTAGTGTTCTAGCATAGTCCATTACAGATCTATTTCTTCTTTCAGCATTTCTATTTTGTGGAGGGGTCCTAGGTGCTAATGTCTATCTCTTGATTTCTCTATCATTGCAGAACATCTCAAACTCATGTGAAGTGAATTCACCTCCTCTGTCTAATCTCAAGCATTTCAAGCCATTTCCTATTTCTTTCTCAACTCTTGCCAAGTACCATTTAAACATTTGAAAAGCATCTAATTTTTGTTTTAGGAACATTACTATCATCATTGTAAAGTAATCATCAAAAAGTAGCATAATATACCTATCTACTTTGTAGCTTTTCACTTCAATAGGTCTACACAAATTAGTATGAAAAATTTCAAGTATTTTCTTAGAGGTGTAAGATTTACTTTTAAATCTTGACTTTGTCATCTTGCCTAGAAGACATTGTTTGCACATTATATTTTCTGGTTTCTTTAACTTAGGAAAACCTCTAACTCTTTTCATGTTACTGATACTAATTAGATTATTAAATTTAACATGACATAATCTCTTGTGCTAAAGCCATAAATCATTAAATTTTGCAATAAGATAAGTAGCATCTTCTATATCCAAATAGAACAGATTACTCCTAGTTTGATCACCTTTTCCAATCAGGATTCCATTTGTATCATATATCTTGGCTAATTTATTTGCAAACTAAACTTTGCATCCCAAATTATTTAATTTTGACACACTTAACAAATTATAATTCAATCCTTCAACATAGTAAGCACTATCACATTAGATCTTGTCTATAATATTAAAGACCCTTTTCTTTTATTGAACATGGTGCATCATTACCAAATCTTACACTACTTCCATCATAACAAGTTAAGGTAATGAACTTACTTTCATCTCCAATCATGTGAATTGAGAATCCACTATCAATGATCCATTTTTCATTCCTGTTAACACATGTCATAAGTGTAGTAGCTTCATCCTTATCTGATTCATCCTTCATTGCAACATATACCACTTCATCATCATTTTCATCAGAGTTATTTTCATTAGCAATGTAGCATGACTTTTTTCCTTTGTCTCTATAGTCTCTTCCATCATCTTCTCTTCTATTTTAATGTTTGTTCCCTTCTCTAAAGTTTTTCTTCTACGTACATCTTACTACAATAAGACCAACTTCATTGCAATTTAAAAAAATGATAAGAAACTTACCTTTAAATTTACCTTTTCCTTTGTGAAATCTTCTAGCCAGAAATGCTTCCAATTGTTCAATGTCTTCCTCATCTATACTTCTCTCACTGGATGCATACTTTATCTTTCTTTTCTTCTTCTTTGACTTTACCTCCTTAGAATCCTTCAGTAATAATTTTTCTTTGAAAGTTAATTCAATACTCTTTGGTTTATAGTTGTCAAATTAGATAACTCAAAAGTAGTGAGTCTTCCTACCAAACCTTCAAGTGTTAGATCATTTCCTGGCATACATCTTAACTCTTAAATTGTAGACACTCTAATGGCATACATAGGCAAAAAAGGTCTCAAAACTTTACTTAACACAGTATTATCACCTATTTTACCAGTTGCACCTTTTATTGCACTAACAACTTCTTTTATTCTAGCAACATATTGACCAATGTTTTCACCTTCTTCCACTCTCATGTCATCAAACTTACCTCTTAGACTCTCTAACTTGGCTCTTTAAACATTTTTGTCTCCTCCATAGATAGTGGTTAAGGAATCCCACATCTACTTTGCACTTTTGAGGTCTTTGATATCATCAAACTCAGCATAGCTTAGGGTAGAGGCTATCTCCAACATTGCCTGATTGTGTTCTTTATTTTTCTTCAAGTCTTTAGCAGTTAGGGCTACTATTGGATCAACATGTTCTACTATGAGGCCAGTTTTTGCATAATCTCCAAGTCCTCCAAGGTGTAGCTTCATCAAACTTTGCCATGTAGAAAAGTTATCTCTATTCAACTTGGGTACCTCTCTTTTTGACATCTTGGTCTTTATGTTTTTAGTACCTGAAAACTAATCCTCTCAAGCAACTAGGCTCTAATACCAATTTTGGGAATTCTTTTAGAATAACTTGTGGGGCGGGGGGTGGGGGGAGGGTGAATCAGTTATTCAAGGTCCAAATGTACAAAATAAAACTTTTCACAATTTAGTGAGCCCATATAACATTCTTAACTATGCATGCATTCATTGTAAGTTAACCAAAACTGATATGTTATTGTTAGATCAATATGCAGGAATGTAAAACATAAAACACAACATATCCATCAATACACTTGACATAGTGATTTAGCATGGAAACCCAATTTGGGAAAAACCACTAGTAACATGATACTTCTTTTTTACTCTTCTAAAGTGATGCCCTGTTAAAGGCCAACCTTATTGAAGGTTACAACACACACTATTAAATGTGACCCAGTTAAGGGATTTCAATCACCCTATATAAGTGAACCTTGTTAGAAGACTTTAGGTCATTCACTTGGAATGCCACCCTATTAAAGGATTTTCTAATGACTATTAAGTCAACCTTTCTCCAAATAATTTACCCTAATCTGATACAATTGTTAGAAAGTAACAATAGAGTTTTGATCCCATACAACTTACAACCTTACTTGTAGATTACAAATCACTATTCTATTCTCAACTTTTCTTGGCTTCCTATCTTTATAGTTCTAATAGCTTGTTCACCCTTCAAGCATTCATTCTCTTTTGGCCTTCTTGCTTAGCTCACCATTGCAAACTCCTTTACTTGGGTCACTTGATGAAGCAAACCCTCTTCCTTCACCTTGTCAGATTTTTGCATTCAAAAAATCTCTAACCTCCAACTAACTTTTCTTCATGACCAGACATCCCTATATATAATGAATTATAACTCTTTTTTCTACTCATTATCCATCTCAAAAATTAGGTTTTTTGATGGATTAGGTAGGATACAATGTATCTACCCTATATCTTATCTTCTCTAGAAATTTCTCCTAAAATCTATTTGAATTCGACTCCAAAATAGTTTACATAATATTTCGTGCCTCCAACTCATCAATCTTATCTTCCTCCTAATTTACAAGTTACAACAAAACAAACTTGTCAACTTTTATTTGGTGAATCTTCGATCTTTTTCATAATGCAGCAGCTTGACATTATCAATTTTCTAATGCTTAGCACATATTGTGTTACTTAGCATCTATTGTAAAATCACTCAACATCAACTGGATTTTATTGGTCCTTGACATCAACTAAAAATAACTTAGCATCTACTAACTTGCTTGGCATCCACTAGAAATTGCTTTTGCTTGGCTCGAACTAACCTTTTTTTTTGCTCAGCTTGCACTCACTTTGCTTACCACCTTCTATCAACTTGGTCAAGCTTACAAAATGAAATTTGTCCAACCTTTTTCTTCTTAACTTTCTAAGTGTAGCCGATCATTTTGTAACCTCAAGTAGATCATCAATACATCATGTTATCACTATCTTAACTAATTCTTACACTTCAATACATAATCATAACTCAACCTTTCCTCTAGGTACTTTTGTTACATCTTGTTGATCAAATTCTCTTCATCAATCAACTAAGTGAGAGTGCTTGAAACATATAAGCAATTTTCTTACAACATATAGCAGGTTTGACATCAGTGACAAAACAATAATTGAAAACACACAGTCTTCTTTCAACATTTTCTTACTCAAGTGATCTTTTCAATCATATATCAACATGTTTAATTTGTGTTCTAGGTCAACTTGTGGCTTAGATTAGTATAAGTAGGTGCCTTGGGAAGTCTTTTAGTCATTGAGTTTGGATAGAAGGAATGATAGATGTGAATTTGAAGAGCTAGAGCTGTGGCTTAGGAACTAGACGATCTCTTGGTGGACTCGAGGGTACAAGTGTGGATTCTTCTTGATGTTCTTATTTAGTTGTGTATGTTAGATAGTTGAGATTCATTATAAGTTGGATCTTGTTGGATCTATAGAACTAATTTTCTAATTGCTATTTGTATTTGGCCCTGACTTGGAAGTCCTTACAACCGGGCATATTGCATGTAATCAGTTATATTTATGAACAAATTATTGTGAGTTGGTATCAAATCTTGCATTATTGTTTCTTGTTGTTTTGTTTCTACTATGGTTATATTGCTAGGGGCTATAACATCTCCTTTGAGGATTCTCCTACCTTTTACTACATCATAGTAAAGGGAATGATATTTTAAGATTAATTACGAAAGTGAAAAAGATGATGATGTGTATAGAGTGGATAATGTATTTAGCAATATTATTGTCAAAGAGGGAGAATATGTATGATAGTTACCATACAAGTTGTAGATAAAGAGGGAGATTTTAAGATCCTAGTTACCATCCAATATCTAAGGAGGGGGAATCATTACAAGTGTTAATATAATTGATGTCAAAATAAAGAATCTACAATTCTTATCATAGAAGAAAAGAGGAAGTATATTAGAGAGTGCATGGATGAGAATTTGAATGAAACTAAGGATATTAATCAAGATGTGATATAGACTATAGAGGGAGTTGTTAATGAGATATCATGGGAAATTATTTTGTATTTTTATGGTAACTATAGGTGGTGCCATCAATCCCAAAGAGGGAGATTGTTGGAAACTACAACAGGAATAATTGTTATGTTATTATTAATGTCAAACCTTACTATTGAGATATTTTCTAATAGTGTAGAGTGTCATTTTAGTTGATTGATGAAGAGGATTTGAAAAGAGAGATAACTAGATGAACTAATGAAGACGTTGAATAAAGAGAAGTATGATTGAATTACAATGGCAACTTGATCAATTAGTCTTTGACAAGATAATGTGTTGCTTAATTGTTATAAGAAGTGAAGAAGATAGTTGAGTAAAACAATAAGCCTGACTGAGTGACAATTTTACTAGGTCAATGTAGGAGAAGATTAAGGAACTTAAGAGATAGCCAAGAAAGCAGTATCAGTTGAGTGACAATTATGGTTGAGAAAGATGAAGAAGAAAAATTTAGTAGTGACCCAAGTGTAGTGAAGACCAAGGGAGCTAGCGTAAGCCGAGTGAGATAGAATAGTAGAGACTAAGCTACCTAGTCTTGACCAAGTAGAAGAACATGGTGATGACTGAGTGTCAGAAAAATAATAGTTTGTGAAAAAAATTGAGATTTTAGTTTAACATAATTGAATTTTTGGATTGGTCAAAATATTTAAGTGATAAGGATTGATGAGCTAACATATTTAATGCAAAAAATGAGTTTTTTAAAGCAATCAAAGATGAGGATTCAAGGAGAAGTTTGTAGAAGTTTCAAGAAAAGAGAAGAAGAACAAAACAATGGAAAAATTCAATGATTTGATCAAACCCTAAGATCTCTGGTGATGTTTAAGTGGTAAAAGATCAAATCTAAATATTTAGGGAGGGACAAGAGATGTTTATATTGGTTGGTTCATTATTGATTGGCGACTTTGTGAAGAATAGAGTAGCAGAGAAAAAGTGAGAAGATTGGTGAAGTGTGATTGCTTTGTGGAGAATCTCTCATGGCCAATCCCAACCTTTGATAAGATGACCACGTATGATGGGACATACAGGAGTGAACAAGCTCTGATATCACTAATCTGAATTAGGAATTCAAATTACAATACTTGGTATAGAACCTATAGTATTGTGACAAAATTGAAAGCAATCAAAATGCAACAATAGATGTTTGAGCAAGCAAACAAGTGATCCATTCATTTTGAAAAAAAAGAGTTTATACAAGGCATCCCAAGGGGCACCATTATTCCTTAGAAATGAAAACAAAAAGTCCATCAACTAATTAATTATAAAATAAATTCTAACTATAAAAACGACAAAAATCTATATTAAAAATTATGTCTACTTGTAGAAGTCATAACTTTCTACTCGTAGCTCAAAATCATGAACCATTAAAATTTATTGAAAGATCTTCTAAATTTCTAAATCTATTGTAGAATATCATTATTTTTGATCACCAAAGTCTAGAAATACCCTAAAGGCCTCTGAAAATGTAAAATACTAAAACATAGAAAATACCAAAATAATTAATTTCCAATTTTTCCCATTTTTTCTTATGAAAAAATTCTCAGCATCTTCCTAGACTATGTCTTGATCATTCCTTCCCCCTTGAGAGTAATGAGCACCATTTCATCCACACTTTGCATTAGATGTGGAAAATGGAGTTGGATTTTTTCATATGTAAGCAATTTTCATTATTGAACAAATTGTCCTACTTTTACCTCATGGTACAAATAGATTTTCTGGTTCCTCAAATTCTTCATGACAACCTTCACAATTTGATCACTTTGAAGTGGATTAACAACTTATGAATTCAACTATGTGTGACTAATTTCTTTAGCAACATCTGTAATATCTACTAAAGGAGGAAAATATGGCTTCAACAATTCTACATTGAAGACTGGTAAACACCCAAAACTGGAGGCAAGTTGAGTTAAAATGTATTTTAACTAACTTTATTTATAATATTATAGGGACCACAACAAAGAGGATGAAACTTTCTATGAGGGCCTTGTAAGAATTCCTTCTGGAAATGTAACCATACCTTATCCCCAAATTGAAAATTATGAGGAGTTTGATGCTCACCATACCTTTGTTTATACTTCTTAGTAGTATGCTCCAAAATTTCATTAACTTGCTGCTACAAATTATGAATTCTATCAATGAACTTCATTGCTTTGTCCTTCTCCTTATCCAAGCATGGTACCAAGTCAAGTTGCATAATAAGAATAGAAACATTTATTGGTGCTAAGGGTTGATATCCAAGACAAACTTCAAATGGGCAATGGCTAGTTCAACTATGAATTTCCCTATTGTAGCTATGTTGTAAATACAAAAGGTTCTCATCCCATGTACGAGGATATTTGGAGTGATACATACGTAGGATTTGAATAATCATTCGATTAACAACCTCTTTTTTTACCATCTTTTTTAGGGTGGAAAGCAGTAGACTTTGTTAGTTTTGTGTCCATCATTGCCCATAATGAAGACCAAAATTTACTAAGAAACTAACTATCCCTATTTGGAATAATGCTTTTTGGTAGCCCAAAATGAATCTGAACATGCTCAAAAAAGAGTTTTGTAGTTTCTTTTGGAAAGATTTCTTTTCTACAAACCATCAAGATTGCCATTTTCGAAAATATATCAACTACAACATATACACAATCATGCCCATGTTAAGTGGTAGGAAGACTAGACATAAAATCTATTGAAATTGAATGCCAAGGTTTATCTGGGATAGGAAGTGGTAAATATAAACATAGCTTATGATTTGGAGGCTTTGCAATGGCACATGATGTACATGCTTGAATGTATTCTATCACATATTTTTTCATTTTTGACGAGTGAAAACATCTTTGTAGTATAGTAGTAATCTTACTTATTCCAAAATGACCAACAACCTTACTATCGTGAGCTTCCCAAATTAACTTCTTATGTTCTTCCTTAGGAACACAAATTTGGCCAAAAAGGCAAAGTATTTCATCTTGCAAGTAATAATCATTTGCATGTTTACCTTCCACAAGCTGAGAATAAACATTAGAAAATTCATTATTATGTCCATACAAGTGGGTCCAATTCTTTGTTTGACGACCACATGATTCTATACTTATTCCTTCAATTGGAGGCCTACTTAGACAATCTGCTACCTTATCTATGCTTCCTTTCTTATGAAAAATGTTGAGATGAAATTGATGAAGATAAGTTAACCATATTTGATGCCTATTGTTCTATAATTTGCCTTGTATTTGGAAAAATTGAAGGGGTTTGTGATCTATCTGGATGATAGTCTCCTTTCCCAATATATAATGTTTCCACTACCTCAAAGCTTGAAAATTAGCATATAATTCTTTATCATAGGTGGGATATCTACACACTGTATCGAAAAAAGTTTCACTATGGTAGACAATTGGATGTCCATGTTCCATGAGGACTACTACCAAGGCATATTTTGATGCATCGATTTGTATTTCAAAAGGCTATTGTAAATCAAGAAGAGATACGACTAGTGTAAAAAATAACCTTTGTTTTAACTCCTCAAATGTTTTTTGTTTTGCACCTATCCACTTGAATGTTGCTTTCATACCTCCTCATAATGACTCATTCAAATACCAAGAAAAATGTGAAAATCCAAACATAAATTTGTGATAAAATTTAGCTAACCCAAAGAAGCTATGAAACTTTGTGAGATTCCTTAGAGTAGGCCAATCTTAAATTACCTAGATGATTTTAAGATCAACACGAATACCCTCACTATCAATAATATATCCCAAGTACTTAATAATTTTTTTCCCAAAATAACATTTTTCTTTATTTGCATAGAGTCCATGATCTTGCAATGTAGAAAATATCTATTCCACATGGTAGAGATGTTCTTCCCAAGTTTTACTGAAAAAATAGAATATCATCTAGATATACAACTAGAAATGAGTTAGTGAATGGCCTAAGAACATCATTCATCATCCTCATAAATGTGGTTGGGACATTTGTGAGACCAAAAATCATCACCAACCATTAAAATAGTCCCTCTTTAGATTTAGAAGTCTTCCATGCATATATTGGATCAATTGGTACTTGATGGTATCTAGATTTCAAGCCAATTTTAGTGAAGAATTTTTCCCATCTAAGCTAGTCTAAGAGATCATATATTTGAGGAATTGGGTATCTATTTTTTACAGTGATCTTATTCAATAATATGTAGTCAATGAAGAGCCTCAATGTACCATCCTTTTTCTTTGCAAGAACAATTTGGCTACTGTAGGGAAATCCACTTGGGAGGATATGTACTTTTCAAATTAATTCTTGTATTTTCTATTTTATTTAATCATTTTTAAGAACTGACCTCCTACATACTGGCTCATTAGACAATGGGGTTATTGGTATCAAATCAATACAATGTTTAACTTGGCAATGTGAGAGTGCCCCTATTGGTAACTCAAACACATTCTGATATTTTGTTAAAACCTTATTTGTTGATCTTTTTTGTTTTCTTGTGATGGACACCATGGAATGGGAATTACACACATTATTCTTTTGTTCCTCAGGATGGATCATTGATAACACAAATGTACTAGTTTATGCTATTAGCCTTCTACATCATTTTGCACTAATCAAAGATGCAGAGTGTGCATGACTTACCTCCGAATTTTGGTGCTTTTATCCACCTAGTTTGATTATCACATTTCATAGCCTTGACTCATACACTCCATGAAATTGATAATGTATGGCTGCCCTAACAGAATATCACACACATCAAGAGGAGCTACATCAAAGATCACATCATTTTTGAATGGTTTTATAGAATATGAAAGATGGCATTGCTTGTTTACTTGAATATCTCTCCCTTGGCTCACCCACCCCATAGAATATGATTGTGGGTGTGGTGTTGTGTTTATATTCAATCTTTTTACTGTCTTAGAAGATATCAAATTCTTTTTACTACCATATCAATAATAAAATACAAAGCTTTTCCTCCTACCCATATTTGTGAATGGAATAATCTCTCTTCATCATCACAAGAAAAAACCTTTGCAGTGGCCATGGTGGCATATGGGTCAGCTTCAATGATTTTTTCATCATCCTTTTGTTTTCCAAAATCTGTCACCTTAGATTCAATAGCTTCTTCATGGGTTTCCATCATTAAATTCTTTATAGTTCTACAATCTTTAGTGTAATGAGAGGGACTTTTAGGGACTTCACACCACATACCTTATTCTTTCCATGTTTTCTTTACCCCCCATGTCTTCTTTGCTGGTGAATTTAGAGATGGTTCCTTGGCAATCAGTTTTCCCATTAGCTTATTACCATCACCTTTCCATTTTTTGTTCATTGGATTTTCCCTCCTCCCTTTTTTGTTTGAACTTCTCCTCAATTTTTGATGCATATTTGAAAACACTAGATAATGTTTCTATATTCAAGAAATCCCTTGTAGTCTAAATATATCTATGAAGACCACTCTTATACTTTAGAACTCAATGTTTTGTTGAGTCTTTGATGCCAAGATTTGTAGAGAGAGCATGAAATATGTTGGTGTACTCCTAAACTAATTAGTCTTTCTTTTGTCAGAGTAATTGCCATTGCATATTTTTTTTTTATAGGTATCTAAAAGTTAATATTCTTGTTTTATATTCTTTAAAAATTCTTCTCGTGTGATTTTTCCATCAAATAACATAGAAAATTCATGTCCATTCTAAGCTTCTTGGGTCTCTTTAGCTTTTAGGTGTACCTCCCATGCCAACTTCACATGATTCTCAACTTTGAGAAGGGCAAAGGTTATCTTTTCAATATCTGAGAAATTATTAACACAAAATTATCTCTCCAATTTGGACAACCAGCTATCAATAGCATCTGCTTCAATTTTCCCTTGAAAATTTGGAATATCAAAATTTACCTACACCTTGAATGGAGTTTGCTCACCAAATTTTGAATTTCTTGGACTGGCTTGTAACTCTCATTTTTCAAGAATCTATGAAAATTGCTTCACCATTACTTCATGTTGTTTATTTAATGCCTCTTCTACTATTTTTTTAAAGGATTCATCCATCTCCTCTAGTGGTTGTTCTTCCATCTATAATCATGTGTGTCTCAAAGGAAGATAATCTAAGAGATCTCTCATGGCCAATACCAACCTTCGATAAGCTAACCACATATGATGGGACTTATAGGAGTGAACAAGCTCTAATACCATTGATTTGAATTAGGAATTTAGATTACAATACCTAGTGAAGAACCTATAGTATTGTGACTAAATTGAAAGCAATTAAAATGCAATAGTAGATGTTTCAATACTTGCTAAAAAGTGATCCATTCATTTCAAGGAAAAAAAAAGTTTATACAAGTTTGATGGATCCCAAGGGTCACCATTATTCCTTGTGAATGAAAATGAAAATTATATCAACTAATTAATTACAAAATAAACTCTAACAACTATAAAAGCTACAAAAATCTATATAAAAATTATGTCTACTTGTAGAAGTCATAACTTTCTACTTGTAGCTTAAAATCACGAACTGCTAGAATTTATGGAAAGATCTTCTAAATTTGTACATTTATTTTTAAATGTGTTAAGCATAGCTACAGCTTCTTGCCATTGTCGAAGCCCAAAAATTCCTTGGAGGCCTCTGAAAATGCAAAATACTACAACATAGAAAATACCAAAAAAATTAATTTCAAAATTTTCCCATTTTTTCTCATGACAACATCCTCAGTATCTTCCTGGACTATGTTTTGATCAATGTTGTAAATATTGAATTCAATTTGTAAATGTAGGATATTTCCACAAGTTGCAATGGATCTACCATAACCACATCATGGAGCCATGGATGTAAATGTGCATTAATGAAGGAGAAGATAAATGCCTCAATGTAGATGTCCTCCCTTGATGGGCAACAATGTGCTACATTTTGAAGAGGAAATGCTCACAAAGAATCCTTCAATGCTTGATGAAAACTCCTTTTCTTTAATGCCTTAAATGCCTCGAACTTCTTGAATAAAAAGTATAAGTGTGGAATGTAATTTGGGGACTAGATCATGGCTTAGCTTATAGTTAAAAAATGAAGCCTCCAAGTCTTCTTATATACTAGTTTCTAGGTGGGAAAATAATACAAGCTGACTAGCGAGCAAGAGTTAATAATTTTGAGCCCCAAGGCTTTCTCGGCCCTATGCTTCATAACCAACAAGGAATAGCTTGACCTAGGTTGACCTAGTTTAGACTAGATTGACTTGGGGTCGGCCTATTCCCAAAGAAGGTAAAAGATAGGCCTTTGAAATCTCAAGATGAATGCAAGTGGATTCAGGAAAAGATGGGAGAAAACAAGAGAAAGAGTGCATCAAGCACATATCCATCCATGGTCTAGGAAGTCGCTATGAAATTGGTGCTAAAAGGTCTTAAAATATGAGTGCATCCATTTTAAGATGGTACATATTGTACTTTCTCTCTTTCTTTGGTTGACATAATATACTGAAAAATAGTTATATAGCAACGAAATCACTTCAAAGTTAAATAAGATGAATGTATAAGAATACAAAAATAATGGACTATTGAAAAGTGATTTAAGGTAGTAATGAGTAGAAAATGATAGATAAGAAACAAATGGGAATTGGATAAATGATTGGTTTTCTACACTAACTATATGTCACAAGTTTTAAAAAAACTTTAGTAAAATTAATTGTACAATAGATTTGAACAATTTAGTTACTATACACTACGATTGTATATAAGGAGGTGAGCCTTTGTTTTGTACTAGGATTTTGAGCTTCAAAATTATGGTCTAATTGTTTTTTAATGTAGTAAATATCATATAGTGAGCATACTTCTCATTCTAGTTTTTCTCATCTTGGTTTTTCCACATAAATTTGGTGTTCATATGGATAAACATCACTATAATTATCTTCTATTTATAATTGATTGAATCAATTCAAATCTAAGATAAAATTATCAAAAACTCAATTGTGTTGATTGCCCTTGCGGCCCTAGCCCTTGTAATTCTAGTCCTCTCTTAGTACCTACTAGTGGTCAATATGATGATGCTCTTTGGAATAGTTTGTGAGTTCTTTTAGAACTAGATTAGTAAATATACTTATATTTTTTTACCACGCCCTTCATTTTTTTCCTATGAAGCTAGCATTATTAAAAAAAATCTTAAGGGACAAAAAATTTCATTCATCTAGATGAATTTAAAAATGATTTCTAGACAATACACATGCTTTAGAGTGATTATGATACGACACATGCCATGTTTTATGCTTTGATTTGAGTGCAAATGTAAATGGATAAATTTCATGACCCTTTGATATGATTTTATGATAGATTGTGTTTGAATCAAATGTAACAAATACCTTATTAGACAAAACATAACACCAAAGTGCAATTATTAGTGAAAAGACAACATAGGAGAAAAGCATGCGATTAGGCTAGTTAGCCAAATGTTTGGTTTTGATTTTGGTTTTACATTTACAAAGATCAAGATCATGGTTGCAATCACAATTTGAGATCTATGAACATCACTTAAGTCAAACAACCATGTTGGATGTATTTTCATTATGATGGGTTGTGTATGAATAATAATAGATTTATCATTAAAATTACATAGAACCATTGATTAGTCTAAGATTAGATGCATATAAACAAAAGAATAAATAAATTTAAAAATATGTATTAAAACATATTTTTATCACAAGAAATAATAATAATTAAACATTAAAACTTCTTAATAAAATTTAGTCATCTCAATAAACTTATATTAGTTTAACTATTAACTATTATTGAAAGAATTACATCTATTCTTCCGCCCTATATCCTTGAACTATTGTTGATATAACTCATCTTAAACTTTAAAATTGTTGGTATGTAATATTCAAAATAAACTATAATATACCTAAAAAGAAATTGAAGACCTATAAAAATTTAATACTCTTGCCTCTTAGTAGACCTTCAAGATAGAGGCATAGGAAAAAACAAAAACATACTTACATTGATCCCAACCATAAAAACAAGTCCAATTTTTTTTTTTTTGGTGTAAATAGCGAGAATTCAAGCCTACCACGATATGAGCAACTACTCAACTGTACTTGAGTAGACTTAACCTTTCAAAGTTGTTCAATAATATATATTTGGAGGTAATGAATTCCAGCCTAATAAATTTAAAAATTGTCTTATATCACTATCTCGTCTAATTTAGGGTCACACATAACATCCAAAACATCTTGAAGTTTTGAGATACGCAAATATATATTGATATGGACCATTCTTTCAGAAATTATATTTCTTTATTTCAAAATATTGTAGCTGCAAATAGTCTTTGAATGTTAACTTTATTTTAGAGTCTAAATTATATTAAAATTGTAATCTTTTAAATTTATATAAGCACTAAAAATTGTTATTAGTTTAAAACAAAGGTAAATTATTTATGGAATCATTTAGTTCAATTAAAAATTATTATTATATTATATGTGATCAATAAAAGCAAAGTATTTTTCAATATTATAATTTTGTTATATAATTTTAAGTTATTTTTAGTAAATTTTGAAATTTAGATACATTGTTAATTCTTTAAAATTCTATTGGTCATAATAGGAAAATGCAAGGAAGAAAATGAATTTCATGTTCAAAAATTAGAGAAGAATTCAAAGACTTCACTATTTGTCAATATTTCTAGTCACATATATCAAACTATCATGCTTGTTTTGCAAGTTTCTTCTTGTATCTCATTTTCTTTTTTGTGTTGTTCCTCTATATTGTGAAGTTCATTGAAAGTGCAAACTAAAAAGAATAGAACAACAAGAAAGAAGAAAAGCACAAACACACAAATTTATCGTGGTTCGCCACAAATTGTGGCTACGTCCACATTACAGGGAAGATCTCTTATTAATGGTAAAGTTTGAACTTTATATCACAATTGTAGCTTCAACTCTTCGAATACAATCTACAATAATGAACCTTCAATACCAATATATAGAGTCTCGAAAGAAATGAAGAGACAAACAATTGGAGGGAAAAAATTAATAAAATGTGAATAATAAATGGAAGACCATTGAGCTTTACATATACACCCAAAAAACCCCCACTTGAAGTCTAACTATTGTAATGTATGAGACTCTTTTGAATTCTCCTATTGTTATTTCTTTAAAATGTCGAGAGAAACTCGACAAAACTCAAACTCCTCTCATGGAACAACCTTTGTAAGTGCATCAGTTGGATTCTCCTTGGTGTTAATCTTCATGACCTAAAGTTTTCCCTCCTCAATTTTACTTGGAATGAAATGATAACATGCTTCAATATTCTTAGTCTTGCTATGAAACACTGCATTTTTGGCTAAGTCAATAACACTTTTACTATTACAATACAAGGCTGGTCCTTATTGAGAACAATCAAAATCACCAAACAAACATTGCAACCAAATCAAATCTTTTGTTCCTTTAGTGAGAGAAATGTATTCAACCTCAGTAGTAGAAAGTGAGACCACTTCTTGCTACTTCAATGCTTAACTGATCGTAGCTCTAGGAAAAGTAAAAGCATAACTAGTAATAGATCTTCTATTATCTAAATTTTCAGCTATATCTGAATCAGTATAACCTCTAAGTGAAGTGTCTTTGCCACCAAAACACAATACAAAATAAGAAGTTCCCTTCAGATACCTTAAGATCCACTTAATTGCATCCTGATGTTGTTTACCCAGATTACTCAGAAATTTGCTGACAACCCCAAAACTGATATGTTACTAGTAGATCAATATGCAGGGATATAAACCATAAAATGCAACATCTCCATCAATACACTTGACACAATGATTTAATGTGGAAACTTAATTTTGGAAAAATCACCAATAAAATGCTACTCCTTTTTCACTCTTCTGAAGTGTTGCCCTATTAAAGGTTACAACACACACTGTTAAATGTGTTCTAGTTAAGGGATTTCAATCATCCTGTTAAAAGTGAGCCTTGTTAGCAGACTTTAGGTCATTCACTTGGAATGCCACCCTGTTATAGGGTTTTCCAATGACTATTAAGTCAACCTTTCTCCAAAGGATTTACCCTAATCTGATATAATTGTTAGAAAGTAACAGTCGAGTTTTGATCTGATACAACTTACAACCTTACTTGCAGATTACAGATCACTATTCAATTCTAAACTCTACTTGTCTTCCTATCTTTGTAGTTTTGACAACTTGTTCACTTGTCAAGATAACAATATACCTTTTTCTTCATTTATTTTCATGTACAAATTTCTATTATCATCTATCCTTTTAGATCCGATCTTAACAAGTATAAAGTCTCTCATACCATGCTCTTGGTGCTTGTTTCAATCCATATAGGGCTTTGTGCAGTATACATACCATGTTCTTATTTCTTTTGTCCACAAATCTTTTTGGTTGTTCTATGTAGACCTCTTCTTCTAATATTCCATTCATAAATACAAACTTAACATCCATTTGATAAACTTTAAAACCTTTGTATGTAGCATAAGCAAGTAGAATTCTTACTCATTCCATTCTTGCAATAGGGGAAAATGTTTCACCATAGTCAGTTCCTTCTTCTTGTGCATACCCTTTGCAAACTAGTCTTGCTTTGTTTCTTGTTACTTCATCATTCTCATCTAACTTGTTCCTCAATACCCATTTTGTGCCAATCACATTCATGTCCTCTAATCTAGGAACTAGGCTCCAAGTCTTGTTCTTTTCTATCTATTGAATTTCTTCTTCCATAGCCTTGTACCAATCATCATCTTCCAATGCATCTCTCACTATCTTAGGTTCCTTCATGCTTAACAAACATGATTCACCTCTCAACCTATTTCTTGTCATTGGCCTTGTATCTATCTCCAATGATTTGATCTATAGGATGGTGTCTTTTGACATATTTGGATAGTCTAGGCTCAATTCTTGTGGTCACATTCTATCTCTCAGCTTCAATATCATTATGTGCATCTCTATTAGGTTCTTCAACATCTCTTTAATGTGTGTCAATCTCAGAGTCAAATTGTGCATTCTCCTCATTTTGCAACTCGGCATCTGAATGAAACTCAGCATTCACAAGATGTGACTCAACAGTTGTTGAAACTTGCTATTGACTTGCTACATGATTTGTAACATCTTCTCCAGTAGGTATTCCTCCATAATAGTATGCAAATGTCTTGTACCCTTCTAGTTATTTTGTAGTTTCATCCTTATGTGCTTCTGTAAACTCATCAAAATTCACATTTACACTTTCCACAATTTTGTTAGTGTTAGTAATTAAAAAATTATAAGCTTTACTTCTTGTGGAGTAACCAAGGAATATAACTTCTCCACTCTTTGCATCAAGATTTCCACTTCTAACATCATTAAGAATATGGCATTTTTTCCAAATACCTTAAAATATTTCACATTAGGTGGATGACCATACCATAGTTCATAAGGCATTGAGTGAGTACCTTTCTTTACTTGTACAAGGTTCAAAGTGTATACTACAGTACTTATAGCTTCTCTCCAATATTTCAAGGCAACATTTTTCTTTATCATTAGTGTTCTAGCATAGTCCATTACAGATCTATTTCTTCTTTCAGCAATTCTATTTTGTGGAGGGGTCCTAGGTGCTAATGTCTATCTCTTGATTCCTCTATCATTGCAGAACATCTCAAACTCATGTGAAGTGAATTCACCTCCTCTGTCTAATCTCAAGAATTTCAAGCCATTTCCTATTTCTTTCTCAACTCTTGCCAAGTACCATTTAAACATTTGAAAAGCATCTAATTTTTGTTTTAGGAACATTACTATCATCATTGTAAAGTAATCATCAACAAGTAGCATAATATACCTATCTACTTTATAGCTTTTCACTTCAATAGGTCTACACAAATTAGTATGAAAAATTTCAAGTATTTTCTTAGAGGTGTAAGATTTACTTTTAAATCTTGACTTTGTCATCTTGCCTAGAAGACATTGTTTGCACATTACATTTTCTGGTTTCTTCAACTTAGGAAAACCTCTAACTCTTTTCATGTTACTGATACTAATTAGATTATTAAATTTAACATGACATAATCTCTTGTGCTAAAGCCATAAATCATTAAATTTTGCAATAAGATAAGTAGCATCTTCTATATCCAAATAGAACAGATTACTCCTAGTTTGATCACCTTTTCCAATCAGGATTCCATTTGTATCATATATCTTGGCTAATTTATTTGCAAACTCAACTTTGCATCCCAAATTATTTAATTATGACACACTTAAAAAATTATAATTCAATCCTTCAACATAGTAAGCACTATCACATTAGATCTTGTCTATAATCTTAAAGACCCTTTTCTTTTATTGAACATGGTGCATCATTACCAAATCTTACACTACTTCCATCATAACAAGTTAAGGTAATGAACTTACTTTCATCTCCAATCATGTGAAGTGAGCATCCAGTATCAATGATCCATTTGTCATTCTTGTTAACACATGTCATAAGTGTAGTAGCTTCATCCTTATCTGATTCATCCTTCATTGCAACATATACCACTTCATCATCATTTTCATCAGAGTTATTTTCATTAGCAATGTAGCATGACTTTTTTCCTTTGTCTCTATAGTCTCTTCCATCATCTTCTCTTCTATTTTAATGTTTGTTCCCTTCTCTAAAGTTTTTCTTCTACGTACATCTTACTACAATAAGACCAACTTCATTGCAATTTAAAAAAATGATAAGAAACTTACCTTTAAATTTACCTTTTCCTTTGTGAAATCTTCTAGCCAGAAATGCTTCCAATTGTTCAATGTCTTCCTCATCTATACTTCTCTCACTGGATGCATACTTTATCTTTCTTTTCTTCTTCTTTGACTTTACCTCCTTAGAATCCTTCAGTAATAATTTTTCTTTGAAAGTTAATTCAATACTCTTTGGTTTATAGTTGTCAAATTAGATAACTCAAAAGTAGTGAGTCTTCCTACCAAACCCTCACGTGTTGGATCATTTCGTGGCATACATCTTAACTCTTAAATTGTAGACACCCTAATGGCATACATAGGCAAAAAAGGTCTCAAAACTTTACTTAACACAATATTGTCACCTATTTTACCAGTTGCACCTTTTATTGCACTAACAACTTCTTTTATTCTAGCAACATATTGAGAAATGTTTTCACCTTCTTCCACTCTCATATCATCAAACTTACCTCTTAGACTCTCTAACTTGGCTCTTTAAACATTTTTGTCTCCTCCATAGATAGTGGTTAAGGAATCCCACATCTACTTTGCAATTTTGAGGTCTTTGATATCATCAAACTCAGCATAGCTTAGGGTAGAGGCTATCTCCAACATTTCTTGATTGTGTTCTTTATTTTTCTTCAAGTCTTTAGCAGTTAGGGCTCCTATTGGATCAACATGTTCTACTATGAGGCCAGTTTTTGCATAATCTCCAAGTCCTCCAAGGTGTAGCTTCATCAAACTTTTCCATGTAGAAAAGTTACCTCTATTCAACTTGGGTACCTCTCTTTTTGACATCTTGGTCTTTATGTTTTTAGTACCTGAAAACTAGTCCTCTCAAGCAACTAGGCTCTAATACCAATTTTTGGAATTCTTTTATAAATTGTGGGGGGGGGGGGGGGGAGGGTGAATCAGTTATTCAAGGTCCAAATGTAAAAAATAAAACTTCTCACAATTTAGTGGGCCCATATAACATTCTTAACTATGCATGCATTCATTGTATGTTAACCAAAACTGATATGTTACTATTAGATCAATATGCAGGAATGTAAAACATAAAACACAACATATCCATCAGTACACTTGAAATAATGATTTAACATGGAAACCCAATTTGGGAAAAACCACTAGTAACATGATACTCCTTTTTTACTCTTCTAAAGTGATGCCCTATTAAAGGCCAACCCTATTGAAGGTTACAACACACACTATTAAATGTGACCCAGTTAAGGGATTTCAATCACCCTATTAAAAGTGAACCTTGTTAGAAGACTTTAGGTCATTCACTTGGAATGCCACCCTATTAAAGGATTTTCTAATGACTATTAAGTCAACCTTTCTCCAAATAATTTACCCTAATCTGATACAATTGTTAGAAAGTAACAATAGAGTTTTGATCCAATACAACTTACAACCTTACTTGTAGATTAAAAATCACTATTCAATTCTCAACTTTTCTTGGCTTTCTATCTTTATAGTTCTAATAGCTTGTTCACCCTTCAAGCATTCATTCTCTTTTGGCCTTCTTGCTTAGCTCACCATTGCAGACTTCTTTACTTGGGTCACTTGATGAAGCAAACCCTCTTCCTTCATCTTCTCAGATTTTTGCATTCAAAAACTCTCTAACCTCCAACTAACTTTTCTTCATGACCAGACATCCCTATATATAATGAATTATAACTCTTTTTTGTACTCATTATCCATCTCAAAAATTAGGTTTTTTGATGGATTAGGTAGGATACAATGTATCTACCCTATATCTTGTCTTCTCTAGAAATTTCCCCTAAAATCTATTTGAATTCGCCTCCAAAATAGTTTAAATAATATTTCGTGCCTCCAACTCATCAATCTTAGCTTCCTCCTAATTTACAAGTTACAACAAAACAAACTTGTCAACTTTTATTTGGTGAATCTTCGATCTTTTCATAATGCAGCAGCTTGACATTATCAATTTTCTAATGCTTAGCACATATTGTGTTACTTAGCATCTATTGTAAAATCACTCAGCATCAACTGGATTTTATTTGTTGCTTGACATCAACTAAAAATAACTTAGCATCTACTAACTTGCTTGGCATCCACTAGAAATTGCTTTTGCTTGGCTCGAACTAACCTTTTTTTTTGCTCAGCTTGCACTAACTTTGCTTAGCACCTTCTATCAACTTGGTCAAGCTTAGAAAATGAAATTTGTCCAACCTTTTTCTTCTTAACTTTCTAAGTGTAGCCGATCATTTTGTAACCTCAAGTAGATCATCAATACATCATGTTATCACTATCTTAACTGATTCTTACACTTCAATACATAATCATAACTCAACCTTTCCTCTAGGTACTTTTGTTACATCTTGTTGATCAAATCCTCTTTATCAATCAACTAAGTGATAGTGCTTGAAACATATAAGTAATTTTCTTACAACATATAGCAGGTTTGACATCAGTGACAAAACAATAATTGAAAACACACAGTCTTCTTTCAACATTTTCTTACTCAAGTGATCTTTTCAATCATATATCAACATGTTTAATTTGTGTTCTAGGTCAACTTGTGGCTTAGATTAGTATAAGTAGGTGCCTTGGGGAGTCTTTTAGTCATTGAGCTTGGATAGAAGGAATGATAGATGTGAATTTGAAGAGCTAGAGCTATGGCTTAGGAACTAGACGATCTCTTGGTGGACTTGAGGGTACAAGTGTGGATTCTTCTTGATGTTCTTATTTAGTTGTGTATCTTAGATAGTTGAGATTGGTTGTAAGTTGGATCTTGTTGGATCTATAGAACTGATTTTCTAAATGCTATTTGTATTTTTCCCTGACTTGGAAGTCCTTACAACCGAGCATATTGCATGTAATCAGCTATATTTATGAACAAATTATTGTGAGTTGGTATCAAATCTTGCATTAGTGTTTCTTGTTGTTTTGTTTCTACTATGGTTATATTGCTAGGGGCTATAACATCTCCTTTGAGGATTCTCCTACCTTTTACTACATCATAGTAAAGGGAATGATATTTTAAGATTAATTACAAAAGTAAAAAAGATGATGATGTGTATAGAGTGGATAATGTATTTGGCAATATTATTGTCAAAGAGGGAGAATATGTATGATAGTTACCATACAAGTTGTAGATAAAGAGGGAGATTTGAAGATCCTAGTTACCATCCAATATCTAAGGAGGGGGAGTCATTACAAGTGTTAATATAATTGATGTCAAAATGAAGAATCTACAATTCTTATCATAGAAGAAAAGAGGAAGTATATTAGAGAGTGCATGGATGAGAATTTGAATGAAACTAAGGATATCAATCAAGATTTGATATAGACTATAGAGGGAGTTGTTAATGAGATATCATGGGAAATTATTTTGTATTTTTATGGTAACTATAGGTGGTGCCATCAATGCCAAAGAGGGAGATTGTTGGAAACTACAACAGGAATAATTGTTATGTTATTATTAATGTCAAACCTTACTATTGAGATATTTTCTAATAGTGTAGAGTGTCATTTTAGTTGATTCATGAAGAGGATTTGAAAAGAGAGATAACTAGATGAACTAATGAAGACGTTGAATAAAGAGAAGAAAGTATGATTGAATTACAGTGGCAACTTGATCAATTAGTCTTTGACAAGATAATGTGTTGCTTAATTCTTATAAGAAGTAAAGAAGATAGTTGAGTAAAACAATAAGCTTGACTGAGTGACAATTTTACTAGGTCAATGTAGGAGAAGATTAAGGAACTTAAGAGATAGCCAAGAAAGCAATATCAGTTGAGTGACAATTATGGTTGAAAAAGATGAAGAAGAAAAATTTAGTAGTGACCAAGTGTAGTGAAGACCAAGGGAGCTAGCATAAGCCGAGTGAGATAGAATAGTAGAGACTAAGCTACCTAGTGTTGACCAAGTAGAAGAACATGGTGATGACTGAGTGTCAGAAAAATAATAGTTTGTGAAAAAAATTGAGATTTTAGTTTAACATAATTGAATTTTTGGATTGGTCAAAATATTTAAGTGATAAGGATTGATGAGCTAACATATTTAATGCAAAAAATGAGTTTTTTAAAGCAATCAAAGATGAGGATTCAAGGAGAAGTTTGTAGAAGTTTCAAGAAAAGAGAAGAAGAACAAAACAATGGAAAAATTCAATGATTTGATCAAACCCTAAGATCTATGGTGATGTTTAAGTGGTAAAAGATCAAATCTAAATATTTAGGGACGGACAAGAGATGTTTATATTGGTTGGTTCATTATTGATTGGCGACTTTGTGAAGAAGAGAGTAGCAGAGAAAAAGTGAGAAGATTGGTGAAGTGTGATTGCTTTGTGGAGAATCTCTCATGGCCAATCCCAACCTTTGATAAGATGACCACGTATGATGGGACATACAGGAGTGAACAAGCTCTGATATCACTAATCTGAATTAGGAATTCAAATTACAATAGTTGGTATAGAACCTATAGTATTGTGACAAAATTGAAAGCAATCAAAATGCAACAATAGATGTTTTAGCAAGCAAAAAAGTGATCCATTCATTTTGAAAAAAAAGAGTTTATACAAGGCATCCCAAGGGGCACCATTATTCCTTAGAAATGAAAACAAAAAGTCCATCAACTAATTAATTATAAAATAAATTCTAACTATAAAAATGACAAAAATCTATATTAAAAATTATGTCTACTTGTAGAAGTCATAACTTTGTACTCGTAGCTCAAAATCATGAACCATCAAAATTTATTGAAAGATCTTCTAAATTTCTAAATCTATTGTACAATATCATTATTGTTGATCACCAAAGTCTAGAAATACACTAAAGGCCTCTGAAAATGTAAAATACTAAAACATAGAAAATACCAAAATAATTAATTTCCAATTTTTCCCATTTTTTCTTATGAAAAAATTCTCAGCATCTTCCTAGACTATGTCTTGATCATTCCTTCCCCCTTGAGAGTAATGAGCACCATTTCATCCACACTTTGCATTAGATGTGGAAAATGGAGTTGGATTTTTTCATATGTAAGCAATTTTCATTATTGAATAAATTGTCCTACTTTTACCTCATGGTACAAATAGATTCTCTAGTTCCTCAAATTCTTCATGACAACCTTCACAATTTGATCACTTTGAAGTGGATTAACAACTTATGAATTCAACTATGTGTGACTAATTTCTTTAGCAACATCTGTAATATCTACTAAAGGAGGAAAATATGGCTTCAACAATTCTACATTGAAGACTGGTAAACACCCAAAACTGGAGGCAAGTTGAGTTAAAATGTATTTTCACTAACTTTATTTATAATATTATAGGGACCACAACAAAGAGGATGAAACTTCCTATGAGGACCTTGTAAGAATTCCTTCTGGAAATGTAACCATACCTTATCCCCAAATTGAGATGAAATTGATGAAGATAAGTTAACCATAATTGATGCCTATTGTTCTATAATTTGCCTTGTATTTGGAAAAATTGAAGGGGTTTGTGATCTATGTGGATGATAGTCTCCTTTCCCAATATATAATGTTTCCACTACCTCAAAGCTTGAACAATAGCATATAATTATTTATCATAGGTGGGATATCTACACACTGTATCAAAAAAAGTTTCACTATGGTAGACAATTGGATGTCCATGTTCCATGAGGACTACTACCAAGGCATATTTTGATGCATCGGTTGGTATTTCAAAAGGCTATTGTAAATCAAGAAGAGATACGACTAGTGCAAAACATAACCTTTGTTTTAACTCAAATGTTTTTTGTTTTGCACCTATCCACATGAATGTTGCTTTCATACCTCCTCATAATGACTGATTCAAATACCAAGAAAAATGTAAAAATCCAAACATAAATTTGTGATAAAATTTAGCTAACCCAAAGAAGCTATGAAGTTCTATGAGATTCCTTAGAGTAGGCCAATCTTAAATTACCTAGATCATTTTAAGATCAACACGAATACCCTCACTATCAATAATATATCCCAAGTACTTAATAATTTTTTTCCCAAAATAACATTTTTCTTTATTTGCATAGAGTCCATGATCTTGCAATGTAGAAAATATCTATTCCACATGGTAGAGATGTTCTTCCCAAGTTTTACTGAAAAATTAGAATATCATCCAGATATACAACTAGAAATGAGTTAGTGAATGGCCTAAGAACATCATTCATCATCCTCATAAATGTGGTTGGGACATTTGTGAGACCAAAAGTCATCACCAACCATTCAAATAGTCCCTCTTTAGATTTAGAAGTCTTCCATGCATATATTGGATCAATTGGTACTTGATGGTATCTAGATTTCAAGCCAATTTTAGTGAAGAATTTTTCCCGTCTAAGCTAGTCTAAGAGATCATATATTTGAGGAATTGGGTATCTATTTTTTACAGTGATCTTATTCAATAATATGTAGTCAATGAAGAGCCTCCATGTACCATCCTTTTTCTTTGCAAGAACAATTTGGCTACTGTAGGGAAATCCACTTGGGAGGATATGTACTTTCCGAATTAATTCTTTTATTTTCTATTTTATCTTATCATTTTTAAAAACTGACCTCCTATATACTGGCTCATTAGACAATGGGGTTATTGGTATCAAATCAATACAATGTTTAACTTGGCAATGTGAGAGTGCCCCTATTGGTAACTCAAACACATTCTGATATTTTGTTAAAACCTTATTTGTTGATCTTTTTTGTTTTGTTGTGATAGACACCATGGAATGGGAATTACACACATTATTCTTTTGTTCCTCAGGATGGATCATTGATAACACAAATGTACTAGTTTATGCTATTAGCCTTCTACATCATTTTGCACTAATCAAAGATGCAGAGTGTGCATGACTTACCTCTGGATTTTGGTGTTTTTATCCACCTAGTTTGATTATCATATTTCGTAGCCTTGACTCATACACTCCATGAAATTGATAATGTATGGATGCCCTAACAGAATATCACACACATCAAGAGGAGCTACATCAAAGATCACATCATTTTTGAATGGTTTTATAGAATATGAAAGATGGCATTGCTTGTTTACTTGAATATCTCTCCCTTGGCTCACCCACCCCATAGAATATGATTGTGGGTGTGATGTTGTGTTTATATTCAATCTTTTTATTGTCTTAGAAAATATCAAATTCTTTTTACTACCATATCAATAATAAAATACAAAGCTTTTCCTCCTACCCATATTTGTGAATGGAATAATCTCTCTTCATCATCACAAGAAAAAACCTTTGCAGTGGCCATGGTGGCATATGGGTCAGCTTCAATGATTTTTTCATCATCCTTTTGTTTTCCAAAATCTGTCACCTCAGATTCAATAGCTTATTCATGGGTTTCCATCATTAAATTCTTTATAGTTCTACAATCTTTAGTGTAATCAGAGGGACTTTTAGGGACTTCACACCACATACCTTATTCTTGCCATGTTTTCCTTACCCCCCATGTCTTCTTTGCTGGTGAATTTAGAGATGGTTCCTTGGCAATCAGTTTTCCCATTAGCTTATTACCATCACCTTTCTATTTGTTGTTCATTGGATTTTCCCTCCTCCCTTTTTTGATTGAACTTCTCCTCAATTTTTGATGCATATTTGAAAACACTAGATAATGTTTCTATATTCAAGAAATCCCTTGTAGTCTAAATATATCTATGAAGACCACTCTTATACTTTAGAACTCAATGTTTTGTTGAGTCTTTGATGCCAAGATTTGCAGAGAGAGCATGAAATATGTTGGTGTACTCCTAAACTGATTAGTGTTTCTTTTGTCAGAGTAATTGCCATTGCATATATTTTTTTTTATAGGTATCTAAAAGGTAATATTCTTGTTTTATATTCTTTAAAAATTCTTCTCGTGTTATTTTTCCATCAAATAACATAGAAAATTCATGTCCATTCTAAGCTTCTTGGGTCTCTTTAGTTTTTAGGTGTACCTCCCATGCCAACTTCACATGATTCTCAACTTTGAGAAGGGCAAAGGTTATCTTTTCAATATCTAAGAAATTATTAACACAAAATTACCTCTCCAATTTGGACAACCAGCTATCAATAGCATCTGCTTCAATTTTCCCTTGAAAATTTGGAATATCAAAATTTACCTACACCTTGAATGCAGTTTGCTCACCAAATTTTGAATTTCTTGGACTGGCTTGTAACTCTCATTTTTCAGGAATCTATGAAAATTGCTTCACCATTACTTCATGTTGTTTATTTAATGCCTCTTCTACTATTGTTTTAAAGGATTCATCCATCTCCTCTAGTGGTTGTTCTTCCATCTATAATCATGTGTGTCTCAAAGGAAGATAATCTAAGATATCTCTCATGGCCAATACCAACCTTCGATAAGCTAACCACATATGATGGGACTTATAGGAGTGAACAAGCTCTAATACCATTGATTTGAATTAGGAATTTAGATTACAATACCTAGTGAAGAACCTATAGTATTGTGACTAAATTGAAAGCAATTAAAATGCAACAGTAGATGTTTCAATACTTGCCAAAAAGTGATCCATTCATTTCAAAGAAAAAAAAAAAGTTTATACAAGTTTGATGGATCCCAAGGGTCACCATTATTCGTTGTAAATGAAAATGAAAATTCTATCAACTAATTAATTACAAAATAAACTCTAACAACTATAAAAGCTACAAAAATCTATATAAAAATTATTTCTACTTGTAGAAGTCATAACTTTCTACTTGTAGATTAAAATCACGAACTGCTAGAATTTATGGAAAGATCTTCTAAATTTGTACATTTATTTTTAAATGTATTAAGCATAGCTATAGCTTCTTGCCATTGTCGAAGCCCAAAAATTCCTTGGAGGCCTCTGAAAATGCAAAATACTACAACATAGAAAATACCAAAAAAATTAATTTCAAAATTTTCCCATTTTTTCTCATGACAACATCCTCAGTATCTTCCTGGACTATGTTTTGATCAATGTTGTAGATATTGAATTCAATTTGTAAATGTAGGATATTTCCACAAGTTGCAATGGATCTACCATAACCACGTCATGGAGCCATGGATGTAAATGTACATTAATGAAGGAGAAGATGAATGCCTCAATGTAGATCTCCTCCCTTGATGGGCAACAATGTGCTACATTTTGAAGAGGAAATGCTCACAAAGAATCCTTCAATGCTTGATGAAAACTCCTTTTCTTTAATGCCTTAAATGCCTTGAACTTCTTGAATAAAAAGTATAAGTGTGGAATGTAATTTGAGGAATGTAATTTGAGGACTAGATCATGGCTTAGCGAGAATTCAAGCCTACCACGATATGAGCAACTACTCAACCGTACTTGTGTAGACTTAACCTTTCAAAGTTGTTCGATAAATTTAAAAATTGTCTTATATCACTATCTCGTCTAATTTAGGGTCACACATAACATCCAAAACATCTTGAAGTTTCGAGATAAGCAAATATATATTGATATGGACCATTCTTTCAGAAATTATATTTCTTTATTTCAAAATATTGTAGCTGCAAATAGTCTTTGATTGTTAACTTTATTTTAGAGTCTAAATTATATTAAAATTGTAATCTTTTAAATTTATATAAGCACTAAAAATTGTTATTAGTTTCTAAAAAAGGTAAATTATTTATGCAATCATTTAGTTCAATTAAAAATTATTATTATATTATATGTGATCAATAAAAGCAAAGTATTTTTCAATATTATAATTTTGTTATATAATTTTAAGTTTTTTTTAGTAAATTTTGAAATTTAGATACATTGTTAATTCTTTAAAATTCTATTGGTCATAATGGGAAAATGCATGGAAGAAAATGAATTTCAGGTTCAAAAATTAGAGAAGAATTCAAAGAATTCACTATTAGTCAATATTTCTAGTCACATATATCAAACTATCATGCTTGTTTTGCAAGTTTCTTCTTGTATCTCATTTTCTTTTTTGTGTTGTTCCTCTATATTGTGAAGTTCATTGAAGGTGCAAACTAAAAAGAATAGAACAACAAGAAAGAAGAAAAGCACAAACACACAAATTTATCGTGGTTCACCACAAACTGTGGCTACGTCCACATTACAAGGAAGATCTCTTATTAATGTTAAAGTTTGAACTTTATATCACAATTGTAGCTTCAACTCTTTGAATACAATCTACAATAATGAACCTTGTATACCAATATATAGAGTCTCGAAAGAAATGAAGAGACAAACAATTGGAGGGAGATAAATTAATAAAAAGTGAATAATAAATGGAAGACCATTGAACTTTACATATACACCCAAAAAACCCCCACTTAAAGTCTAACTGTTGTAATGTATGAGACTCTCTTGAATTCCCCTATTGTTATTTCTTTACAATTTTGAGAGAAGCTCGACAAAACTCAAACTCCTCTCATGGAACAACCTTTGTAAGTGCATTAGTTGGATTCTCCTTGGTGTTAATCTTCATGACCTAAAGTTTTCCCTCCTCAATTTTACTTCGAATGAAATGAGAACATGCTTCAATATGCTTAGTCTTGCTATGAAACACTGCATTTTTTGCTAAGTCAATAACACTTTTACTATTACAATACAAGGCTGATCCTTATTGAGAACAATCAAAATCACCAAACAAACATTGCAACCAAATAAAATCTTTTGCTCCTTTAGTGGGAGCAATGTATTCAACCTCAGTAGTAGAAAGTGAGACCACTTCTTGCTACTTCAATGCTTAACTGATCGTAGCTCTCAAAAAAGTAAAAACATAACTAGTAATAGATCTTCTATTATCTAAATTTTCAGCTATATCTGAATCAGTATAACCTCTATGTGAAGTGTCTTTGCCACCAAAACACAATACAAAATAAGAAGTTTCCTTAAGATACCTTAAGATCCACTTAATCACATCCTAATGTTGTTTACCCAAATTACTCAGAAATTTGCTGACAACCCCCACTGCTTGGGCCATATTTAGACAAGTGCAAACTATTGCATACACAAGACTACCTACTACTAAAGAATATGGGATGTTCTTCATGTAGTTTAGTTATTCTTGTATCTTCGGTCAAATGGCTGAAGATAATCGGAAATAATTGGCAAGAGGACTGTTGATTGGTTTGGCATCTGTCATGCTAAATCTTTTTAATACTTTGAGAACATAGTGTTCTTGAGAAAGCTTTATTTCCCTCTTGTGTCTATAATGGATAATGTCTATGCCAAGTATCTATCTACTTGCCCCTAAATTCTTCATAGAAAATCTTTGTGATATCTTTTCTTTCAATTTTGAAACCAACTTCATAGATGAACTGGTAACAAGCATATCATCAACATAGAGCAATAAAAGAACAAAGGAACCATTAGGTAACTTCTTGTAGTAGACACATGGATCAGATTCACACTGAATGAAGCTTGTTTTAATCATGAATCGATCAAACTTGAGGTACCACTACCTTGAAGCTTACTTGAGACCATACAAACTCTTCCTCGATCAGTAATATAAGTTTTCCTTACCATGTTTTATGAATCCGTCAGACTACATCATATAGATTTCTTCATTCAGGTCACCATGGACAAATGCCATTTTGATATCAAATTGTTACAAGCTCAAGACCATGAACAACAACTAAACCAAAAATAGCCTAGACTGTAGTCATCTTGACCACGGTTGAGAAGATTTCATTGAAATCTATGCCCTTTTTCTAATTGAATTCTTTAACAACCAGCCTGGCTTTGTAATGCTTCTGACTTTTGTGTTCATCTTTCAACCTATAAATCTATCAATTTTTTAGTGCTTTCTGATTTGGTGGCAAATGAACCAAATCCCAAATTTTATTTTGTAATAGAGAATCCATCTCTTCTTGCATCGTTGCCTCCCGTTTGTGAGAATCTGATGCTTTGCGAGCTTTTTTAAAGCTTGTTGGTTCAACTTGGTCTGAAAACAATAGTTCTGGTTCTGCTTCTTCAGAATACAAGAGTTCATAACTAGAGAATCTGGTAGGAAGCCTTCTGTGTCTTGTAGATTTTCTCATGCCCTAAATATTATCCCCATTTTGTGCATCCAGATCTCCACAGTTATCAACACTATTGGTATTTTCCTAGAATTGAATTTTTGTAATTCATATGCGCAAAGTGCAAATGTTACTCATATTCCTATTTCCAACATCCATGTGAGAGTTTTGCAAGTTTAAATTGAACTCTCTATTTCTATTATCAGAATTCCTTTGGTTATTGGTGACCACATCATGTTTTTGTACATGTTCAACCACATTATCCCTACCAATGACACTCCCTCTACGATTTCTGCTATGTGAATCAAGTTGATTGTATTGATTATCGGGCTCTTCTATTTGATCCAAGTGGACTTCATGCTGACATCATGACCAAAATTGATCAAATGTGAATGCTCGACACTATGAGGAACAACAAAATTTTGATGGAAGGGAGCATTTGAAATGTGTTTCCTAGAATCACTCGTATATTATTTTAAGCAGGGGATTTGTAGCCCACATGCTATTGTTGAGCTATGAATAGAAGTACGTAAAGCATGGATGAGAGACAATGGTCATGGATGAGCAACATGGTCTATATGTGCTTCATACCAATCAATGCCAAAAATTTTGGAATTCGGTTCATGCGAACAATGTGATATGGGAATATCACCGAGTCTTCCATCATGAGCTGTGAGAGGAGCATGTGTATTGTCCCTATCTGCATCCAAGGTGGGATTCTTAGTTGGAGTGTTAACCTCAATGTGTCATGAGTGGAAGGTGTGACGCAGGAGCATCTTGCATGGGAAAAAAAAAAAATTTAAAAATTCTGGAGGAGAGAGAAAGTGACAAAAATTAGAGGAGAAATAATAAAAAATAAAAAGGGGAAAAGGATAAAAGAAAGGAAAAGAGGATTTCTATTTTTGAGTTGCATAGATGGAATAATAGAAAAAAATAAAAAATAAATGGTTTTCATTCCATTTATCGAGGTATGTGGGTAGAATTCTAGAAAGTTATGGATATTGTAGAAGGTTATGGAAGTAGTAGAAAGTTGTGGATATTGTGTAGGTGGAATTCTAGAAGGTTGTGGATAAGTCATGCATTGGGTGGTAAGTGCCTATTTAAGTAAGGCCTATGAGCATTTCTAATAAAGCTTGGAGAAGCTCGAGAAGGAGAAGCTCGAGAAGTAGAAGCTTGGGAAGGTAAAGCTTTGGAAGGAAAGCTTGAGTAGGAGAAGGTTGAGAAGTAGAAGTTATGGAAGGTGAAAGTTGGAAGGTGTGAAGGCTTCAAGGTGTGAAAGAGAAGAGGAAGTGAAGAGTGATATTTCTTAATTCTGTGGACAGAGTGCTGAATGTGAGGCAGTTTACAGTAGGATTGTGATGGAGTTGTGAGTGTGTAGACAGAGTGCCAAATGTGAGGTAGTTTACACTTGAATCTTAGATAAAGTTGGAGAAGAGCTAGTGGCTGCAGTTTAGAAACAAGGAGGTTGCTTGGTGGCTTGTGAGCACAAGTTGAGATCTTAGAGGTTTCTACTAGAGTGTGGATCTGGACTAGCTTGGATTTAGATTGGATCTTAAGAGATCTTGCTGAAAGGTTATTGTAATTGCTAAGGATTTTCAAGTTTAATAAAATTTCTTGGGAAGCATTTTATCTCTCTTTGTCTTCATATTTTTGCATTCTTGGTTGTGAGTTGGTAAGGGTGGTGTGGCCTTTCATCAGTGGTATCAGAGCAGTACTTCATCAAGTGGTATTAGAGCGTACCTACATCAAGGTGGGCTCCTCATGTAGTGGTCTAACAATTGAAGAAGATGGGAACAAGTTAACACTGTATGCAGTGTTATGAGCATTGAGGGAGATGTTAGTAAGCAAGACAGAGGACTGTGGCTTGTAATTGGCATATGAATTAATAGGAAAAATATTGTCATGTTGGTAGAGTATGTGGGCAATGGGAGTATTTAGATGATTGTCATGAGGGTGTGTCTGATTGTCTGTTATTCTTTGTGTAGACTCTGGAGTGTCAGCTCCCATATAACCATGCTCTATTTCAATTAATTGTGTATATTGTTCAACCTATTCCTCATTGAGACAGTGATTATCAACACTAGTATGTTGATCTTCAAATTCATTAGTATGACTCCACATGCTAGTAGAAGAAGAGGAAAGAAGGGCAGGAGATAAAACTGAAGTGGGAGATAGAATATTTGAAGAAATAGTATTCTAATTTCTACTAGCATTAGAGTTATTATCAAGAATAGAGAAAGGGGAATATTCACATACCTTTTCTTCTTCTTTATGTAATGTTGGAAATACCTTTTCATTGAAGACTACATCTCTACTCCATATTATCTTCTTTTCAATCAGATCTCAAATTTTGAAACCAAATTGATCTTCTCCATAGCCTACAAAAATTCTTTTTTTTTAATTTTGGAGCAAGCTTCATTTTTTCTCCTTCGAAATGTGTACATAAGCTTCACACCCAAACACCCAGCTGTGAGAATATGAGATTCTCTTTCCTAGCCACTCTTCCTCAGGTATGTCAAAATCTAGTCGAGAAGATGAACTTTGGTTGATTAAGTAGACTGTTGTATTACATGCCTCTATCAAAAAATCCTTGCCTAAACCAGCATTAGAGAGCATACAATGAGATTTCTCAAGGATTGTTCTATTCATCCTCTCCACTGCTCCATTTTCTTGCAAGGTGAATGGAACAATCTTTCATTCTACATATGCCATTATCCATACAAAATGAATCAAACTCCAATGAGAAAAATTCTCCACCACTATTAGTTTGCAAGCACTTTATTTTGTGGCCAAACTGATTCTCAACTAAAGCCTTACAATTTTTTAACTTGTTGAAAACATCAGATATCTTATGCAACATGTAAATCCATACCTTTCTTGTGCAATCATCGAGGAAAGTGAGGAAGAAGTTTTCTCCTCCAATGCAGCTTTCCTTGCTAGGTCCAAACATATCAGAATAGACTAGTGCTAAAGGAGTGCCTTTCTTTTCATGTCCAGTTCTCAAGAAGCTGACCCACTTATCTTTTCCATAGAGACAATGTTAACAAAAATGTAAGTCAACTGATTTTAGCCCCTGTAATTGCTCCCTTTTATGCATAATAGCAAGGCCCATTTTACTCATGTGACTAAACCTTTGATGCCACAATTCTGAATTGCTATCTTGAATTTTCATGGTAGCCTCCACTTCACTAATATTTTCAACAATGTATAAACTCCCAATCTTGTCTCCTTTTGCAACTAACATGGATCCTTTTGTGACTTTCGATGAATCAGTTAGAGAAGTGACAAAACCTTGTGCATATAGTTGACTTACAAAAATCAAATCTCTCTTTAGTTTGGGAAGATGGCGCACATCTTTTAATAGTCATTTAATACCTCCTTTCAAAGATAATAAAATATCTCCTTTGCCTACTATTTCACATGCTTTATTATCACCCAAATATACTTCACCGAACATACCTTCTTGATAGTTTGAGAATTATTCCGTACATGGAGAGGCATGAAATGATGTGCCAAAATCCAAAACCCATGAGGCTGAAGTAGTTTTGGTTGTAGATAAAATCAGTACAATATCATCTTTGTCATATACGATGTTGGCTTCACTTTCTCCCATGCATTCTTGTGCTCTTTTATAACCTCTACAATCTTTCTTCACATGACCACTTTTGTTACAAAACCAACAATCCCCTCCTTTCCTCTCCTTTGACTTCAAGCACCTAGCTGATTTTAATCTTCTATGATGGTTGCTTTTTCCCCTATTTTGGCTTCTTCCTCTAGTTTTGGTGTTGACTTTCATCAAGGCTTCATCAGAGAGGATTCCTTTTTTCTTCTTCGCATATCCTTACTAAGTAGAGTGGTCATTACTTCATCATAGACTAGGTTTCTCTTTGAAGAGTTTGAAGTATTATTTTCTATAACAACAGGATCCCAACTATTAGATAAGGAACATAACAAGATGATATCTTTAAATTCATCACCTTGAGTCATGCCAACCAAGGTTTCTTGACATAACAAAATGTTCAAATCATTTATATGATTTGACATCGCAGTCCCTTCCTTCATTTTTTAGCATGTAGAGCTTCTTCATAATGAATATATTATATGCAACCAATGTCATTTCGTACATACTTTGAAGTTTATCTCAAACTTCTTTGGTTGTTGATTATGTTGATACATTGAACAAAACATTTTGTGATAATTAAAGAAAGATTGTTGCCTTTTCCTTCTCATTAGTCTTATCCCAGTCTTCATCCTTTATTGCAACCGATTTCTTAGCTTTTCCATCAATTTCTACCGCCAAGTCTTGCTTGACTAGGAATGAATGCATCTAAACTTTCCGCAAACTTAAATTCTATCATGAGAATTTTTGCACTCACAAATCTTCCATGACTCTAGATTTTCAAACACCGAAATTGATCCCAATGTCTATGCCAAGCTATGATACCAATTGTGAAGTTTGCTAAAAGTGCAAACTGAAAAGAACATAATAGGAAGAAAGAAGAAAAGTACAAACACACAAATTTATTGTGGTTTAGCACAAATTGTGGCTATGTCCACACTATAGGGAAGATCTATTATTAATGTTAAAGCCTAAACTTTATATCACAACTATAGCTTCAGCTCTTCGAATACAATCTACAATAATGAACCTCCAATACTAATATATAGAGTCTCAAAAGAAATAAAGAGACAAACAATTGGAGGGAAACAATAATAAAATTTGAATAATAAATGGAAGACCATTGGGCTTCACATATACACCCAACATATACATTTAGGTTAGATGCATAAGAGATTATTTGCCTTTGTTTTATAATACAACACAATCTCCATGGTGATCTCTTGAAATATTTTTTGACACAATTAAATTTTTTTTTAGATTTGATGAAAGGATGCCTTGGTATAAGCAACTATCATCTACAGTAGCCATTCTTCTCAATCCAGTGGTGAGAAACATGAACAATGAAATTGTAAAAATGGGTCTTCAAGAACTATGCACTACCTATTTCAGCGTCTACACTCATGGTGTTTCTAGCATTTATATTTTACTATATTTTTTAATGGTTTTCAATTATTTATGTGGTTTGGCAAAAAAAGTCACATGCACATCTTTTAGGCAAATTTTTTAGGAAATATCATGCTTATTTCTTCTACTACAGGGAAGGCTAATTTTTCTAGACACGGTAGCTCCTGTATTGGGTTCCTCTCTATGTTGGCTTCTGTTGAAGGACACAGTTTATGAAAATGGTCTCTAACCTACTTTTATACTTGTTATATCTTCTTTGACTATTTTTTTATGTCATGCCTCTAATTTCATAGGTGATATGAATCTATGGTTCATAAGATTATTGTCTTAGCAACCATCTATTGGTGCCATTGGTACACAATATTTGTTAGCGTTATGAGTGGATGAGGCAAGGAAATGGTTTGACATTATCACAAAGAGCTTCTCATCTTTTGGCATGACATCATGACATCTCAAGATGTATTTTCTTACCCACGTGCTCTTGTAAGACCCACCCTTTTTATTTCTACTTGTGATCTAGTCACTGCTACAAGGCTTGCATTTCTCATTAGAGGTGGAGGGTGTTGGTGTTTGAAAATGTTGCAGGTTTTCAATTACCCTAATGAGAATATGGTACATCTAGGGGCAGCTAACTCCCATCTTCAACATATTATTTTAGACATCGGGCCAACTATAAGGCTTTGACCCTTCTTCACTTCAGGCTCTGCAAAACCTAGATGGGTGAACCTTAGATCTAATTAATATGGTACCAATCCAAAAAAGCATATCCCTAAATCTATTAAGTAGATACAAGCCCTTATTTCTCCTAATAACTCATGCAATGACATAGATCTATAGTAGCTAAATGTAAAATAATGAAATTCATAAGTTGAGTGAGGGGATCACATTTAGGTCCTTAAACATGAATGGGAAATACAATTTGATTAATAATGTTGATTTCAACAAACCCTCCAATATGCAGCAGTAAGACCTAATGATCCTGTAACTTATCAGTGCCTTAACCATTCGGCAATTCCATGAATTAAAAACATACATATGGATATCTGAGACATATGTGTATCTTTAGATATTTGATCTATCTATTTAACTTGTAAATAGACATCTATGCTCAATCTAAACCTCATTCTTACATGATATCCCCATTAGTAACCTTACAACCCTATTGATTTCCTTGAAGCAGTTACATAACCATTTGGGTTACAGGAAACAATGAAATAACATACAGCCTTAAGAGACTACAACTACAACCCAAGCTCTATATCAAAGATCATAAAACATTGAAGGGTACTAATAAAGGAGACAAGACTTAAAATGAAAACTCAATCACCTGCTACTCTTTGTATTTATTTCCTTGAAATTAATACATTCATATGCATGGAATCAAAACATGAAAACACCTAACAAATCTGAACTATCTATATATTCCTTCCTACTACTATTCACGTGAGAGAATTATGCTAAAAAATATGGTGTCTCAGTATTGGGAATGCATCAAGACTAGAACCAAAACCCTAGTATCACAGTCATGTGCAAATTTTCTCCAAAAGATTGGAACCTATACAATGAGAAAGAAAGGGAATGATATAGGAAGAAGTGAATTCTCGGATCTATTCTGCAACTAACAGGTGTTGACTCAAAATTCCTTCCCAAGAAGATGAAAAAACCTCTTTCTACCCTCTCTCATAAACTACACATCAAATCCCATCATTTGGCCTCTACAAAGCAGAAATATCTTAAAAATTTGATCATGAAAGAATGTAACTGATTCTAATGTTAAAATAAATTCATGGTAAAAGTGAAAATTAGTTGAATATAACCTCCAAAATGCAAAATATTCTTTTCCAAATTGATTTTACCACATTTAGGCTTCAAAAGGTCTTCAAATCTGTCTCATGACCAAATCTGATGCTCAATGATGAAAAACACCCATTTTGTTGAGAACGCTCCAAAATCTACAAATTAACTTATAGCACGAACAGATGAATACATGTGTGCAAACCAACTTCATATTTGGAAAATTTAGATCTTCCCAATTCTGATAGTATAATAGAGTGCCCATTTTCGATAAAAACTACCCTTGTTATGCTCCTCTAAAAATCAAGGTCCCATTCATGCCAGAGTCATTAAAAAGATCAATTTAAAAAATTTAAGAGACCCTATAGTCAGAACTATAGAAAATTATAATTTAAAATCAAATTTTCAAATTTGATTTTGGAGCTCTACACATTCAGGAGAACAATAAAATATTAAAAATTATGCCTTTTCAAATTTCTCTCCTTTTCCTATCTGGGTCAAACTTGGTTTGACCAAGCTTTCCATGTGTCAACATGAGATTCGTCCACCTTGCCACCGTATCAGTGACACGTGTCATCTTCTCACTATGTTGCCATGTTATCTTCCCTATAACTTTTCTTTAGCAATATAGCAACGTCTGTTGGATTTGCCACGTCACGCGATCTGGTGTGTTCTTGAGACTTGTCTACCACGTCACAACCTACCTCAAAATTTGTGCCATGTGGCACCTTCTAGTTGGTCTAGATTTTTCCACATCATTGCTTAGTCATTTTTTTAGCTACCACTTGTCACATGTTGGTTGGTCAGAGGATTTGCAGGCAGGACCCATGTTACATTTTGACTCTCGCCAGATTTCAGAGGTTTTTCGACAACTCACTACCTCGCTAGCCAAAGTTTGAAGTAGTGGCATGTTGGATTCTTCAACTTTTTGATGACTTGCAGTGCTGACATCATCTTTATTTTGTGTGCAAGTTCATTCAAAATTTTACCACCTTTGGCCGACCACGAGCCCACCTACACATGCGCTAGCTTTCACAAAAAGCATCTCTCTTTAAGATAGATTAATAGTTGTGGAATGTTACATTTAAACAACTAGAGAGCCTCCCAGATAAATAATGTGGGATATTGTTATTTGACTGTTTCAGCTTTAAAACGTGAGGCTTCTCCTTTTAATGTTGTGGTTCTTGCTTCGTCTAACACCACCCTTGTTTTCTATCTCGTGGGAGTTCATTAAAAAGAAAATTTAACCTCTATCACCATAGAAATCTCCTCTCCATGCATGGGCTTTTCCACATTAGCTCCCCTATCTTGATGCAGAGGGTGTCTTTCTTTCCTATGTGAGCTTTCCTGGTCACCTCCCTTGCAATGTTCATCAACCAGATAAGCATCACACATTGATTTTATTTGCTGGTGGATAGTCTCAACCTCAGCAGCAATATATATGAAGAAATCATGTAGGTTAGATATTAATGATGGCAAAGACTGCAAGAGTGTCAGATCAGAACTTGAGCTCCCAGTCTCATCATTTGTAGGAAGAAGCGAGCACTCTAACTCTTCAGTCCACTATTTGCACTCTACAAGCTGCCTTTTTCTTTTTCACATGTTCAATAAGCTCACACCTTTGAATGTTTCTGTTGTTTTTTTTTACAACTTGTAGCTTTGACTGTGCCTCATTTTTTTTGTATGCATGGGGTCTGCTCATATGGCGTGGATGGCTTCATTTTATATCTGTTGATGTCTTCATTTTTTATTTCCCTCTGCATCTTTATATGTTGTGGCTTTCTTCTCTTTGTTTGACATGATCTCTTTTTATTGCTTGTGGTCTCTCCTGTTGCGTGGATTTCATGGATCTCCATTAAATATTATTGCCTTTTAGGCTAGCTACTCTTTGAATGCTCCATGTGTGGGCTCTTTTTATCTTTGCATGATCTTCCTATTAAATTCTACCCCCTTCTACTTGAAATTTGTTTCATGTGGATTACCTTGCATTTAACCTACTGCGGCTTCCATGTGGCTAATGCAGAGGAACTCTGCTCTTCAGCTTTAAATGGCTGAGAAATGTGAAATTTATCAAAGGAGCATCATTGCCATCGTATTCAACTCTTAGATCTTTATCCTTATGACTAGATATAATAGATTTTCTTTCATTTGTAACATCCTTCAAAAATATTGTAGAGAACATAGATGACACATTAACTCAAGATACATCTTGGTTGCAGTGGTATCTCCCAATTCATGAAAATGTGATTGCGGGATGTAGCAAAATTTCTAGCAAAGGAATGATCCTCAAAAGAAATGGTATGCCGAGGCCTAGAGGAACACTCAGAGAATGAAGCCATTTGAAAAGAATATAAACCTTTCAGCACATTATCATCATCATTTCTATGGATACCATATGCACAACACATACAGAAGATCCAGCCACCATGGAAGTTTCTTCATTTCTTGCTTACATTCAAGGTTTTTACTAATGGCCATTTTTTGCACAAACATCTCAAGATCTCTAATAATTTCATTATCTTTAAATTTCTCTTCTGTAGGAAATGAAGCATACTCTTCTAATTCTTCTATAGGTGGCATATTCAGCGCACTATGAGGAGTGCAGTTTGCATTCGTTACTTAAAAAGCCTGTTGAAGTCAAGGTTGAAGACATGGAAACACATATTGGATTTTGAAATAAAAGATGGCCTTTCTTTATCCACTCTCATCTTCTCTTCCTATTTTTTACCACATTGCAAAATCTCCTCCATCTGGCAAGCGCTTCTTCTGAAGAATTTTTTGATTTCACTTCAAATTGATTCAAATACCCCTCTTTCTAGGCATAGCTTCAACTCCATCATCTTCCCCACTTATCTTATTTCCCTTAAAGCTGACATGTTATTTAATAAAAAAAATGGCACATTTATAACCACATTTTAACCCCCACCTTTTCTATTCAGTCTGATGCAATTAGTCAGGCCCTAGTGTGAGTCGAGCTAAAAAAAAAATTGTTTACAAACAACTAAATTGCAAAAATGACTCATTCGTCCTCCAACACTAATTTGAAACAAATTCAACCAATGATCTATGATTAAAAACTCATTTTATCACTTTCTTGCAACTTGTCAAATTTGTGCCAAAGGGTCCTTTGATCGGCCTTAAAAACTGATCTAGACACCTGACCAAGCTTTGAAATCAACAACACTAAATCTCTATTCCACATACTTTTACCTCGTTGAATCTCGTCTCATGAAGAATTCAGAGTCAAAAGATATTCATTGTCAAAGTTGCCTTCTTAGAATCACTTGTAGATAAACATGTCAGAAAGCAACAAACTAGGTTTGGATTTGGTCTTGAAAACTGGGCAAATGGACACTTGGGGAAACAAAAACTGGGACATTGGTTATTTGTCATGAGGAGAGTATGGTTTTTCAATTTGGGCTCATGATGAATAATAGGACGAAATGGCGAATGGTCAAAGTAGGCTACTTGGATTTTACAGATTGAAACAATGGCAGAAAAGTGATTTTTGCAAATAGAATTAACCTCAAAAAGTGCAAATGAATTCGTCATGACTTAAAAACTAACACACTAGGAGTATTTTTGGAGGAAAACATAGTGGTACAATCCACTTGATCTCACCTATCACAAATCTCAAGTTATAATGTCCCAAACAAGGGTCTCGACAAATCTGTAAATGCTAACACCAGTAAAAAGATAGGAATTGCGTTTGGAATCGCATTTGAAAACTGATCAAACGGATTTTTCATGAGCTGAAACTTGAAACATAACAAGTCTCTAACATCTACAATATAGTGCAAAAGGAAATTTATCATTTTGGTCAACTGGTCAAAAATTATAGCACGTCAAACAGGGTTTCCCAGAATTCTAAACTAATTGCATCAGCATGATAATATTAAATGACCAACTTTGAGAGATTCAAAACCTAGTCAAACAAACTCAAAATGACTTGAAATATAAAACATAGGTTCTTGGATATGGACACTAGACACTCTCAAAGTGGTGAATCACAAAACATTTCTAGGTACAAGATATTCAGTTGCAAACACGACCTTCTATTGCTATTTGACACTTAGGGTGAAAATGCAGATATGACAATTGCTCAAAATGTGACTTCACGAAATGACTCGAAATGATGATTTAACTTCGCAGAACACTTGGATATGCTAAATGGAAGGTGTTAGAAACATTAAACACCTCATGGGGCTCAAAGTTACAACTGGGTACAATCTCATTAAAAGCGCTCATTTTCTCGAAAGTGCTCAAAATTTGGGCTATAAATTTGAGTGCCAACAGAGGGATTCTATAATTCTTAGGAAAGCTCAAGACCAAATCCTTTGACAAGACATGTAATCTCACAGAGGAAAAATGTAAATGGTGAACATCAAATTTGAAGTTCATAAGATAGAAATAGAGACAATTTTTTATATTGGCATGTTAAAACAATCATCATTGATTTTCTAGAAACATATTATTTGCATCACATATGGGAAAATTAATATGGGATACAAAATTGAATACATATAAAAATGATATCAATCCTAGAGAATAAATTAATTCATCATGTGGTCATGGTAGTGGTAGCATACTACAAGAAACATGCTTTGATTTGTCTACCTAGGTCAAAGATTTCAATAGATTGCAAGGACAAGACATTTGTGGGGTAATTGATGGCTAGAATATTTACATTGGCAAGAATAGTTTGAAAACATAACTTTCTTGGGGCCAAGGTAAATTTTTCCCTTGCAAAAGTAATTTCTACTTCTTGTTACATTTTTTAGGCTACTCTCATATTGCATCATTGGTTGACTACAAATAATCCCTATATCTATTTTCTCTTTTTCCTTGTATCAACTTGAAAATGAAAAATGAAAAAAACATTACACATAAAATGCATTCAATCAAGTTTTTTAATCTGCCATAAATTCCTATCATAAAAACATCATATCATATAATTAATAATTAATTATCATGCAATTAGTTTCTCCAAGCATTTGGTTAGTTCATGATTAAGAGTGAAATCTAGTAGTGCATGAATTAACAAAAATGAAAACATATTTCTTTCTACTAGCATGGATTTGTTCAATAAACCCACATTTCTCTTTTAGGGAAATTCATTGAGTCCAGAGGAAAATCCTTAAACTCATCCATAAATCAATATCTATTCAAATAAATATGAGAACAATTTTTTTTGTTTCAAAACTTCAAGACACTTCAAACAAAATATCCTTGTATTGTTTATGCAATGCCCATTTATTTAAAGCAAAAAACAATTAGAACTCTTTTTGAATTATGACTTATTTACTAACAAAAAAACTCTCTTCTTAAATAATCTATAAAACTCAAACAAGGCTACATGCTTATATGGAAAATAGAGTAAGATTCCTTAGATACTTAATCCAATTTCTCTAGATATAATCACTCTCCTATATATAATTTACTCTTACTAGCATTTACACAACTTGTTTCATGTATTTTATGTGGATGAGAGAATTTTTAATTATTACCAAGTATTTTCAATATGGATTTTTTAAGTCATTTTCTTTCCCTCTATGCTTTCTTTAGTGTCTTCCTAACATACCCCTTTCCTTCATTTGCAAAGAGATTACTAATTAAATTTTGAAAAGAAGAGAGGAATGGAGTGGGAGGGACCTACTTGCATTGTAATAGTTGTTAACTAGTATTTTGTGAAAGGTTGTAAAAGGGTATCCTTGTACATCAATTAGCAGTAGGAATTTGTTTGAATGCATTCTCAAGAAACTTAGTAGAAGAACACTACCAAGATTTTTAGTCATATAAATTATATCTCCAATTACTAGATGATCGTATGTATCCTCTATATACACTTATTTTCTTTTCTTTTCTTTCAAGAGTTTTGGGCATGCCTATTTGGGTTTATTTTTATTCATCTTGGTTCAATACAATTTTGGATAATTTAATTATTTAATTTTGAACATTTTGGAACTATTGTAAGGGCCTCCATGTGCAACTGAAAATTATGCCTTGATATTCTACACAGCATGTATAGAATCGTACCATTCCTTTGTTTTTGAGTGGAACTAATTTCTTGTTTGTTGGGTGTGTGATATATATTATATTTTATTCTATTCATAATTTTCAAGTATTAGCAAATAAAGTGACTTATGAAGACTTATCTTGTTCCATTGGCCTTCCTATCTTCGATTCATGGTGCTCTGAATTATTGCATCTTAAGTGTTGTTTCATTCAAAATTAACGAACACAACGAATCATAACAAGAGATAAACTCTACATACTGACACTATGATTTTTCAACTAGGGAAACCCTTGATTAGATTCAAAATTCCATTGGAGGTGCTATCCACAAGATAATTTACTAATATAAATTTTCCTTATGAAAGGATGTGACTCTTGCAGGAGCCAAATACAATGCAATCAATATAATAGTATTGGTTAAATGAAAGATCTCTATTAGAAGACCTTGAACCCTTGTTAGAAGTTTCAAACCCTATTAAAAGCTTACAGGAGGAGGGCAACTAAACCCACTATTAAACATAAATCTGTCAACAATGAAGAGTATATCTTATAGATAAAAAAATCCAATAGATGACCTAACAAATATTGCAACTCAATTTGCTAATATAGTTCATTTGAATCCCAAATCCAACATCCAACCCTATCTTTTCTTTTCTCTTGCATCATTTTTTCCTAAAATAGGTGGGAACATTACCCCAAGCCTACCTCTGAGATACTCAAAGGGGTCCTTAGCTAAAGTTTTTATAAAGATATCTATCATTTTTTCCTTTATGCTTACATATTCCAAACTAATCTCTTTTTTGGGGGTGAATCAATTGTGAGAAAATTAAACTTATATCCAAATTGTTAAATCCAAATTCAATAACTAAAACAATGAATCATAACAAGAGATAAACCATGCATAGTGACACAATGATTTTTTGACTAGGAAAACCCTTAATCAAAGGCAAAACCCCACTTGGGATGGTACCAACAAGATAATGTACAAATATAAATGCTCCTTATAAAAGGATGTGACTCTATTAGGATCCAAATGCAATGCAATCAGTACAATAGTACTAGTTATAGGAAAGGTCCCTATTAGGAGACCTTGAACCCTTGTTAGAAGGTTAAAATCCTATTGAAAGCTTATAGAAAGGAAATTGAACCCACTATTCAAATTGCTTTAGTTCAAAATAAAGATTATATATTATGAAAAGCAAATCCAATAGTTGAAGTGACAAATATTGTAACTCAATTTGTCAATATAGTTCCTTTGAAGCCCAAATCCAACATCTAACTCTATCTTTGCTTTACACTTGCATCATTTTTTCTAAAATAGATGGAAACATTACTCTAAGTGTACCTCAAAGGTACTCAAAGTTTTCCTTAGATAATTCTTTTATAAAGATATCTTCTATCTATTCCTTTGTGCTTACATATTTTAAACTAATCTCTTTTCTGGGGGTGAATTAGTTGAAAAAAATTTAAACTTATATCCAACTTATTAAATCCAAAATATGCTCCTTTCACATTGATGGAAACAATCTTCCATCTAAATATAATTTTTCGAATATCCTCAACTTATATAGCCTAGACATGGTTTGATATTAATGATACTTTCTCATTTTCTATTCTCTCCACCTTGGATAAAAAAATTCATTGCATGCATCTCTCCCCCTTTATTTTCTTCTTAATGTTTTCCATTTTTTATCACCCCCTTTGATATCAATGGAAAAGGTGTCAATATACCAAATATCAATCTAAATTACGTACATTAGATTAAGCCAATCTCAAATACTATATGGCAATAGGTACTATTATACAAAAAAAAAAACATTTCATAAGATTTTATAATCAACACTTCTCATTTTGACCACTTCCCCATAGGATTATTTCCAAGCATCATGTCCAACTGTATGAATAGTGCTCTGATTGTACTAGACTAATGTAATCTTGGATCAGTTATTCTAAAACAAGTGGGAACATTACCCCAAGCATCCCTCTAAGATACTCAAAGGTATCCTTAGCCAATGTTTTTATAAAGATGTGTGTTATCTATTCCTTTGTGCTTACATATTCCAAACTAATCTTTTCTTTTTGCAAATTTCTCTCTCAAAAAATGATACTTAATAGAAATATGTTTACACTTTGAATGTAAAACTAGATTCTTTAACATACTCACAGTAATTGGGATATCGAAATCAATAATTTTATGTTCAAAGAATTCAATTCCAATAGCCTTCATCATTTTCTTCATCCACATTATCTAATTAGAATTGATTGCTTCTACAACATATTCTACTTCTCTTCTGGATTATGAAATACAATCTTATTTCTTACTTAGCCAAGAAACCAATATGCCACCAAGAAAGAAATCACCACCACTTGTTTTCTTCCTATCATGAACATTACCTACCCAATTAGCATCAATATATACACATAATATAAAATCATTAGATTAGTCATACCATAAGCCAAAGTATGATGTTCACTTCAAATACTTGAATATCCTTTTAACTATTGCTAAATGTGTCTCTTTAGGGTCTTCTTGTAATATCAAAACTATTCCAACTACATTTTCTATATCTCACCTTATATGTGTAAATTATTACAATCTTTTAATTGTAGAATTTTACCTTGTTTGCATAGCACTAGGATACTCATCCTTTCTTGACAATTTGCATCTAATCACCATAGGTATTCCAATAGGTTTATAATTTTTGAAACCAAATCTTGACAATAAATCCTTAAGATACTTAGTCTAAGATATAAAAATGTCATCTTTACTCTATTTTATTTGCAATCCAAAGAAATATTTCATTTACCCAATCATAAACATCTCAAATTCATTATTCATTTCATCAAATAATTCTCACTAGATTCATTGTTGCCTCGAAAAATAATTTCACCAACAAATATGACAATGATCAATAATTCATTTGAATTTGTCCTTAAATACAAGTTATTGTTTGCATTACCTTTCTTGAAGCCCAACCTCTGTAAGTGTTTGTGTAATCTTGCATACCATGCTCTAGGTACTTGCTTTAATCCATATAATGCCTTCTTCAATTTGTGTACCTTGTATTTTTCTTCAATTAGTGGGAAACCATCATGTTTTTCAATGTATACCTCTTCCTCAAGTTTGTCATTCAAGAAATCTAACTTCACATCCATTTGATATATGTTGAAGTTCTTGTTAGATGCGTAAACCAAAAAATTTCTTACTCCTAATCTTGCAACTAGAGAAAAGGTTTCCTAGAAGTCTATACCTTCTTGTTATCAATAACCTTTATACACTAACCTTTCTTTGTTTCATACAACTTCACCTTGCTCATTCATCTTGTTTACGAATACCCATTTTATACCTATAACATTCTTGTCTCTTAGTATAGGGACCAACTCCCATATCTTATTATTTTGAATCTAATTAAGTTCTTCTTTCATAGAATTTAACTAAAATTCATCTTTGCATGACTCATTAGTATTCTTTTGTTCAACTCTTGAAAAGAAACAAATTTCTTCTCTTACCTTCTTTCTTATCATTACTCATTTTTTGTTATGGAAAATGATTGAATCTTCAGGATGATTCCTTGAAACATACTTTGTCATTCTTCTCTTCTCTCTAAACTCTTCTTTAGGTTCCAATCTTGGTTTATCTTCAATCTATACCTATATATCATTATCCAATTCAAATAATTATTCTTGTTCTGCAATTTGATTATTCATGTCTCTGATTTGTGCTAGATTGTTTTTCTTCTAAATCATAGTCAACAATCCTCTCTTGCACCTAAACATTTTTTAGTGACCTTCACATATTTACTTTCAACTATTGTCCTTAATCTCTTTTTAAAGCATCAATATAATTTTCTCTTAGTAGAATAACCAAGAAAGATACCCTCATCACTAATAGGATAAAATTTCCCTATATCATATTATCTCTAGATATAACATTTTCTTCTAAAAAGTTTGAAGTACTTCATAGTAGATCTATGATCAAACCATAAATCATAAGGAGTCTTACATATACCCTATCAGATATGAACTTTTTTCATAGTGTATACTACTGTGGTAACTACTTCTATCCAATAAACACATTATAAATTACTTTCTAGCATCATTTCTCTAGCTACTTCACTTATTTCAATGTTCCTTCTTTTTGCTATACCATTCTAATGTGAGTTTTAGGAGTTGAAACCTATCTTCTAATTCCTTTGTCTTTACAAAAATATTTAATCTAATTTGATGCAAATTCTCCTCCTCTTTCAAATCTCAAACATTTGATTCTCATACCAGATTCATTTTCAACTTTAGCATTGAATGTCTTAAATTTGTCAAAAGGTTTTTTTTTTTTCTTAAAAATTCAACCCATGTCATTCTTGTATAGTCATCAATGAAAATAATGAAATACCTTTCACCATAGAATATTCTTTTCACTATAGGTTCACACAAATTTGTATGAATGATCTCCAACTTCTCTAAAGTAGTGAATACCTTTCTAGTAAATGATCTCTTATTTTGTTTATCCATCACACATTCCTTGCACTTAATGTTAGAGAGTTTTACAATCTTTGTTAGATCTCTTATAGAATTAGTATTACTTACCTTCACAATGTTATCAAAGTTTATATGAAAAAATATTTTGTGCCATAACCAAATGTCATCAACTTTAGCAACCAAACTACTTATCTTAGTAGGATTCAACTAAAAAATATTACTTCTAGTTCTTGTACTTATACTAATCATTTTTCCATGGTTTTCCTGTATTGTGCATGTTTGGTCAATAAATTGTAGAATATAGACTTGGTAAACAAGTTGTCCAACACTCAACAAGTTATTATAAAATATACATCCTCAGTGTAAATTTTCCATCAAGTGTAATCAATCTATTTACCTTAATAAGACATGGAGCATTATTTCCAACTCTGATTGCACCACTTTCATAACTGTTAAACTCAACAAATTTATCTTTGCCACATGTCATGTCATGTAAGCATGCACTATTTATCATCTAATCAAAATTCATTTCTCAATCTGTGATACAAGTGTGTTCTCTTCTCTGACAGGAAATTATTCCTTAATAGTAGGTAACCCTATCTCATTTTCATTATCACTATCTAACAAATTAATTTCATTGAATTCTATTTCATCATCACTAGCATAGAAACTATCTTTTGGAATCTTTGACTTGTAAGCTTTCTTATGCTTAACTTGTCTTTCTCTTTTAGGATTGATACAAAAATGACCAAATTATTTGCAATTCGAACAAGAAAAATCTTGCTCACCTTTAAATTCTCTGTTCAGAATCAATGAAACAATTTCATCAATTTTCCTTTCTTCTTCCTCCATTTCTACAAAATCTCTACCATAATCACAACCATAACTTGTACTCTGAGTTACTCCATTTTATCATTATGTACACTAGCTTTGAAAGTTTTCTCAACTCTAGGTTGTTTATCTTTTATTCTACTAGATTCAAATGCTTATAATTTCATAGTCAAAGTCTCTCTATTAAATTCAAGATAAAGTGGAATAACTTCTTGTATTTCAATCACCTTAGTATATAATAAGAAGTTCAAGATCTCAAAATGTTGTAGCATACCCCATCTTTTGATATTGTTCCTGTAGAGCCTTTTATTCCTATGATAATCTTAGTAATCCTCTTAATATATGACCTAATAGATTCATCTTCTTTCATTATGGCACTTTCAAACATAGATTTCCAATTATTTAACCTTTCTCATTTTGTATATGTATCACCTTCATAAATTTTCTCTAATCTATCCCAAATTTCAAAAGCAATTTGTAGACTCTTTACCTCAATGAATATTATTTTTAAAAGTGTATCTAGATCTATTCTTCCTTGCATACATGTTAAATATAAAGATCTTCTTTCCTTAGACTTCTAGTCTTTGTGATCAACTAGTAATAAATCCCCATGTAGATCAAATGAGTTCTCATCTTGTTCTTCCAAATTTCATAGTTGTCTCCATCAAATTTTAGACTTTCCTTCCTCAATGTTAGGGATCTCCTCAAGCATCTAAGCTTCCTTATTAAAGAGGTCATGATGGTCTAATACCAATTGTTAGAAATTAAAATACAACTACGGGGGGTAGGGGATAAATGAGTTCTAAGAAAATTAAACTTATATCCAACTTTAATAACCAAAACAATAAAGAAAAAAAAGAGATAAAACATACACAATAATACAAGATAGTGTAATAATATGGACATTCCTTGTGAAAGGATGTGACTGTGTTAGAAGCTAAACATAATGCAATCAGTATAATAGTCTTGGTTAAAGGACGAACCCCTATTAGGAGACCTTAAACCCTTGTTAGAAATGTCAAACATTATTAAAGACTTATAGAAAGTCAACTGAACCTACTATTCAAACTACTTTAGTCAACAACAAAGAATAGATCTTCAGGATTAGAAAAAAAAACCCAATATCTAAACTAACCAATATTGCAACTCATTTTGCCAATATAGTTCCTTGAATTCCAAATCCAACATCCAACTTTATCTCTGCTCTTCTCTAATCAAATTTGCATCCTTGACACACAACTATCATAAAATAGCTTCAACACAAAAATAAAAAAACACCCAAGTTAAAAATCTTTCCTTTATACCCTATCCAAATGACTAATAAGGTCACCATGTTAAGGCTATCCCAATATACTTTAAGTTTTGTTGAGGGATTGACTACATTCTTCACCCTAAGTTGGTCAAAATATTCTAGATTTTGACTTTTCTAATGATTACATAGGAATTCATTAAGGCTTACATGCATTCTCAAGAATTATAAAAAAATTTGCAATAGTGTTTCTACATGTTACAATAGATGTAACACTTCATCCAATATAGATCAATGCATTTGGCCAGTCAGCTTAATACCTTAGTAATGAAGGATTGGACATCCTTCCACAATGATTTTATGGTCAAACAACATCATGTTTTTTACTTAAAACAATACACTGACTTCATTTAATTTATCAATCTAGGAGCACAAGCTTGAGATGATGACTACAAAGTATATACTCTAATTCTTATTTAAGTCATTATAACTAAAGCAAAGGAAATGCTGAAGAAAACCTATGCTAGAAATTGAAACAAAAACTTAACTTAAAGCTTAAGATAATGCTATAAATGATAAACCTATCTATACACCTATGATGCAGGAATAGTTCATTGATTATGTTATTAATGGTTGTAGGAGCAAAAAATTTCTACCTTGTAAGGAAATAAAAATGAAATGAAATCTATTCTAATAGAATAGTTCACTCACCAAGTGGGTCCCCTTGGATGAGTTAATAGAAAGACAATCTATATAAAAGATGTAGACTTGAACTATGCATTCTATTCATTCATGCTTGAAAGATTACACTTGATTAAAAATAGTATCACACTCTGCTACTATGAAAATAAACTTATTCTATTCTCTTCCAACTAATTGCACTCAAGGCTACAATAGTCATTATTTAAAAGGAAACTACAACTACTTCCAAACTTTATGATCACTCCATTAATGAGGATCAATTACAGACTCATAAAGCTTGAAATAGAAACAACATTGACCACAAAATAAATCCATTAGGAATATAGTAAGTAGTGGAAGCTACATTCATGCACTACAACAATAGAAAGAAATGAATGACTCAAATTTAGCATTGAGGTGTTGATCTTTGAATATTTATGGAAAATATCAACAAAACAATTAATGCACACCCAGCTTCCACATACATATATTTATTTCATCATCAAAATTAGAGAAAAGGTGTGAAGTTCAAATTACCACTCTTGCAAATCCTATGACTACAGGAGGAAAATTTCCCAAAACATAGCATACATGGGAAAACATTTATCAACATGTAACATTACTTCATTATACCATTTTTTTCCATAGGTTCAAGAAAACATAGCATATTTGAACTATCCATACTTCTACTTCATGTCTTAACACACACACACACATATATATGAACATAAGTTCATCTTCTTAAAACCATAAAATCATGACTATTTTTGCAAGCTAACCACTTAAAAACAAGATAAAAGTATCTTAGAACAATGGCCTTTTGGAGGCCCATCAGCATTTCACTAGCACAATTAACATCCAATAAAACGTATTAGACATTTTACTTATGCAACCTCTCCAAAATAATCTCCAAGATAATCTATTATGAACATAGCATCATGAACATGTCTTAAACCATGGTCCAATTCTTCTAACCTTAATTCAACTTTGCATATATGATACAACCAATCTCCTAGCAACTATCTCTAACAAAATTTCCTTCATATTGGCCTACTACTAGTCTTCAACAAATGAACTATAACTCATCCAATACATAATATAACTATAAGTGAACATAGATGTAGCATTTAAACTCATCCATAAACACAATCTTAAGCTCACACAACTTAACCTATTATGTGCCAACTTTGCTAACTCAATATGCCACAATGATGTACAAAATCACCTTTTATCATGAACACAAATGTTGATGTCTACTAATTTATCCTTTAGCTCTCTTATGTCTTGATGATCGATCACAAAGTTTGATCCAACTCACTGATGTGAAAAGTCTAACACAATGATGAAGGGTGCTCCCCTTAAAACCATAAATCCATAATAGAAAAAAGGAATAATAGAAAATGTGATAAAAAATATGGACTTCTTATTTGCACCACAAATGTAGAATTACAAAAATCACAACTACAATATGCTAACCCACATGGGTGCCTTCATTACAGTAATCTATAAGACAAGCTACCAGCTATCACCCAAAGTTGTTCTAGACAATGTTTGAGCCTTTCTTAAATAGGTCATTTTATGTGACATGAGAAGGTTCTAGACATTGAAACTTAATACCTAGGGCCAATAGACCGTAAGAATACATATAGAGTTGGCCAAATACATCTTTGACAATTATTTTACATATTTTAGATAGCCCAACTTTGAAAGGCCATAACTCACGAATCGTTGCTCTGATTGGCCATTATAACCACATTTCAAAAATGCCAGCTCATGATCTACAGTCTTAGGATAGTGCAAATGCCTTTTAGATGATTTTTTGAACCTCATCTAGGCACTCTAACGTCTCCACTAGTGAGCCTAAAGATTTTTCAAAAAAAAATTCCACTAAAAATCCATAATAACTTCTCTGATACTTAACTTGGAGCAATGATATTTTTATGGTAGCCTTACAACTCTAAAATGAACCTTCATGTAGAAAATGAGAACATTCTAAGCTCACATGACAAACTTACTAAAAATAGAAAGATCCCATAAATAGTAACCACCCTATCTACTAGTCCTTATTAAAATAAAAAAGACTGAAAAGAAAATATTTTTTGGGTGATGCAAGATTGCTCTTACACCCAAGATGCTCCTACATCAGACACCCAAGGTATTTGGAGAAGTGACTCCATCACGTCTCAAGTGTTCAAAGGAAAACCAAGATAATTAACCTCCTCTTTTGCTAGCCATGATGAGTCCTCTACTGGCCTCCCTTTCCATTTGACTAGGTATTCCTCATAATTTTTGTTATGTGTTCTTTTGCCAACATGACTATCCAGTATCTCCTCAATCTCCTTTGTAATTGAACTAGCTACTAGAATACTCCACTGTGCTTCTACAACTTCATCTCCTTCATAATACGTTGTCAAATCTAAAATATTAAATACTAGTGAAATATTCAATTCAGCAAGTGACTCCACTTCATAAGTATTTCCAAAATCATGTCTTTTCACTATCTTGCATGATCCAAACTTCTTCATCTTTAGCTAATTATATGTACCCACTAGAAAATGCACTTTTCTCAAATGAACCATGACTTCATCTCCAATTTAAAATTCCTTATACCTCCTTTTCACATTTTCCTTAGCCTTATATTGTGTATTCATCTTTATGATGTGCTTCCTCACCTCCTCATGGATGTTCTTCAAATGTTCAGCAAATTCTTGTACTTTAGTACTATTGATCTCTTATTTGTCCAACTATCTCAATTCAAAAGCATTTCAAGGACTACTCTCATATGCAATCTAGAATGGTGATTTACCAGTATTCCTATTGAAAAAATTATTATATGCAAATTTTGACTGTGGTAAAATCATATCTCATCCTTTTGGTTTATCTTCAACCAAACATCTCAACAAGTTTCCCAAATACCTATTCACCACTTCTATTTTTTCATCAATCTGTCGATGATGCGATGAACTAAACTTCAAATCTATCTTCAATTTCTTCCATAACATACTCTAGAAATACCCAATAAATTTGGTATCTTGATCTAAAACTATACGCTTTGGAAAACCATGTAGTCTTACCACTTCTCTAAAAAATAACTCCACCACATGAACAACAACACTGATCTTCTTGCAAAGAAAAAAGATTGCCATCTTTGAAAACTTGTCAACCACCACAAAAATAGAATCATGTCCTCACTACATCCTCAATAATCCAAGAACAAAATCCATGCTAAAATCCTCCCACAGCTTCGCTGGTATAGGTAATGGCTAATACAATCCTGTATTCTACTTCATTACTTTCATCATTTGACATACTCTACAATTGTGGCTAGTAATAATTCTTAGTAACCAAAGCTATGGTTTTATCTCTACCAAAATGTCTAGCCAATCCTCCACTATGCTTCTCTTTGTTGAGATTCTCTCTCATTGGACTTCTGGGAATGCACATCTAGCTTCCTTTGAACAACATACTATCCTGGATCATGAAATCCAACCACTTTGTCCTATCAAGTGTAACAAGTTTGCTTCCATGCTTCACCAAAATCAAGATCATCTAAATACAATGTATTGAGTTCCTTAAACCCAACCATTTGTATTTGCATTTCTATTAGCAAAAGTTGTCTTCTACTAAGAGCATCTATAACTTTGTTAGGCTTCCCAATCCTGTGTTTCAAAACAAATGTATAACTCTACAAAACTCAATCCACTTCAAATGCCTTTGGTTTAATTTTCCTTGACTATTCAAATATTGCAAAGCATAATGATTAGTATACAAAACAAACTCCTTAGGAAGAAGATAGTGTCTCCACTTCTTCAATTCTTGAACTACAGCATAAATTTTTTTTATCATAAATAGAATATTTTCTTTTTGCATTATTCAACTTCTCACTAAAATAAGCAATAGATCTACCCTCTTGGATCATAACAACTCCTATTGTAGGACCACTAGCATCACAATCTACTTGAAACACCTTGTTAAAATCAAGAAGTGCTAAAATAGGTTGCTCAATAAATTTTTATTTCAACAAATTAAAACTCTCATCTTCTCTTATAGTCCACTTAAATTCTTTCCTATCCCCTCTCATTGTTTCAGCCAAGGGCCCACAAATAATGCTAAAACCTCTTATGAAATTTTTATAAAAACTAGACAATCCATGAAAAGATATTACCTCTATCACACTATTTGGAGTAGGCCATTCAAGGGTAGCCTTCACTTTCTCTAGATCCATTTTCAGACCTTCTTCTAAGACTACAAATCTTAGGTACACCAACTCCTTCTTTATAAAACTGCACTTCTTTAGGTTTACTAGCAACCTTTCTTCCCTTGACTTATCAAACACCTTGTGAATATGGATCAGATGCTCCTCCAATGTCTCACTGAAGATTAAAATGTCATCTAGGTGAACAATAACAAACTTACTAAGAAATTCCTCTAGTACCTCATTCATGAGCCTCATGAAAGTGCTCAGGGCATTGGCTAGCCCAAAAGGCATGACTAACCACTCGTATAGACCTTCTTTGGTCTTGAGAGGAGTCTTCCACTCATCACCTTCTTTGATATGAATCTGAGCGTACCCACTATTCAAATCTATCTATGAAATACTCAGCTCCACTCAAACAATCCATAATATCATTTATCCTTGGCATTGGAAATTTGTACTTGATTGTGATCTTATTGATAGCATAAGAATCTGTGCACATCGTCCATTCTCCATTCTTCTTTGGTGCTAATACATTTGGTACAAAACATGGACTTTGACTCTCTCAAATAAAACCCTTCTGCAATAGCTCATGAACTTGTCTTTTTAACACTTCATTTTCTACTAGTGTCATTCGATGTGTTGCCTTGTTTAGAAAACTAGTTCCTAGAACCAAATCCATCTAGTGACTGATCTTCCCCATTGGGGGCAATCCATCAAGTACATTATCTAATATAATATCACAAAAACTCTCCCAACATATTTGCAACTTTTGTAGTTACTGTAGACACCCAAAAATTGGCAAAGATTTAAAACACTGCAAATTGAGAGGAAGATAATAGACTTTCAAATTAAGGATTACATTAGGCTATTAATTAATTAAATCATCTATCAAATTAATAAGACCTAAACCAACTTCAAAAAGAGGAGAAAAATAATTTAAAATCACAAAATGAAATTCAAAAAGGGAGAAGGAAAAAGATAAACTTTTGAAAATAAATGGAACTTTTATTAAATCAATAAATCGATTTATCCTCACAAAAATGAAAATCCTCCTTTTCCATTTAAAAGAATTGGAAAAATCCTCATTTATCCTCAAAATCAAGTCTTTTGGACTCTTCCTCTTATCTCTTATGAGATATTTTCAATTTTAAATCCATCCACCAGTGAAAGGTAAAAACCAGATTCTTACCCCAACCCCTTTTAAAATCCTATAAATAGAAGGAGAATTCAAGAGCAAAGGGACCCAGGTTTTAGGCATATGCATTATAGGCATATTCAGAGTTGTCATATTGAACATATGAGCATTGTTATTCTGGCAAGTTTATGTCATTTTGATAGCATTTTAGCTTTGTTTTCATGTTATTTTGTATCATTTTAACACATGTTTAGCTTATTGCATGTCTATTTTGATAGTATTCTAAGAGTTGTTACTCACATATAATCTATATTTTCATCTTAGATCTGCATTTTAAGCATACTCTCATTCTAGAACTATCACTATGATGTTGATCTAAGAGCATTCTTAGTGGTTGTAGTTAGGAAAATATGAGACAATCGTAGAGTTTACATTTTGACAATGATTTCTTGGGTTTAGTCTAGTTTGTTGTCATTTTATCTGCACTTTGCATTAAAGTTTCAAAAATACGTGAATATTCCATGTGCAAAATGCTGCCCACTATGGGGCTTCATATTAAAGCCTCCCTATTCTTCAATTTTTCTTGCTAATTTTTTTTTTTTTTAGATCTATTATTTTTCTTTTAGATCTACATTTTTATCTAGTTTTTGGTGCAAATTTGACCTTTTACAAGTTTTATAGTGTGTGGGAAGCTTCATAACAAGATCAAAAAACTTTCAAAGATGTCTCCAAGCTCATGAAGATTAGATCTATCACACCCTTGATGCAGTGATGCTTTTGCACACTATTTTAATGCTTTTTCCTAGTCTTTTAATGCATTTTCTCATTCTTATAGTGCATTTGATCATTCTTATAGCACATTTGACCATTCTTATAGTGCATTTGCTTATTATTATAATACATTTGTTCATTCTTATAGCACACATGAAGATTCTTACTACGCATCTACAACTTTCTATGATGCATATGTTGTTTTTTGTCATACATCTAATCCAAGCTATTAAACTTCACATCTAACATTTAGATCTAATTTTTTATTGTTTACAGACCTCATCTAAGCTAACAAGAGCTCTTAGGTTATTAGAAACACACAATAGGAATGAAGACCCTCAAAAATGTGCCTAGCCTTTGCTAGCTCCAAAACAAGTAAGTAGATTTGAATCTTCATAAATTAGATTGTCGCATTTTTTTTTCAAAACTATAATATATTCTAAGTAGTACAATTGACCTCACTGATCTAATTAGAAGTAGGCCTATGCTTTCAACTCATGAGAGTTGATCAAAATGCCAAACCTTCTATGAGGGTTAGTAATATTTGAATGAGGAAAGAACCCACACATAACTTAACTAGGAGCCCCTTCAATCTTCTGTAGTATAAGGGCTAGAAATTGAATAATTATGTCTATTGTGTTTAGGAGGTTAGGATAGTAGAGATATTTTCCCACTCTCCTAGAGATCAAATTCCTAGACATGTTTATGATTTCCATTTTCTTACTTTCCACTAGGTATGATTACTTAGCCATAGAAAGGCTACCTCCTAAGTTACCTTAGCAGGGCCAGTGAAAGGGAGTGCCTCCCAATATTGCATTCTCAATCAAATGGAAGCCACCCATGTTTAGAACATAGCCTTCTTCTAGTAGTCCCATAGGTGATTGTGCCAAACCTCCTTAGCATTGGTGGGAAGCTCTCTATTATAGGAGAGGTAAATCCAAACATTGATGGTCAAAAACTAAAACCCACTAGTCACCAGTTCTAGACAAACTTGTTAGGAAGCCCTTTTCTTCCATTTTCTAGGTGTGTGTGATTTTATATTTTATTGTGGCTTCTACTATTGTGATCAGATGTGTTTTAAATATTTAGTTACAAAGTCTAGTTTGAATCAGAGTCCTTCCAAAAGATGTAACTAAAAACTGATATTGACAAACCAAGTTCAAAACTAGAACATTGTTGAAAGACTCTGAAACATTGCGTCTACCACTCTGAAAAATGCATCTGGATGATTCTATGATGTGTTTGAACTTTGTCATAGTGCATATAACTTCAAAAAAGTGCATCTAAAGCTTTAAATAGCTCATTTTCCTTGCATAACAATGCATATGATAGATAAAATAGCACATTTGGACATTTAGATAGCACATATGATCAGCGAAATAGCGCATATGATCAATAAAATGCACATTTGATCAATCTTGTGACATGTATGAGAAAGAACCCAAAACAAAGCCTATCTACATACATGACACTTGAAAATAAGCAATGGATTTAGATACCCTCTTTGGCATTGATATTTTCCAAGATTGAGAGATCCTTAAATTGCCCAAAACCATTTTTGAAACAAGAAAAGCTACAAACATCATTATTAATCTATTAGTCATTATTGCTTCACCTTGCATATCAAGCCAAAAATGTCTAGAGACACACATCCTTTTCATACCTGACTTTATGAAAGTTAACTTACCCTATCAACATTACCAAATACCTTGTCCAACCTAGCTTCTTACTCCAAATGAATCAGGATCAATGAAAACCCTATTATTGTGAAAATGCATAAGAATTAAAGGAATCCTATTCACATTTCATGCCACTGCATAAAATTGGTATAGCCACAAAGTTGAAATGTTCACCTATATGGGTGAGTGCTAGAATAGATAGAAAAACCATCAAACATGCAAAACCTCTAGATCACATTGAACTTGTCAAACCAACAGATTGTTCACCAAACATTGTTACCCACAAGTTGTCCCTATTCAACTACAGTTCAAAACACTTTGCCAAAATGGGTTCATCTAATATGTGGAATGAAAAGAGCATTGAAACTAAAATTGAAGACTTTCAACAAAATCCCAAACTTGTCTATATCATGGACAAGATACTTGAGAAACAAAAAGAATGCTACACATTAGCATTAGCATTCAAGGTGTGAAATTGCCATCCAAATTTGATGTGACCAATTTGAAACAAGATGAAGAAGAGTCACCCTTAGATATTGCCACAAAAAAATTACAAGACTTACAATTAGAAATGGAAAGGATGAAGTGAGGGAAAGTACAAACCGTAGAATTGAGCCTTGAAAAGGTGTGCCCTCTTCCATTTGATAAAAGCATTACCTTCACACCTTTCCCTCAAAATGTGCAAATACCAAAATATGATAAATAGTTTTGGTAAATTAGATCCACAAGATCACCTTAGAAAATTCTATATGCTAAGTATGGAGTTTTTCCATGACATGAATTATTTCCCAAGAGCCTTGGGGGGCAAGCCATGGGGTGGTTCTCCAAGCTACCCTCCAACATTAAAACCTTTGACCAATCGGCTTCCATTTCTATTGCCAAATATTCCTATAATATCGAAAGGGAAGTTGCAATGATCAATTTTTGTAACACAAAACAACTTCCTAGTGAATCATTCAAGGTCTTCCTACAATAGTGGATACATACATTTGCCAAGTATCATAGAGACATACTAGACAAAGAGAAGACAAGCATCTTCATCAATAGTCTCTCAAAACCTGTGAATTACTGGCTCCAACTCCAAGGGCCTAAATATTTTAAGACTACCTTAGAAAATGAAACTAAGGTAGAAGAAACCTTGATAAAAAATGGCATTATCAAATTATCTAAAGATGGTAAGGGTTTCTCCAAAAATTCCACATAGAATCACAATTTATCTGATCAGTCCACTGACAAACAAAAATTGTGGTGGAGAAACAACAACAAAAACACTGCCAATGATGGGGTGGTTGAAGCCAACCATGTCAAACCTCAAACTCAACCCCCTCTAAATCAACTGTGTCCTATTTTCAACAACACCAATCCAAAAACACCTCAACAAGTTAATGCTCGTCCATTTTCCCAATGTAATATGACAACTTCCTTGACATCTAATCAACAAGTTGCTTATAATCAAGCTCCTCCTCCATGAAGATATTAGTCTTCTAATATACCCAAGAAGTATACACCTATCAGGGTGTCTTATTAGAGTGCTTTACAAACCCTCTTGTCCAATGGACTCATTGTACTACTTGAGCCCAAACCCTATGAACCCCAAGTCAAACCAAAGTGGTGGAATTACAAGCACATTTGTGTCTATCATCAAAATAAGGAGCACTTAACAAAGAATTGTTTCACCCCTAAGGGGGCCATAAATTTTTTTTACAATGGAACTATTGAACTGAATAACCTTAGCAACAATGAAGACCATACAACCTTCAAGAACCCTTTCATGAGTCATGAAAAGGGTGAATCCTCTAGTGCTAATTAGAAGGCACCTCCTCATGATAAGGTTGATTATGCACATCACTATGATAACACCAATGACATCATCTTCGGATTTGATGATACCATAAATGCCATCGTAATTAAGGATAAAAACATGAAACAATCATCAAATGTTGTTACCCAAGGCAAGGCCTATAAAGTCATTTTACCAGGACCCATGACAAATTATGATCATACAACTACAATTTCCTCCTTGCCTAAATATAGCTTGGTCAACTAGTTACTTAAGACTCCCTCTCATATCAAAGCCTTAGTACCAAATGACCTGGATGTGAGTAGGTTTCAAAATAGGGTCTACAGTCTTGTGGCTCCTCATTGCATCTCCTTTTTATCCTAAGATGACATGTCCATGATCTAGCCATAAAAGTTCCCTCTGCATGTTGAAGTCTTTATCCATAGAAATAGAGTTAAGAGTATTGGTTGATGGTGGGGCAGGTCTCAACATTTGCACACTAAATTTAGTGAAAGCCCTAGGATATATGAAGAATATTGTTGATCCAAGGAAGAAAATCACCATCAAAGCTTATGATGATGAGGAGAGATCCTCCTAAGGCATGGTTATTCTACTAATCAAGGTAGGACTAGTTGTGAAAGAAACTATTTTTCAAGTCTTTGACTTGCAATTAACTTATACCATCCCATTAGGAAGACTGTGGATTCATGACATGCAAGTTGTTCCCTCCACTTACCATCAATGTCATAAATTTCCATACATGGGTCAAGAGGTGACCATACCTGGGAACCAAAACTTTACACAATATTATAACTCCCTTGTTCCTCATAAAAGGGAAGAAACTAGCACCCCAACAGATGACATCAGTTGGTCCACATTGATTCTACCAGCCAAAATAACAACCACTCATCTACATCAACTAAGGGTAAAGAGAAAGTTGGTTGTTCAAGTTCTTCTCTTCCTTCCCAATCATCATCAAAGGACCTTAAATAGTCACATTATGACAAAGTAGACAAGTTAATGAGAGAGTTTGATAGGAAGTGTAGACTGCAATGTAGAGGGGTAGGTGAGTATTCAATCTCCTTATTTGATCCTTCACTTTCTCCAAGATCTCATGGCAAACCATCATCCACCACTAGAACTTATCATGCACATTTTTTTAAGGAAAATCAAGTACCCCCAAGCATAATAGAAGAAATCAATAAATAAAATATTGAGATCTCCCCCCATCTATATGGAAAAGGTTTTGATCTAATGAAAAAGATGGGATATATGGGAGACGCTCCCTTAGGGAAAGGGAAAGGCATTGTTGAACCACTTGTAGCATAGTTCCAATGAAAAAAATCCAAAATAGGGGTAGGGTATAGCAAACAAGGCAAGGCACAGATCACCCTTGAGTCTCATCCCAAGTACAATGATTCCATCTCTTCCACTTTGGCATGAGTGCCAAAAGAAAGGGTTGGTAATAACAAGAAGGCAACTGATATAATAAATGTAAAGCTATCACTCCCCAATTCAACCACACAAGAGAACCGGTCATGGATACCTCCAATAATGAAGAAAATGATGATTCCACTAAATGTGAGTTTGAATCATTATCTAAAGAGTCCATCCACAAAAAAGAATGTGATGTTGTTCACATTCTTGCATCCCATGATTTCATTCCACAAGGATCACCCCTCTCGTCTGGGTCTTACTTCACCAAGAGCTAGAGTACAAAAAAAAACTTAGGGGCTACTACAAAATAAACATGTCACACCACATCATATGAGGATGATGAACATATTGAAGGGTTTTAGTTTCAAACCCTATTTCTTGACTTCTTTTTAGTAGAAGTTGAAGATGACTACTATGAGTCGCTTGTGAGCTCTACTTTTCCTAACACCTTAGAGGAAGCACATGTCATAGACCTAATTGATATAGCATATGAGAAATCTAATGAGATCATGTCTTTCAACCTCATAGAACCCTTTTCATATTATGAATCACTCTCCCTAGTCCATCTTGAACTCATTAGCTAGGATACAAATGAGCCTCACCATATTCCCCATTTTGACACTGACCACAATGTCTTTGTCTACCTTAATGTGGTTGAACCATCTCATCCATAAAGAATATAAGAAATTCACATAGTTGGGTCTAATATCAATCATCTCAGTCATACTAGAATAGGCCAAGCAATCCACAGCCTTGAGGATCACTACCAAGTTGTATCTGATCTTGACAAAAAAATGGAAATAAATAGAAGTGATGCATCCAATGGTGAAAACCCAACTATGGAACCCATGGATGAGATGATTGATACCTTACCTGAGCACTCTAAGGAAAGATCATCCATCTTAATTGAACAAACTAAAAAATTCAACATTGCTTCAAAGTAGGAACCAAGGATCATCTAGTTGGCATAGTCTTTAAGCATAGAGGAAAGAACGACATTTATTCACTTCTTCAAAGAGAAGCAAATAAAATTTTCATGGTCTTACATAGACATGCCAAGATTAGACCCAACTTTAATCCTCCATCACCTCAAAATTTCTTCAGAGGTCAAGCTAGTCAAACAAAAACTCCAAAAAATGCATCCATACATAGTGCAACTACTCAAAGTAGAATTAGAGAAATTAATTAGTACCAACTTCATCTAGCCCCTAGCATATACATCATGGATATCAAATATTGTGCCCATATCAAAGAAGGATGGAAACATACACATCTACATTGATTTTTGGGATGTAAACAAAGCATGTCCTAAAGATAATTTCCCCTTCCCAACATTAACACCATCGTAGATCTAATAGTGGGTCATTCCATGTTTTCACTTATGGATGTATTTTCAAGGTATAATCAGATTAGAATATCTCTAAAGGACCAAGAGAAAATAATGTTTACTTGTGCATGGGGTACATTTTTTGGAATGTGATGCCCTTACAGCTTAAGAACACAATGGCCACCTATCAATGGGCCATGAGCACTATCTTTCATGACATGATGCACATCTTTATGGACGAATATGTAGATGATATCCTTTCTAAATCTCATACTCAAGAAGATCATCTCTACATATTGCACAAGATATATGCCTGCCTAGAAGCATTCAAAGTTAGGCTAAATCCAAAGAAATGTGCTTTTGGCATCAAATCTAGCAAGCTTCTAGGATACATTGTCTTGGCCAAAGAGATAGAAGTTGATCCTGAAAAGGTACAGGCCATAGTTACCATGCAACCACCTAAGAACTTGAGTCAACTATATTCTCTCTGAGGAAGGCTTCAATTAGTCTATCATTTTATTTCCTAGTTAGTAGAGAAGTGTGTGCCTCTCACCTACTTATTACACAAAGACATAATTTTCAAATGGGATGATCAATGTCAAAAAGCTTTTGATTTATTCAAAACCTACTTGATGAATTTTCCCATGTTGGTACCTCCAATGTCACACAAACCATTACTACTATATATTCCCTAACTGAAAAATCAATTGGAGCCCTCTTAGCACAAGAAGATGACCAAGGAAAGGAAAGGGCCATTTATTACATCAGTTGCACCCTAGTCATCTATCAACTAAATTACTTCTTTGTTGAAAAGGCATGTTTAGTCATAGTTTTTTCTTCCCAAAAGATACCCCATTATCTTTTGACACATAAGGTCAAGCTCATCTCCAAGATTGATCCCCTCAAATATCTTCTCAGCAAAATAGAATTAATAGGAAGATTGTCCAATTTGGTGTTGATCTTAAGCAAATTTGATATCCAGGATGCCAATAGGAAAGCAATAAAAGGACAAGCCATCACGAACCAATTGGTAGATGCACCTATAGAGAGCTCAAATCCTATCTGAGTTGATTTTCTAGATATGCACATTCTTCAAACAGAGTCGATAACTTGGAAGTTCTATTTTGATGGTTCTTACACACACCATGGTTTATGTTAGGATAAAACATAGACAGAAATAAAAAACTACATGCAAATATAATCAATAACAGAAAATAATAGATCACACAGAAAAGAACACAAGGCACCAAGATTTAACATGGTTCACCCAATCCCTGGGGCATGTCCACCAAACTGCAAGTCCAATATTATTACAATGTAGTGATTACAACCTGATTACAATCTGTAATCCCTTACAACTCAATACCACTGCAAAAAGAAATTTTGCATCACAACATAATGAAAAATACCTAACCCTAATCCATTTTATACAAATATTTGATGTCATTTTAGGGTTACAACATGTCGGCCATCTATTGGCCATATGTTGGCTACAACATCAGCCACGACCCAATTTTTTTTTATGTACAGGACTTTCCTGATCAATCACCATAATCTAACAATCTCCCACTTGGGGACTGATCAAGCAACACATAAAACAACAATCTCTCACTTGGAGACTAATCTTTTAGCAATGCCATTACCACATGGGCTCCCACTAGATCAAACCACCCTGGACTCTTCTGTTCTTTGATTCATGTTTAGTCTAAAAGACTAACCGAAGTTGAAGAGGAGTTCAGCTTCTCCCTTGTAACAACCTTTGTCAACATATCTATTGGATTTTCATTTGTATGGATCTACTCTAGCTTTAGTTGTCCATCCTCCAAAATGGACCAAATGAAATGGTAGTACAACTATATGTGTTTAGTCTTAGAATGTAGAGCTGAATTATTTGCAAGATGAATGGCACTCTAACTATATGTGAACAAATAATTATCCTTCTGAGGATGTCCCAATTCTTCTAAGAAGAACTGAAGCCATATCATCTCCTTGGCTGTCTTTGTAGCAGAAACATACTCTACCTTTGTAGTGGATAGAGCATTAATCTTCTGTAACCTAGAAACCCATCTCATAGCTACCCCACCAATATTAAAGACACAACCTGTAGTACTTAGCTTGGTATCAATATCCCCTACCAAATCTAAGTCAACATAGCCCTGTAAATTAGTAGTAGAGCCCCCAAAGTGTAAACACTTATTGGATGTTCCTCTCAAATATCTGAGAATCCACTTGACAGCATTCCAATGCTCAAATCCTGGATGACTCATATACTTGCTAATGACTCCCACTGCATGTGTAATATCTAGCCTAGTACATACCATAGCATACATCAAGCTTCCTACAACTAAAGCATAGGGTACCTTAGACATCTTATCCTCCTCTTCTTATGTCTTAGGACACATCTCTCCTTAGTCAATTTCAAATGACCAGGTAAAGGTGTGCTAACTGCTTTAGCATTCTCCATGGAGAAACATTGCAACACCTTCTCAACATAATCATCTTGAGATAGCGTTAATATTTTTTTCTTCCTATCTCTGCAAATCTTCATAACAAGGATTTGTTTTGCTGCCCCCAAATCCTTCATAGCAAATGCATGTGCTAACAGGTGTTTTAGCCCCTTAATAATATCCATGTTAGACCCAGCTACAAGAATATCATCAACATATAAACATAAAATAATGTAGCTATCATCATCCAACCTCTTAAAATAAATACAGTAATCTAAATGACACCTATTATATCCATGCTCATGCATAAAACTTTCAAATTTTAGATACCATTGCCAAGGTGCTTGCTTCAAGCCATATAAACTTTTCTTCAATTTGTACACTAAGTTCTCCTTACCTTTGACCTCAAAACCTTGTGGCTGAGCCATATATATTTCTTCATCCAAATCACCATGAAAAAAAGTTTTCTTAACATCCAACTATTCTAAATGAAAATCTTTAGTAGCCATAAGACTTTAAACAATATGAATGGAAGTCATTTTAACAATAGGAGAAAATATCTCATCAAAATCAATTCCCTTTTTCTGTACAAATCCTTTTACAACTAACCTAGCCTTAAATCTTTTCTGACCTCCTTCCTCTTTTTACAACCTGTAAACCCACTTATTTTGTAAAGCTTTTTTACCTGCAAGAAAATTGCATAGATCCCATGTCTTATTCTTCAGCAAAGAGTCCATTTCATCTTTCATTGTAAACTCCCACTAAATCTTTTAGTATTCACCTGCACAACTTCATCATAACTTTCAAGTTCACTAGCATCAGTAAGTAAAATAGAATACAAAGAGCGAGAAAATCTTTATGGAGGTCTAATTTGCCTCATTGACTATCTAACATTGACTGGTGTGTGTGGTATTTGTTGTTGCAGTTGTTACACATCATGAGGAATGGCTAGAACATAAGCTTTTTGAGTATCATCCAACACTACATAATCATCTTCTTTCTTCTCATGTTGCTACAATAGATCTTTGCACAACACTTTCTCATTGAATATGACATCCTAACTTCTAACAATTTTAATATTTTCAAATTCTCAAAGCCTATAACCAAATTCATTAATGTCATATCCAAAAAAGACACATTTTTTGATTTAGCTTCTAGCTTGGTTCTATTTTCAGAGTCTATATGAGCAAAAGCTTCACAACCAAAGGTCTTGAGAAAAGAATAACTCACCCTCTTACTAGTCCATGCCTCCTCTAGAACACCATGGCCCAAAGGAGTAGAGGGACCTCTATTAATCAAATATATTGCAGTATTGACAGCCTCCACCCACATGTGTAAGGGCAACCCAGCATGCAACCTCATGCTTCTTGTGCACTCCATTATAGTCATGTTCATGCGTTCAGCCACTCCATTTTCCTGTGGAGTCTTGGAACTATTTTCTGTCTATGAATACCATTAGTGGAGCAATAATCTTCAAATTCATGACTGTAACACTCACCACCATTATCAGATCTAAGACATTTTAATTTCTTACCAGTCTCATTTTCAACCAAGCATTTCCAATTCTTAAAAGTTTGAAATACATCAGATTTCTATCTAAGGAAATAAACCCATACTTCTCTAGTTGTGTCATCAATAAATGTAGCATAATAATGAGAGCCACCAAGGGAAGATACTTGAGTTGGTCCCCATACATCTATATACACAAGCTCTAATTTCTCCTTTTTGTTTTCCTTCCCAGTCTTTACAAAACTCACTCTCTTTTGTTTTTCATACACACAACTTTCATAGAAATCCATATTAACACATTTCAGACCTGGTAAAACTTTCTTTGAATGAAGTACTTTCATATTTTTCTCACTAATGTGCCCAAGTCTGCTGTGCCATAGTGTTGTATCAAAATCTATAGCAGCTATTTTTTCTCCATGCTTAACTGCAGCAATTGTTCCTGAACATTCATTTTTCTTTGAAACAATCAAAGTAGAAGGAACAATATGACCTGTACAAAGATATAAGGTTCCTACTTTCACACTTTTTGCTACTACAAGGGAACCTTTTGAAACCTTCCAATTTTTATCATTAAAAGTAACTACACAGCCCTCATCACTGAGTTGCCCCGCTGAAATTAAATTCCTACTCAGCCTTGGAACATGTCTTACCTCATGTAAAAGCCAATGATTCCCGTTCTAAAACTTAATCTTAATTTTTCCCTTTCCAACAATCTAACAGGGTTCATTATCCCCCAAATAAACAAGCCCAAAATCCCCTTTGACATAATCAATGAAATAACCTCTATGAGGTTTAGCATGAAATGAAGCACCAGAATCTAAAACCCATGAATCATCAACACTTTCTAAAGATAGAAGCAAAGCATCCTCTTCGGATTTGTTACTTACCACATTTGCCTCCTTGTCTCCATCTGATTTATCTCCTTCATTTTTCTTTCGATTCTAGCAATCTTTCTTTTTGTGCCCTGGTTTCCCACAATACCAGTAGTCATTTGGTCCTCTTGATTGATACCTCTTCCCCTTTGACTTTCCTCTTGATTTCCCATGATTTCTAGAGTTACTTCCTCTCTCAGTCATTCTACCCCTGCTTTGTGCATTCAAAGCACTTCCTGATGTAGATCCACCTGAGGATTTTCTATGAGTTTCCTAACTCAAAACAACACTGATCACATCATCATATTTTAGGGTACTAGATCTAGGAAAAAAATTACTCACCGCCATTACCAAGCCATTCTAGCTTTCAGGCAAAGAACACAAAATCAAGAGAGCCCTAATTTCTTCATCAAAATTTATACCCATAGAAGATAACTAACTAGTAATAGTATTAAATTCATTTAAATGATCTGCAATAGATCCACCTTCTACCATTTTTATATTAAATAAACACTTCATGAGAAATACCTTGTTTGAAGTGGAGGGCTTTTCATATAGTGTCACTAGGGTTTTCATCAACTCTTCTTTCATCTTTGGTTTTGTAATATTAAATGCCACCAATGGTGCCAAGCATAACCAAATGCTTTTGAGTGCCTTTCTATCCAAAAGATCCCATTTAGCATCTGACATAGATCCCTGATTCTTGGCTTTTCCTTCTAACGATTTCCATAAATCCTTCTAATACATATAGTCTTCCATTTTCATCTTCCATAACTAGAAGTTCTACCTGTTAAACCTATCAACCCTCAGTTTACTCTCATCTTCCATTGCTCCCACTCAACCGTGAGACTCCCACTCAACTGTGAAACTTTCCTACAAATGATAACTAAAAAACAACTAGGCTCTAATACCACTTGTTAGGATAAACCACAGACAAAAATAATAAACTACATGCAAATATAACCAATAATAAAAAATAATAAATCACACAGAAAAGAACACAAGGCACCAAGATTTAACATGGTTCACCCAATCCCTGGGCTACATCCACCAAATTGCAAGTCCAATATTATTACAATCCAGTGATTACAACCTGATTACAATCTGTAATCCCTTACAGCTCAATATTGCCACAAGAAACAATTTCGCATTACAACATAATGAAAAATACCTAACCCTAAACCCTTTTATACAAGTATTTGATGTCATTTTAGGGTTACAACATGTCGGCCATACATAACCATATGTCAGCTACAATGTCGGCCATGGCCCAAATTTTTTTTTATGTACAGTACTTTCCTGATCAGTCACCATAATCTACCAGTTTAGGCACTAGTATTTTGTTCATCATGCCACTGGGTGTTACCATCTCCAAATCCTACAAACTACTTTTCCCCTACACCAGAAAAATGATGAAATATAAAGCCTTGGTCTTAGGACTCAAGCTAGCTTTATAATGGAAACTAATAGCACTAGAAATTTATGAAGATTTCTAGTTGATCATCAATCAAATCAATGACACATATTAGACCAAGGATGAAAAGTTATTGCCTTAAAAACATATGGTTGACACACTTAAGGATTATTTTGTTCATATTACTTTTGAACAAATTCCTAGAGACAAGAATAGAGTAGTAGACACCATGGCCACCTTGGCCTCCTTGCTTCAATTACTAGAGCAACTCAAGTAGTATGAGTTCTTAGTAGAAGAAGTGGTTCTACCTATATTTATTCAACCTAATTCCCTTATCATTTTTCATTGAGATGCTCCCAATACCTCTATGATAACACCATCCCCTCTGACCTTTCATGCAACCAAAGATGTAATTTCATTCAGTAGACCTCATGCTACACTTTGGTGGCTAATACGCTATATAGGAAGGATCTTGACAGTACTTTGTTTAGATGTCTTAAGAAGGACAAGTTGAGAGTTACTCTACAAGAAGTGCATGCAAGGATTTGTGGGTCACACTCTAGTGGGTTTACATTAGCAAAGACAATTCTTAAGATGGGTTATTTTTGGCCAACCATGGAAAAGGAATCTATTGACTATGTTAACACTTGCAAAAAATGTCAAATCCATGGTAACCTTGTTCATGTGCCAACCCAAAGAGCTCGACCCTTTGGCTACACCATGGCCTTTTTATCAATGGGGTTTTGATTTAATTGTAGCCATCCGCCCACCTTCCTCTAATGGACATAAATGGATTATCACCACCACAGAATACTTCACCAAGTGGGTTGAAGCAGCACCACTTGCCAACTCCACAAGAAAACAAATCTCTTCCTTCATCCTAAACCATATCATCTGTCAATTTGGAATACCTCATGCAATTTTCACTAACAATGCCTTGTACTTTAAGAATCAAATAATTGATGAATTATGTGAAAATTTTCACATTATACACCACTCCTCATCAATTTATTACCCCCAAGGCAATGGCCAAGCAAAGGCCACCAACAAGATCATTATCAACGTAGCAACAAGACCATTATCAACATTCTCAAGAGAACTGTCAACAATATTGGTAGAAATTGGCATTTAAAGTTGAATCCCACCCTCTAGACCTATAGGACAAGTGTTAGGACACCTATAGGCACAACAAAATTCTCTTTGGTTTATGGTTGTGAATCCATTCTTCCCTTAGAAGTTGAGATCCCATCCTTGAGAGTTACTCTTCATGACCTCCTATTAGATAAGGATTGTAGAGTAGCTCGTCTAGAGTAGCTAGAATTATTAGAAGAACATCAACGTGTGACACGACCACCTCAATGTGTATTAGAATAGCTTATCAAGACATTATAGGTTAAACCCCATGTCTTTCAAATTGGTGACCTAGTGCTCCGAGAAAACCCTAAAAACCAAGTTGCTAGGGAAAAGAAAGGAAAATTGGAGGCCAATTGGATTGGTCCTTATATTATCACAAAGTCTTTTTGGGTTGATACCTACAGACTTGTAGATTGTGATAGTGCAGACCTAGCAAAACCCATCAACAAAATCCATCTCAAAAGGTCCTATGTCTAAGGCTTTGAGGAAACATATCATCACCAAAAATACCAAAAAACAAAAAAAACACTAGAAAATACCAAAAAAAAAAACTAGTGAGAAATGTCACCTTTGGTTTCAAAAGGAGTGAGAGATAGCACCTTTGGACTTTGCTAAACAACACAAGTCCTTCAATGTCGAAAGACACTCAAGAAAGAACTCAATCAACTTCCTTAGAGACAAATTTTGCTTGTTTGTGGCTTACCTAGCACAATTGAGTTAATTTCACACATACCTAATAAGAAACACTTGTGGGTTCTAATTTAGTGATTTCTTGGAATTAGACATAGTTCACAGCAACAAAGATAGTCAGTATAACAACACCAAAGGGAAGCACAACAGATTAGGAGAAACATTGAGTCAGATTATGCATTGAGATACCATAAACATTAATTATAGGAAATTCAGTACACCTCTCAACTATCCACCATGGCCAATAATTCCCAATGTCCATTTTAGCTTTTTATTCAATCCTTTTGTTGTTCTAAAGATCATTTTTGCCTTCATCATCTCCAATATAGCTCCCTGAGCCCACTCTTAGCCTTTCAGCCCTCTTTGGACTCCTTGACTCTTTAGGTGCCTCCACACAATCCTGGCTATCTCCAAAGTCTAACAAATCTCACTCACATCCTCACTTCACCCCCACCAATTGAAAAATTGTCAAAAATTATCTTAAAAATTCAAAAATTATCAAAAAACTTCAAAAATTGCCAAAAATTGTCAAAAATTATCAATAATTGTCAATAATTATCAAAAAAGTTCAAAAATTGTCAAAAATTATCAAAAAAATTCAAAAATTGTCAAAAAATTCAAAAATTATCAAAAAATTCAAAATTTGTCAAAAATTATCAAAAAAAATAAAATAAATCAAAAACATTCAAAAATTACCAAAAACATTCCAAAGGGGGTAATAATTGTCATAAATAGCCAAAAAATCAAAAAAACTAACAACACTCCAAAATTCTAGTCAAACATGCTTCATTTCAACTCAAATAAGCTATTTAACTATGCATAAATTATTGATGAATTTTTCAAACCAATGATCCATTGATTTCATGTCAAACTAGTGTCCATCTATAATTGTTGCTCCTTTAGGTTAGGTCTATGTACCTCGACTAGTTTTATATGAAATCAATGGTGAGGCCCACTATATTGAAAAAAAATTCAATATTTTGTAGCATGTTTTATTACTCCATTACCCAAGAAAAAATAATAAAGAGTACCTAAACAACATTAAGAAGAAACATAGTTATGTCCTGAAAAATCTCGTTGGACTTTGGAAAATCTAGCACAATGTGAATAATGCAAGAGGCTTTGCTAGAATCCCCTCTTCTTTCCTATTGTCAAGAACAACAATTCCCAACAGATTATTAGTCTTATTTATGTTGCAGTGGCCACGATTGATTCAGATCCCTTCAACAAATATATCAATGATATTACAAAAAGTCTAGATAGCAATCAAACTCTTTCATCATTACCTAATAGGCAGCACAAAATAAGTAAGTATAAGTTTGGGATATCGCCACAATCTTCTCTCCTTTTATGCCACCGAGGTGCCTTTTTTGGCCCTCAAATGCATTTTTGAGGCCAAAGTTCCTCTTTTAAGGCCCTCAAATGCCTTTTTATGCTAAAGCACCTTTTTAGGCCTCTTAAAATGCCTTTTTTAGGCCAAAACACCTTTTTCCTATTTTGCCCTTTATAGGACTGTCAACTGCCTTTTCAAGCCTCTAAGGCACCTTTTTTAGCCTTTAAATGCCTTTTTAGGTCCCCCTTAAAACACCTTTTAGGCCCTAAGGCCTGATTTTGACTTTTCAAGTTGTCGAAGTGACTTCTTAGGCCCTTCAAGTGCCTGCTAGGTCCCTCAAACACCTTTTTAGACTCTAGGCATCTTTTTCAATAGGAATCTTTTTCAAGACCCAAACATCCTTCTTGAACCCTCAGGTGCATTTTTCAAGGCCCCACTAGGCTTGTTTTGGCCATCAATGCCTTTCATTGGCCCTAATGCCTTTTCACAAGCCTCGTGAGTGTCCATCTTGACACACACCTAGAGAAAAATCCCACCTTTGGTCTTAAGCTTGTCTAATAAGTCTCTCCACATTGTACCTTGAAATTCATAGTTTAGCACTTCCTCCTTTTTCCACCTTCAACATCATGGCTCTCTAAATATTACACAAAGTTTTACTCATCTTCCATTCTAAGCCTACACAAATATTCAGTTCCCCACCTACAAGAAAAGATTTTTTCTTCCTCTAGAGAAATTGACACCTTTCCAAATATTTTCCAAAATCCCAAAAAAAATGTTCAAATATCTATCAAAATCTCAAAAACATTCGAATATCTATCAAAAATTACAAAAAAATCCACATATTCCTCAAATTGTTAAAAACATCCACATACATTCCAAAACAATAATATCGAAAACAAACATTTCAATGTTCATTCGATACATTAACATCACCATGAGTTGTCCTTTTTCTTGCCGCAAAAACAATTGCAAACTTTATTATATTACAACAACAATGACATCATTACATTCAAATATCCTCTAGCAGATCATTTATTCTAGCCTCCCTAGGGGAGGTGGCAAGATAGGGTGTCCAATCATTGGCATTTCTTTAGTCCTAGCTCTTGAAGAAGAAGCCCCTAGCATCAATCCTCTACATACCCACACTGCATCCATGGGAATCAAAAACTTACCATCACATAACTACACATTCAACAGTTGTATAAATTCCCTATCACCAAACTATGTCTCCCTTTAGTTCTCATTTGGGAATGCCTAATGATAAAGTCCCATATAATAGGTAGCTTCCTAGTGTACCTTCACCATCCATTGCATATTCACAAACACATTCTCCTCCAACTTATATATTTATGGTACAATGGTTGCTTATTGGGCCACATCCCACTCCTACTACATTTGATCAGTCGCCATTCACCAATGCTCCATGTATACTTTTGCCTCGTCTAACCACTACTGCAACTATCTCATATTTGAATCACTCAATGCTAATCACTCCTGTAGTTTCAACGACAAGGAGTTTGACTTTGCAATTCCCTCCCTAAATGACTCTAACTGTGATTGTAGTAACACCAACTCATTTTGCATGCTCTCCAAATCTACTTGTGCCATCTTTCGAGATTCTTGCAACCTTGAAGCTTGTAATCACTCTAACTGCATCCCTATGTGATTTCCCTCTACTCATGATTGCTCCACCCACAATTTTTCTTCTAATAATTGTACCTGCACTCACTCTATATTCACCATTGCCTGGAGCCATCTTGCCTCCATTTTCTCTCAATCTTCCTTCACCTTCTCCATCAATCCTAGCAAAAAGTAACTTCTTGTTCCCCGTTTTCTACTTGAACTCTCTCTATGGCCAACATTCTCTATAATTCCTCCATGTCACTTGATGATTGATCTCCACTCTCTACCTCTAACTATGGTTCCTCTACATTCACACCACTTGTTTCTCCTTCTATTGACCCTTGTCTTGGAATCCCAAGACTAATCAACTGACATGTTCCACTCACCACCTCACCCACACTAACATTTTCCACCTCCCTCAAAGCTTCTCCCACATACTTTTTAGGAGATTTGATCTCCCCAACCTCCTTTGATACTCTTGACACACTCTTTCTTATGTTAGGTGGACTATTCTCTGCATGCACCATCAATTCATCATCTAATACAACATGCAATGCCTGATGTATTATAGTCCCTAACAAAATCATTAATTCTAACAAGGGTGTTTCTTCTACCCTAACCCCCATAGCTCTAATTTGTTTTGATCCTTATCCCACATGACTTGATTCACCTTGCTCCTAAGCTAATTCTTGAAGTTCATACTAATACACTAGTTCCCTAGAGTTTCACCGAGTGTGCTTCACCCTTTACCCTTTCCTTATCCACCTTCCCTAGCTAGTATCACCCTCCTACTGTAACTTGTCTAGTGAGCCTAGCATGCTTTCACTCACATACTTCCTCAAACTTTTGAATCAACTCAGTGACCATGTTATACTCTTTACATTGCTTCATTCCCTCTCCATGCTATCTGCCTATTTATGGCCATCACTCACCTAGACTATTCTTTATCAACCTTACCACATGTCTGCTCTTCACTTCCTACTGCACCTATATTGGGTACACTTATGCCATTCCCATGCCATAATTACCACCAAAAAAAATTTTCTAACATTGTCTAGCAACACACACTCCATGCATTCTGCTACAAATTTCGCACTGACATATCTCATGATTTGTTACTTGACCATTACAACAATTATCGATGAATTGAACAAATTTTACACTACTACACACAACTATCAGCACTACTAGTCTATAATTACTAGTTTTTCTACTATTATGCACTTCTAGTACCTTGATGATGTACTTGACTAGAGGTACCAAGATGAAGTCATGATACTTTATTTTTCTTTTCTTTTTCATTGTTCAACTCCATTGATCCTCTGATTTCATACATTATTGGTGTCCACTTATAAGTGCCTCCTCTTGTTTGGAAAGCTATGTATACCTCAACCAATTTTGTACGATATTTTAGGTAAGGACTTTATTCAACATATGATTGTTTGAGTGCCTATTTTTATTTACTACAACTATAATGTTTGTTTTTCAATAAGTTGTCATAGCTTTCATTTACATTGTCCATGATTGGTGGTACTTCTCAATGTGACATAGTATTCATATCACCATAGCTAAGTTAGTGGTGGTTGTACTTGGTCACTTTTTATTAAATTATCTATGATGACAGTTGATTTGCATCTCTTTAGAATAAAAGTGATACTTAGTTGCATTCATTTAGTTTTCATTTTCATCTTGGGTCTCTTGTGAACACATGGTTGGCACATAAATCAGGATAACACACACACACACAAGTCTCATCACAGTGATCAACAAAAAGGCTGAAAAATTCAAGTAAGGTTATCCAACAATAGGTCACAAAACAACATACTCGTACAATAGTTAACACTTTACTATTGTGGACTCAGTCTCATCACAATACTACCATCTTGCATCACACTTCATTCTCGCCTATCATCTATCCCACCTATTGCATTATGTGGCTTTCAAATCTCAAACAATTATGTTCACTAATTCATTACACTATTCATCAAATTTTATGCATTCACTCCTTATTCTATTCTTATTAGGGTCTCAAGTTTCATTTCATGGATTTTGAATCTCAAAAGTAAGTCCCATCCAATGTCTTTTCATCTCTAGCACATTCATTTCCTTCCATTTTTCACTATCATTCACCTCATCTTCTCATCTCCTTTATACGTTCCACAACATTTCCATTTCATTTCTTTCCATTTTATCACTTCCTTCCATTTCATTTTATCACATTTCCATTTCATTTCATTTCTTTACATTGTATCACATTTCATTTTTATCAAATTTCTATTTCATTTCTTTCCATTTTATCACATTTTATTGCATTTCATTCTATCACATTTCCATTCATTTACACAATCATTTCATTTTGTTACATTTCATTTCATTATATTCCATTTTTTTCACATTTCATTCCCTCTTATTTTATTTCATTCCCTTTCAGTTTATCGTATTTCATTTCATTTCATTTCCTTCCATTACATTTTACTTATGACAATTCATTAAATCATATTTGATTATGCCCAATCTCATTTGATTACATACCACCATTTGTTTCATTTAATCACATTACAACTCATTTCATTATAGTTCATTACATCAAATTTCATTTCATTATATTTTATATTATTACATCACATTGCATTACATCACATTTCATTTCATTACATTTCTTATTATTACATCACATTGCATTATATCAAATTTCATTTCACCACATTCTTATTTCATTTCATTACATTCCATTTACATATATTTCATTACATCCACATATTTCATTATATTCACATATTCTTTACATTTTCATTCATTGCATTTTATTTCATTCATGCATCTTGTTAATTAACATTTCCTTTGCACATTTTGTTAACACATTTCACTCATACATGCCATTTAATCACTTCATTCATTACATATCATGCTATCCATATGCTACATTTCTTATTCACACGTATATCATTATCTACTACTATCATATCCATAAAATCATACCACCACATGCATACGTGAGTCCATGATATAACAAGTGCACACATCTGAACAATCATAAAACTTAGATAGCTCATAAAGCAAAAGATCAAACAGTATATCATAGGGTCAAATCAACATGAATATAAGACAAACTGCATCAACATAATCATCCAAATGATCACATGACATGAACATGAAAAAATCACAAACTATATCCACATGAACATCAAAAGGTCACCGAATACAACAGCATAAATATCAAACACTCCTCATCAGTAACAAAACATATGATAACTAGTACATTGACAAATGATATACAATCATCCCTATGTCTCGCTACTTGCATCATCCATATGTGGCTGATTTGAAGGTCCCCGCTCATTGGGGGCACTCTTATCCTCTCATAGAGCTTGCTCAGTCACATCTATCATCACTATGACATGTACAGCTATGACCGTCTAGCTGGTCAATGCCCCATTGGTCCTTGGTGGTGGTGGTGGCCTCAGTGTCATTGTCACTATAAATGCCTATAATGTACTTCTCAACTCACCCATTTGCATCTTTGTGGCACTCGTCCTAGACTCTAAATTAGTGGATCCTCCTAGTCTCTCTAGTGGTGGTTGCACATTTGGTGGCACTTACTACTACCTGTATGGTAGTAAATCCTATGGATCTTTGATTGGGACCTATACCTATGGCCTTTTTCACCAAATAAATTGTACATCATCAAGTAACCTAGCCCTCACATGCTTTGTCCTATCCTACCCAACACCACTATCATGCTAACCAGATCCTACACCACTACCCATCCCTCCACTCACACTTCCACCTCTACAGCCCCAAATCCCTCCAAACCTCCTTGCACCCACATTTCCTAGCCTCTATATTAGACCCCATGCAACACCCCTTTGTGGTAGTGCCATTGCTACTCAACCTTGCTTTTTGTATCTCCCCCATGCTCTAACCACACCTCTAGCTATCCCTCTAGCCTACCACCCCCCTCTACCCATCCCTCAATCACCATCCTCATCATCTCTATCCTCTCCCCCATTTGGTGGCTCATCAATGCCCATAATAGGCTCCACTAGATCCATGTAACTTAAGAATGGATGCTCACGAAACCATCCTGCATAGTCCCTCTCCATCCTTGCATCTGCCTCTCCATCTCATAATGCCCGTGGCTATGGCATATCTATCATCTGTAGAAAAGCCTCTAGACAAGCCTTGTACTCCAAGATTGGCCCCCACACTACCCTCTCTAAATGAACCTGAGCATAATGTGTTGATCCCTATGGCATGCCCTGCCACTGACCAAACTATCTCACAACCTGCCTAAAACAAAATCTCTTTATCGCTCTAGGAACTTAGCCAAGAAAATATCTCAGACCAAAGAAATATATCATCTCATCATCATCCTTCACACATGGCTCAGTAAACCTATATAGTCTCCATACAACCTTATCAAGATCATCCAAAATTCATAGCCAATACTCTGTCTTACCCAAATGGGGTTGCATGATCACATTAGAGTAAGTACATGTATAAGGTATATCATGAGGATGTTGTTGCACACATATAGGGTGAGTAATGGGTAGATGCTCCCATGTCCATAGTTGTAACAATATCACACCTACTGATAGCAATGACACTCCAGAATATACAACCTAATGCAAGTCATGGTATAAGTGGGCCAAAATGTAGTTACCCCATGTAAATCTTCATGGCTAATCAATCATATCTTATATCAATTGGGCCTATCCAACTAGATATCCTCACCCTTTATGGTTTGGCAAAAAAAACCATCCTATCAATCTAGCCAAAACCACTAGCAATCACTCATACAATAGCATCTCAAACCATGATACACTGTCATCCCCAATACTTTCATATCCAAACAAATCTCTGAAGGTAGTACCATCTATAGTCTGATCATAGTATGCTAAATCTCCCACTATTAGGATCCACAATAATCAATACACATCCTCTAGCATCATGGTCATCTCACCCATAGGAAAATGAAAGGTGTTGTGGTTTGAGTGCCATCGCTCAGCCAGAGCTATCAATAGCCCTTTGTTCACTCAGAATTGGGGCATCTGTAGTAAATAAGTGAACCCACCTTTGTCTATCACCTAGTGATCCATGACCAATAATCTACCTACTACCTCTAGGGCCCATGGATATAGTCCTCGTACCATGAGCTTTCGCCCATGTACCTATTATTCATCAAACAAACAAACAACAATATCAATTTGCATCCCAAGTGATACTTAGTCTACTATCTATGTCTAGCTACTCAACTATTGGTTCTATCTTGAACCTATTACTCATCCTTCTCTATCTTGAGCTACACCTATTTGTTCTCCCTACTCTATATCCTAAGCTAGGGAATAATTCTTTACCTATCTATCATCATACTGATCCCAAAACATCACTTCATGACTACTTGATTGTTAATATTTCCTTATTATGATGAATCCCTTGCTGACAGACCTAGAATCTAGGCTTTTGTAATATCTTACATTAATTTAGGCTTTACAATCTATTTGCACTCTTTAGAGTTCAATTTGTGTTTCTTCCTAAGACATATGTGCTACCAAATTAATTGGATGTGCTAAAACTGACCTATGCACTATTAAAACACTTGAAAGCACTATTTCCTAAGTTGGATATGCTATAACATGTATCAGTGCTATCAAAATGATCATATGCGCTATTTAATAGTGCATAAGCACTATTCTAAACACATGCATTAAAACCCAATGCATATGTGCTACAATATCATTTAAATGCACCTAAACACTAAGATGCACTATTTAAAGCTACACATGCACTATTTTCCTAATGAATGCGCTATTTTGCTCCAAAACTAGGATTTCATAAGTGTTGTTTCACCCCACATATGCACTAAAAATATATTGGAATGCACTAAAATATTGACTAAACTATCACATCTACCACAAAAATTTGCATAAAATTCACAAAAACTCAAGTACACATGCAAAACTCTTAAAATTGAGGATCTCAATCACTTACCGAAGCACTGTAATCCATTGGATGCTCATACCTGTGAACCCTCTCAAATCTATCCTCTCATAAAGGGACCACCATCCTCACTAGCTTAGATCTCCAAATTTCCAAATATCAAAACAGAGTGTGAAAATGACAAGGGTAGAAGACCTTTTGACCTATTTAACCCTCCTTAGGGGCATTTATATCACTTTTTCACTATATTTACCCAACATTAGAACCTTTTTTCTCATTTTTGCTAATTGGGTATTGTATTTAAACCAACTTGATCCTCTTTATTCACCATGTATTAAAAATTTTAGAAATAAAATTGCAAGCTCCTTCATTTTCGCATATTCATTTCTCCAATTTTATTTCTAAGGGGGCAGTATATCCATATCAAACTAGGGCATCAAAATATTTTGAAAAATCAAAAACATTTTACCCCAGCCAAAATTTCAAACATCAAATCAACCAAAACTAGGGTATCTAAGTAAAAACATCACAACATCAATCAAAAAAATCAATGACAATGAGACAACAAGCCATCAATGACAACAAGACATCATATCAACCTATGAAACGTCAAAATTTTTGTAATATCTTATTGAAAAAAATGCTTCTGAGAGGGTGGGAGTGAATTAGAAGTGCTAGCTTTTGACCTATTTAAATCCTTAATAACATATCTATGAAATGAACATGCATGCATAGAAACATTAAGCAATTATGAGAAACAAATATGTATCACCACCTAACACTTGAAATTTTGGTAACCCAGAAACCCTCTAGGAATAAGAAGCTAAAACTGGGGTGGGGATGATACCCATAAAATCACTACAATAAATAATTTTTGACCACTTCTAATGATCTACCCTATTAAAGGCCTGCCCTGTTAAAGGCTTTACACTGTATCAATAGTGACCTGGTTAAAAGATTTACAAACACTTTACATGAACTATTACCCTATCAAAGGATTTAATCACCTATTTAAAGGAGCTACAAAATAGTTATTAAGCTAACCTATTATCATAGGATTTCCTTTCTAATACAATGGTTAAAGAGTATTAGGTATAGTAAACTTGATAGCTTACAATCCTTGATTGCTGAATACAGGCACTTGATCTGCTTTCTTCTGATCTTGATCCTCTGAGATCTGATACTTGTTTTGTATCCCCTGCTTTGTTCTGATTAACTAGATATTCAACTGATGATCTCTACCTCTAAGTCTTTTTCTCTTTATTCTGAACTCCTCTCGATTTTTTGTTTCCTCCTTCATCCATCTTCGTGATTCAATGAGATTTTGTCTTCCTTATAAAGACATTTGAAGACATAGGGTTAGATGCAGATCTACAATCCATATTGAATCTCTTTTTTTCACTCATTCCTTATACTTCTATCATTGGTTGCATGCCTTCTCCATTTTTCTTATTGACTAAATGTAGATTGCATAGGAAATATAAATGATTTGATCTTATCACTTAAATCCTTCGAGATTCATCATATGTCAGCCGTGAAAAAGGTTTACATCTAAATTTTTGAAGTTACAAACTCATATGCTGATTTCGAGTTACTCGACACTTATAGATTCTTGATGCTTGACACCTTCTCTAAATCAACTCCTGTATCATTCCTATCTTACTCAGCATTGTTCATGACTCGGCACTTGAATATTGCTCAACACTTGTATCATACTCAGCACCTGTAGTCACTCAGCATTTGATCTTCACTCAGCACTTAAAGGTTGCTTGACACTTGAAGATCACTCAGCACCTGATGGCTTTCCTTACTTGGCACAACCTGTGGCTCGGCATACATAGTGTACTCAGCTTTAATGTAGAAAGTGGTTAAGTGTGTTGGCACTCAAGTTTCAAAACCATTCTTAGACTAATAATCTCCCCCTTTGATATGAATGTCAAAAACACTTTAACTAAGCATTATTTATCTAATCTTATTAGTACATTCACTGATCTCAAAATTATTATAACTCCCACTGAGTTGACCATGCCTTGTCATGTCATGAATTCTGATGTCTTGTGCCATTATGCCTAATGTTTTCTTTAATATATCTTTACAATATTCACAATATTATCTCCCCCTTAGAATATTATCTCCCCCTTTTTGATACGGATGTCAAAGGGTCCTAAATAGTAATGCCATGCTTGGCCAAAAATGTCTTATTTACCTCAAGGAGTATTTGGAGAGCTGCATCCCAATTACTTAAGGCAATATCCAATGACTTTTGTTGGATTGCAAGCTCTGCTGCTAGATCAACAAGTCTTTCATGTGTAGAAATTTTGGATCCTTCTTCAGAATTGTTTCTACACACATTTGATCCTTGTGTAATACTTCCAAGTGAGGAGTGATGGAGGCTTGGATTTGCATTAGCTTTTCTTTGATAGTGGCCTCTTTTACTGATAATGCAACTAATTCCCTCTGAGTGTGAAGTGTTTAAGCAATTTTTTTTTCACTCTGTGTAGGATCTAAGGATAGTTGCTCGCTAAAGAGCTTTAATTTACTCTCAAGGTTCAAAATTTTCAGATTTATTTCTTGTGTGAACCTAGAAAAAAAGTACACAATTTGCTATAAAGGGAAAATATGTTTCCTAATACACTCTTTACATTTTCCATTTTCTTAGCTAGGTCAACCTATCCCAAAATTATGTTATTAGCTATTTTTTGGTTGACTTTGCCTATAAACTTCTTTTCTGACCATTCCATTAGTTTAACATTAGTATCATTGTCTTCATTATTCACTTGGTCAACTATATCAAATAGTTGCTCAAGTATTGGCATGTTTGCATCTAGAGGTTGAAGACTAAAAGCATCCATGAATATATATTTGATCTCATTCATTACCTACTTGTATTTGTAGTCTTTCCTCATTGCCTCTTGCTTCCTTCTCTTATCCAATGCACTCTGTATTTCATTCATCTTTTCCTCATTTAGAGTGCTTGAGTCATAATAGGTTATTTTAATTTCTTCATCAAGCTCAGGAACACCATAATGAATGGTCCTAGCTACCCTAGTAGAACTTGAACTTGGTGTACTGACATGTAAGGTCATCATTTCAATACTTAGATTATGATTGGGTTTGGTGGGAGTTCTTGGTTTTGGTAATTCAACCAAAGTTTGTATTGCAGACTCCTCTTTATCTTGTGTATCTTCTTTGTCCTTTTTTTCTTACTTGGCTTCTTCTTGTGTCACTTATGTTGGAGGTATACTTTTTGTCTGAATTGTTATCCCTGTGACTACCTCTGTTGTTGCACTCGGCTCTTGATGAGCTTGAATGGCTATTGTTGGTGGTGATGGAGGTTGTATAAATGTAAGCCCAGTAGTTTGAATGATTTGAGGTGGTTCTTGTGGTGACACCTTGGCTTCTTTGAGCTTTTCTACTGACTTTTGAATATTATCCACACTGACCAATTTAGGACTTTTACACAATTGTGCTTGTAGAGTTGTTTGGTCAAGGGTCTTAGTAAGATCCTCCGAAGTTAATGATTGATGTTTTGACATGTGGCGTCAACAACATCCTTAATTTTTATGATCTTTGTAGGTGTGGTAGTAGAGTGAGGCAGACTAGGAGGTGAAAGTTGTGTGTCTTGCACACTTTGTTGTTCATTAGTACCTTTTTCTTCATCTCTTCCTTCCTCCTCTCTTTCTTTCTTGTTTTCCTCTTCTTAAACCTTTTTCTCTTCTTCTGTCTTCTCTTCTCTCCTCTTCCTTCTTTCCTCAGGTTTAGTAGCAGCTTCCTCTTTGTATACCTCTTCAAGGATATCTTCAGTTGTCTTGTACAAGTTTTTCCAAACTCTTGTAGTTCTCTGTACAACTTCTTCAATTTTGTTTCGTAGGATGGAGAATGCCCTATATTTAGGTGTAAACCTTTTACTATGCCTTTTGACTACTTGAGTTACCTATTCCTTTTTAAAATTAGGTAGTAGGTTTGCTAGGGTTGATTCCCTCATCTCTTTCTCCATCATTAGATAGAAATTCCATCTATCTTCTATAGTTTTAGACAATTCCTTTGGAAATTGTCCATCTAGTTCAAGAGGTGTATACTTGAACTGTGTCATTAATGCATAGACTAATTCTTCTATGTTATTTTGTTCCTCTCTACTGAACTTAATGAAATCAATCCATTTCATTTCACTTAAATTTCTATTCCTAATCTTCTCACATAATATATCAACTGAAGATTTAGGAGGATGACTTACCCTTTCAGTTTGATCTTCTTCATCAGTATCAGGTTGGGCCAGATATCTTTTCCTTTTCTTTGGCTCTTCCTATGCCTTTGTGTTCTTCTTCTTTGTGTCTTCCTCTTTGGCCTTTTGGGTAGAGGCCCTTGTTGTGGCTCTGGTTGTTGGCTTCTTGGGTGTTTACACGACAACTTTCTTTAGTGAAGGCTGAGAAGTAGGAGGTGTCTTTGTCTTTCTTTTGATGACTCTACCTTTGATGGGCGCCTTCTTGGTTTTTGCTTCCTTGGCACTCTCATCTTTCTCTTCAAGTGGCTCTTGTTCTGGCTCACCTTCTTCTTCTCCTTCACTAATTTCTTCTACTTCACCTGCTGCACTTGATTCTTCAACACCAAATTTCTAAGTTATTTACTTTGCCAGCTTTTCCTTCTTCTTTACTATTGTGGTTGTCTTGAGTTCTCTAACAACTCTTGATTTGACAGTGTCAAATGTTCCAAATGCCTTGGGCAGATTTGTCCATTTCCTCCGCAAGTAATTCTGTGATGGCTGTAGAAGCTTAGTCAACATCAAGCTTGTATCCCAATGGTCTAAGCCATCTTGTTCTTGGAAGGAATGCTTGAATGTAAGTATAATCAATATCAACAAGAAAAAATATGTCATTTACATGCTTTTCTACCAATGAAACTGGTATTCTCATTCTTTTCTTCATTTTATTTTTTAAATCCTCAAAATAGATAGACATTTGATCATTAAAGTTATCTCCCATTTGTGTAATGAAATCATTAATTTGATCAACAATGGTTCTATTCTGACTCCAGTTAATTTTGCCAAATGAAGGGAATTCCTTCATTACATAGAAGAACATACAAACCAAAACTAAACCAAATTTACACTATGCTCCCTTGGACTTTCTAATAGCTCCAAGATTTTCATTGATCTATTGCAACAAGAGCTCTGCAAGGTCATAGGTGTGGTCTTTCTTTACAAGCTTATATGCCACATCCACTGCTATGTAGGGTACACTATTTAACATACTGGATTGATAAAAAAAATGTGATATAATCCTTACAGAAAAGTCTAGAAGGGAATCAGTTATGGTATCTATGGTCATACCTTTATTGTTCCAGTTTGCTCCAGTGTTCTTCTCAATTGTTTCCTTCTTTTCACTTCTTAATGTCTTTGGCTGATCTAGGGTTGGAAAACCTATAACCCTATGAACCATTTTCTTGGTAATTTTGACTGGTCATTTTTCTAACTAGAATGATCCATCATGGATTCTATTGAGTATTATGCATATCCACTCATTTTTGAATATGACTGGAAAAACTAGGGCTTTGGTTAAACCCTTCTTTTCTATGACAAAAAACTCATCTTTTAGGATACCATTTTCATAGAGTTGTCATAGGCATTAAAGATTTCAAAATCTCCTATGGCTCCTATTTTACCATTATAGCACTTTCGCACATCCTGAACCATAATGACTTTTTTAGCAATGGCGGATAGGGCACCAACGGGATCGCTTTTGTATGAAACTTCTAATATAGGTCTAAACTTAGGCATTACATATTTCAAAATCTCCTATGGCTCCTATTTTACAATTATAGCACTTTCGTACATCCTGAACCATAACAACTTTTTCAGGGATGGCGGATAGGGCACCAGCAGGATCACTTTTGTATGCAACTTCTATTATAGGTTTAAACTCAGGTTGCTTAACCTCGTTGCTGACAAGTTGAATATCATGGCTCACTATCCCTTGGGTTGATTTTGAACTAGATGCCATTTATATCTGAATTAGGGCTTAGCAATTAAAGAAAACTTCTCAAACTGTAAAACTCGGCACCTAAGGAAAATACCTGGATAAATGCTTAGGAAACTTGAGTAGATGTTGAATCACTGGTTGAAAGCTTGAAAATTGCTTAGTTGTGCTCAAGGTAATCGCTCTTCATTTGAATGTCTCAAGAATGAATCAATTTTTACTTTTAAGCGACAAACGAAACTTTGCATTTAATGCATTTTAGTACCTACACTTGTCACTCGGCTTCCAAATGTTTTTCAACTCGGCATCCACTCGATAGCTATACTTGCTCGGCATCTACCTATTTTTTTAATAGCTCGGCATCCAAGCCAGTTTCACTTGGCATCCAAAGACAACTCGACATCATCTTTCAAGTTTTAGTTTTAGCATCTTGTCTGATGCAAATTTATACTTTGCAGTGCTTCTTCATGGTTTAGGGCTAATGTGTGATACTTCCTTATGTATCAGCCCTATAGGCTTATCTTGTGATTAGTTAGATGAGAAATGATCACTTGAACTCATGGGTGAAGTGACCCTTTCATAGGATGTATTTGATCCATCCTTTTTTTCCCATGTCTTCTTCATGTTTGTTCTTATGTGTTCCACATCAATCTTTTCTTTTCCCTTATTTACTTCAGTCTTTGGTGCCTTGGCCTTTGTTAGAAAATTTATGCTGACATGTCCAGTTTTCAAGCAACTAAAGCAAGTAGTCTAGCTCAACCATCTTTTATAGTTACCCTTGAAATGTGTTCTTATGCAATTCTGGGGTATATGTTCATACTCTTGACAATAGTGACAACTATACCTAGTGTTATAATCCCAATGGTAGTGACCTTCATTCTCTTTTACTAATTGATTTGATGTCCACATAGGATTTTATCTACATTCAAATTCCCTATGTCCATATTTCTTTCAATTATAAAAATGTCCATTAAATCTTTGTGTCCTTGGGACTTTGGATCTACAATCTTGTGTCATATGTCCTTGCATGTTGCATTTGTGATAGTAACTCTTGCTTTTGGATGTGTTTGGCTGATTAATCCTTCTACTCCTGCAAACATTAGCAGTATGTCCCTTTTTATTATAGTAATGAAAAATGGGTTTAGAATCCTTACCTTTGTCACTTCTTTGCTCAACACTCTTTGATGATTCACCTACTTCAGTGCTGTTGTATCCAAGTCTTGATGTATCATGGGCAGATCTTGGGGATTTTAGCAACTGTTCAAAATTCTTTATGGCTTTGCTTGACTTGTTGAGATTCTCTACCATTTCTTTTTCTCTATTCAATTCATTCTGCATCCTCAAAGTAGAGATCTCAATATCTTTCATATTAAGTTCATGACGAAGGTTCATTATTTGGGCAAGTGTATCCATCTGCATGTTTGAGATCCTTGTTAATTCAGTACATTTTTCTTCCAGTCTGTTTGCAAGATTCCTTTTGTCATCTTCCATCATGACTCTATCCTCAACTGCTCTTTTCTTTTGTTCAGTGATTTCACATAACATTATGGCCTATGATTCATGTTCCATCTTGAGAGATCTTATCTCATTTGCTTGAGCTTTGTTTTTCTCCATCAGTTCTACTATTGTTGTATCAAACTCTTTAGTGTCTCCATTGGCAAGCACTTGTGTGGTATCAATCTCCTTGTAGTGTATATCATTTTCAGCTTTGGCTACCTCCTTTCTTCTTTTCAAAGATTTTCTTAATTCCACTCTAGCTTCCTCTACTTTTTGTAGAGCAAGATGCACATCTATCACTTAGTTCTCAATGATCTTTCCAAGTTTGAAAACTTCCATCTTTAGATATTTTCCTCCAAGCTGTTAGGATCCTTCTTGAGAGAACAAGTGCTCTGATACCAATTGTTGTAATACCCTATTGAAAAGAATGCTTCTGAGACTGGGGGGGGGGGGGAGGGGTGAATTAGAAGTGCTAGCTTTTGACCTATTTAAATCCTTAATAACATATCTTTGAAATAAACATGCATGCATAGAAACATTAAGCAATTATGAGAAACACATATGCATCACCACATAACACTTAAAATTTTGGTAACCCAGAAACCGTCCAAGAATAAGAAGGTAAAACTGGGGTGGGGATGTTACCCACAAAATCACCGCAGTAAATAATGTTTGACCACTTTTGATGATCTGCCCTGTTAAAGGCTTTAGACTGTATCAATAGTGACCGGGTTAAAGGATTTACAAACACTTTACATGAAGTGTTACCCTGTCAAAGGATTTAATCACCTATTTAAAGGATCTACAAAATAGCTGTTAAGCTAACCTATTATCATAGGATTTCATTTCTAATACAATGGCTAAAGAGTATTAGGTATATTAAACCTGATATCTTACAATCCTTGATTGTTGAATACAGGCACTTGATCTGATTTCTTTTTATCTTGATCTTCTGAGATCTTATACTCATTTTGTATCCCCTTCTTTGTTTTGATTAACTAGATATTTAACTACTGATCTCTGCCTCTAAGTCTTTTTATTCTTTATTCTGAACTCCTTTCAATTTTTTGTTTCCTCCTTCATCCATCTTCATGATTCAATGAGAATTCATCTTCCTTATAAAGACATTTGAAGACTTAGGGTTAGATGTGGATCTATGATCCATATTGAATCTCTATTTTTTTCTCATTCCTTATACTTCTATCATTGGTTGCATGTCTTCTCCATTTTTCTTATTGGCTGCATGTAGATTGCATAGGAAATATAAATGATATTATCTTATAATCACTTAAATCCTTTGAGATTCTTCATATGTGGGCCATTAAAATAGTTTACATCTGAATTTGTGAAGTTACAAACTCATATGTTGATTCTAAGTTACTCGGCACTTACAGATTCCTGATGCTCGACACCTTCTATAACTCGGTTCCTATATCGTTCCTAGCTTGCCCGACATTGTTCATGACTCGACACCTAAATATTGCTTGGCACTTGTATCATACTCGGAACCTATAGTCACTCGACATTTGATCTTCACTCGACAACTCAAGGTTGCTCGACACCTAATGGCTTTCTTGACTCGGCACAACCTATGGCTCGACATACATAGTGTATTTGGCTTTAATGTAGAAAGTGGTTAAGTGTGTTGGCACTCAAGTGTCAAAACTATTCTTAGACTAGAAAAAATATCATTGAACAAACATTCAATCATCAAAATTTGGCCTACTATCAAAAACTCAATATAGTCTTTGAACTAATATGCTTCACATATTAGCTCAAAGATTGTCTTGATTTTCTTTATGACAAATCCCTAGCTGATAGACCTAGAATCTAGCCTTTTGCATTATCTTACATTTAATTTAGGCTTTACAATCTATTTCCACTCTTCAAAGTTCAATTTGCATTATTTCCTAAGACATGTGCTCCCATATTAATTAGATGCACTAAAATAGACCTATGCACTATTAAAATGCTTGAAAGCACTATTTCCTATGTAAAATTTGTTATAACATGTATCAACACTATTATAAACACAAGCATTAAAACCCAATGCATATGCACTACAAAATCATTTAAATGTGCCTAAACACTCAGATGTGCTATTTAAAGCTACATAGCACTGTTTTCCTAATGAATGCACTATTTTTCTCTAAAACTAGAGTTTCATATGCATTCTTTCACCCCACATATGCACTAAAAGGTTGTTTGAATGCACTAAAAGAATTCAAGTGTGCTGAAAGAAAAGCTAAATGTGCTAAAATACCTAAACTTTCACATCTACCACAAAAATTTGCACAAAATTCACAAAAACTCAAGTACACATGCAATACTCTTAAAATTGAGGATCTCGATGACTTACTAGGTTACTTTAGTCTGCTAAACACTCATACCTAAGACCCCTCTCAAATCTGTGCTCTCATAAATGGGCCATCATCCTCACTAGCTCAAAGCTCCAAATTTCCAAATGTCAAAAGGGAGTGTGAAAATGACAAGGGTAAAAGACCTTTTGACCTATTTAACCCTCCATAGGGGAATTTATATCACTTTTTCACTCTATTTACCCAACATTACAACCTTTTTGTTCTTTTTCATGAATTGGGTATTATATTTAAACCAACTTGATCCTCTTTATTTGCCACATATCAAACATTTTAGAAATCAAATTGGAAGCTCTTTCATTTTTACAAATTCATTTCTCCAATTTCATTTCTGAGGGGGCAGTATATCCATATCAAACTTGGGCATCCAAATCGACGCATCAAATTTTTTTGAAAAATAAAAAACATTCTACCCTAGCCAAAATTTCAAACATCAAATTAACCAAAACTAGTGTATCCAAGTAAAAACATCACAATGTCAATCAACAAAATCAACAACAATCAGATAATAATCCATCAATCACAACTAGACATCATATCAACCTATGAAATGTCAAAATATCATTGAGCAAGCATTCAATTATCAGAATTTGGCCTAAAATCAAAAAATCAAGATAGTCTTTGAACTACTATGTTTCAAATATTAGCTCAAAGACTATCTTGATTTTCCTTATGACAAGTCCCTAGTTGACAAACCTAGAATCTAGCATTTTGCATTATCTTACGTTCAATTTAGGCTTTAAAATCTATTTTTTCTCTTCAAAGTCCAATTTGCACTATTTCCTAAGACATATGCACTACTAGATTAATTAGATGCGCTAAAATAGACCTATGTGCTATTAAAATGCTTGAAAGCACTATTTCCTATGTTAGATGTGTTGTAACATGTATCAGTGCTATCAAAATGGTCATATGCACTATTTAATAGACCATAATTGCTATTCTAAACACAAGTGTTAAAACCCAATGCATATGCGCTACAAAATCATTTAAATTGGCCTAAATACTCAAATGCGTTATTAAAAGCTACACATGTGCTATTTTTCTTATGAATGCACTATTTTGCTCTAAAATTAGGGTTTCATATGTGTTATTTCACCCCACATATGCACTAAAATATTGTTCAAATGTGCTAAAAGAACTCAAATACACTAAAAGAAAAGCTAAATGCACTAAAATACCTAAACTATAACATCTACCACAAAAATTCAAACAAAATTCACAAAAACTTAGGTACACATGAAAAACTCTTAAAATTGAGGATCTTAGTGACTTATCGAGGTGCTATAGTCCACTAGATGCTTGTGCCGATGACCCCTCTCAAATCTATGCTCTCATAAAGGGACCACCATCCTCACTAGCTCATAGCTCCAAATTGCCAAATGTCAAAAGAGAGTTGGAAAATGACAAGGGTAAAAGACCTTTTGACCCATTCAACCCTCCTTAAAGGAATTTATATCACTATTTCATTCTATTTACCCAATATTACAACCTTTTGGCTCATTTTTGTGAATTGGGGATTGTATTTCAACCAACTTGATCCTCTTTGTTTGCCATGTATCAAACATTTTAGAAATCAAGTTGGAACCTCCTTTATTTTTGCATATTCATTTCTCTAATTTCATTTTTGAGGGGGTAGTATATCCATACCAAACTAGGGCATCCAAATTGGGGCATCAAAATTTTCTAAAAAATCAAAAATGTTCTACCCTAGCCAAAATTTCAAACATCAAATCAACCAAAACTAGGGTATTCAAGTAAAAACATCGCAACATCAATCAACAAAATCAATGACAACTAGACATCATATCAACCTACAAAATGTCAAAATATCATTAGACAAACATTCAATCATCAAAATTTGGCCTAAAATTAGAAAATCAAGACAATCTTTGAATTAATATATTTTGCATATTAGCTCAAAGAGGGACATTTGTAGACACCCAAAAATTGGCAAAGACTTAAAACACCACAAATCCTGATCTAACAATGGGGTAGGTCCCTACAATTCTCATGGGCCTATAAACTATAGAAATAATCAAATTGAGAGGAAGATAACATAATTTCAAATTAAGGATTACATAAGGTAATTAATTAATTAAATCATCTATCAAATTAATAAGACCTAAACCAACTTCAAAAAGAGGAGAAAAATAATTCAAAATCATAGAATGAAATTCAGAAGGGAGAAAGAAAAAGATAAACTTTTGAAAATAAATGGAACTTTTATTAAATCAATAAATCCATATATCCTTACAAAAATAAAAATCCTCCTTTTACATTTAAAAGAATTGGAAAAATACTCAATTATCCTCAAAGTTAAGTCTTTTGGACTCTTCCTCTTTTCTCTTATGAGATATTTTCAATTTCACATCCATCCACCAATCAAAGGTAAAACCTAGATTCTTACCCCAACCCCTTCTAAAATCCTATAAATAGAAGGGGAATTCAAGAGCAAAGGGACCCAAGTTTTAGGCATCTGCATTATAAGCATATTCAAAGTTGTCATATTGAGCATATGAGCATTGGTATTCTAACATGTTTATGTCATTTTGATAGCATTTTAGCTTTTTTTTCATGTTATTTAGTCTCATTTTAACACATTTTTAGCTCATTGCATGTCCATTTTGATAGTATTCTAAGAGTTTTTACTTGCATATAATTTGCATTTTCACCTTAGATCTTGTATACATACTGGTAGATTTGCATTTTAAGAATACTCTCATTCTAGAACTGTCACTAGATGTTGGTTAGAGAGCATTCTTAGTGGTTGTAGTTAGGAAAACATGGGACATTTGTAGAGTTTACATTTTGACAATGATTTCTTGGGTTTAGTCTAGTTCGTTGTCATTTTATCTGTACTCTACATTAAAGTTTCATGAATAAATGAATATACCATGTATAGATATCTCCTCTACTTATTCTTTATGATCTTTTAGAATTATAGAAGAAAAATTTTTCTTATGCTTCATACCTTTGAGAAATTATATTCCATCAATAAAACATATTCTTGCAACACTACGCACCTTTTCTTCTTTATCCTTCAATGGCTTCAACTTATGCTTCACTCCATCCTTTTTTAGAGTGTAGTTATTTGCTCACCCATCATGTATAGAATGCATGTCAAACTATCATGGCCTACCCAACAACATATGACATATGTCAATAGGTATGATATCACATAGTACCTCATCCTAGTTGCTTCCAATCTTGAACTTCAGTGAGCACTACTCATTGACCATGACCTTGTGGTCATCTTATAGACAAGCAATATAGTATGGATGCAGGTGTTTCTGTATCTTCAGCTTCAACTTTATAACCATTTTTTCCAACACTAGATTGTCTATACTTTCACCATTAATGATCACATCACAACACTTATCTTCACATCTGCACCTTGTGCAAAATAAGCTCCCTCTTTGATCAAGTCCATTCTCACCACATAGAAGGACTCTTCTATTAACTAGAATTTCTCCTCTTTAAGCATCTTTAGAATATGATGATTAGGCATCTTCATCAATATGTGCAAATCTAGCTTGGCCTTCTATTCTTTGATCAATCCTTCCTTTGTGCTGGGAACATTCAAATGCTCTATGTCCTTCTTTTGTACAGTGAAAACATTTCCCACGGAAGCCTTCTCTTCTAGATCCTTGTCCTCTGCCTCTTCCTCTCTGATCTCTATTATTCTAATCATGGAAACAATTGGAATTTTTTCCCTATGGTTCTAATTGCTACTTCTAGCCTCATCCTTATTCTTCTGGTCATCATTATGATCTCCATAAGATCATCCACCAGATCTTCCACCGTGACCTCTTCCGCTATTGTTGTTGTCAAACTTCCTCTTCAATTTCTCCTCAAATCTTAGGGAAAACTTGTATGCCTCCTCAATATTGTTCATTCAAACTAGACTTAGCTCAACTTGAATGCTTGGCCTTAACCCATTAAGATAACAGATGACTTTCTCCTTATCAACTTCTACATGGTTAGTTCTAATGAGAATTTGATAGAACTCTTCTATATACTCATGAATAGATTTTCTCACTTGCTTCATCCCTTACATCTTCTTCAACAAATCAAGCTCATAATTCATGGGAATGATTTGTCACTTCATTTTAGCTATCATCTGATCCCATCTAGTGATTTTTTCCTTTTCCTTTCTATTTTTCTCCAATTGAACCTCTTGCCACTAGATCTTTCCATGTCCCTTAAGTTTTTCCTTTGCAAACATGACCCTATCTAGATCCTCAATATATTCATACTCAAAGCACTCCTCTAGTTCATTGATCCAATTGGTTAGTTCCTCTGGGTTAAGATTTCTTTAAAATATGGGAACCTCAAACTTAGGTCTTTTTCGAATCTTGGAGATGGCCCTAAAAAGCCTCTCTTCCTCTTGATTTAGAATTGCCTCTGCTTTGGCATTTTCTTCTACTTCATCATCATACTCACTTTCATCTCCTATAAGAAGATTTATTCCTCTACACATTTGTTCTTCCAATGCTTGCATTTCTCTTTGGAGGGCTCTAAAAACCTCAGGTGTAACACCTATAGCTCTTTCATTATACTCTCTTTGTGGAGGCATTTTTTGTGCTTCTGATGAAACCCTAGTGCAAACTGCCTCACACTTGGTGATCTGTTTACATGCTTAGCCCAAACCATGGTCCTAGTGTAAATTGCCTCATAGTCAGCTATCTGTCCACACACTCAAGAACTCTAGCTCTAATACCACTTGATGAAGGGTGCTCCTGTTAAAACCATCAACTCATAAAAGAAACAAGAAACAATAGCAAATATTTAAAAAAAAGTATGGACTTCTTATTTGTGCAAAAAATGCAAAATTACAAAATTCACAAGTACAATATGCTAACCCACATGGGTACCTTCATTATAGTAATCTGCAAGAGAAGATGACAACTATCACCCCAAGCTATTCTAGACAATGTTTGGGCCTTTCTTAAATAGGCCATTTTATGTCATTGAGAAGGTTCTAGACATTGAAACTTAATACCTAGGGTTGATAGACCCTAACAATACATATAGAGTTAGCCAAATACATCTTTGACAAATAATTTAGATATTTTGCGTAGCCCAACTTTGAAAGGCCAAAACTCATGAATTGTTGCTCCAACTGGCTATTATAACCACTTTTTAGAAATGCTAGCTCCTAATCTATATAGGCTTGGAATAGTGCAAATGCCCTTTCGATGAGTTTTTGGGTCTCATTCGGGCACTTTGGCCTCCAACAATGAGCCTGAATATTTTTTTGCAAATTGTTCCACTGAAAATCTACAATAACTTCTCTAATACTTAAGTTGGAGCAATGAGATTTTTATATTAGGCTTATGACTCTAAAATGAACCTTCATGTAGAAAATGAGAAAATTTTCAGCTCATACAAAAATCTTACTAAAAATAGAAAGTTCCCATAAATAGTAACCACCCTATCTACTAGTCCTTATGAAAATACAAAAGACTGATGAAAAAAAAATTGGGTGATTCAATATTTTTCTTACACCCAAGAGCTCCTACATCACACAATTACTTCTAGAAACTGTTATTGACTATATGATTGACTCTAGAAAATTGATGTCTTTGATGAACAAAGATGTTGTTATCAATGACAAAAGTATCATCAATACAACATATTATTAGCATGTCCAAGTTCCAAATAGAATAGTAATCCTAACAATCTCTCCCAATGATATTGATAGAAATTATTAGATGTTATAGTTGGAGAAATTGTTATGTTGTCATTGATATCAAACTTATTGGTAAGACAAAGTGTCAAACCTGTTGGAGGGACATTTACTAAAAATGTACAGTGTCAAATCATTTGATTGATGAAGAGGATTTTAAAATAAGAGATCATGAGATCACCTAGTGAAAGGTTGATTTTTCATGTGTTAAGTATCACAAAAATGTAATGGGTACTCGATAAATTAGTCCTTGACAAGATAATGTGTTTTTCAATCAATACATGAATTAAAGAAGATAATTCAAAGGAGATTTGAGTTTTAACAAGTCATAAGGATAAGCTTGACTAAGTATTAGTTGTGCAGAGTCAACGAAGAAGCTGAAATAGAAGATTGAGTGAAATAGTCTAAGCTGAGTGATAGTTATTACTAGGAAAATCCATGAAGAAGGTTCATAGAAACCAAGCATAGTAATGGCCAGGAAAACTTGTTGATGTTGTGTAGGAAAGGATAGTATTTTCTTAGATATACAATAATGATAGAGCTAAAGAACACAATGATTGTTGACTGACAACAAAAGTTACAATTTGAAAAAGATTTGATTTTAAGGTCAAAATAGTTAGAATTTTGAATTAATCAAAGTGTACAAAAGATAAGGATTGATGAGATGGCATACTTAATGGATGAGGAGAGATTATTAAGTGATAAAAGACAAGGATGTTATCATAAGTTTCTAAAAGAAGGAGGAGAACAAAAATATGGAAGGATTTAATGAATCTAACCTAACCCTAAGATCAACAATGATGTTTAAGAAAAAAAAGATCAAAATTACCTATTTAAGGAGGCATGGAGATGTTTTTTGAGGTTGGTTCATGGTTTATTGGTGATCTTAAGGAGATGTTGTGAAGAGAATAATAGTAGAGGTGAAGTGTGGTGAGAAGGATGAAGAGTGATTTCTTGAGGAGATGCCAAGAAGATCAATGATTGAGATGTGAATGGAGGTCAACCAATGAGCCAATAGATGAGTGAATGGAGATCTAAGTTTTCAAAGTGAGTTGTACTCATTACCATGACTATTGATGAAATTCCTTTGGGGTAATATCCTAAGCATTGGAAAGTATTGACATGTTGAATGCATGATTTTGTTTATCATTCATGTCAACATAGCAATAAGTCTATGAAGACTGGTAGAGTAGCAGATAGAGATCTTAGTTGTATGAATAATGTTTTCATTGTTTGATGATGTGCAGTTAGGGACATGTGCTATGCTATATCCTAATGACATGGTTCAATGTGCATAAATTTGAATATGTACGAAAGTTATGCCTTATCTATAGAGAGAAGTATAGAGATAGGGTACTTTAGAAGCAATTTCTAATGTTTGTATTATATCTTCTACCAGAGATATAATCTGGTGATGTGTGGTCAGCGAATGACATAAGATAGTCCAATGGTGATATAATGAATATGCAAGCCCTAGTCTCACACGTGTGAGAAGTTGTATAGACTATGAGTCGACAGTGCTATTTTAATTGAGAATTAATTAATTATCTTACTATAATTAATTGAGAAAGCCTCAAGCTCAACTCAAGGAATTATTTTGAAGATATGGTATAAAGGTAAGTTTTTTTTCTTGTTTGTAATATGTATTAATGTGTTGAACAAGTGTCAAGTGTGAAATGGATCAGAGTGTTTGGAGAATATGAGTAATCCATCTAAGGGATTATTGGATGTCATATTTGTGATCTAGTTACAAGATTAGAAGGAGTAGAAGTCTAATTGATAGGATAGAGAAAGAGGAAGGAGCAGTACTATTCATTTCTATTATTTTGCAAGGTATAATACAAAGATCATTTGGATAGTGGGTTTATTAGTCTTTCCTTTGAAGTTATTTGGATAGTTAGTCTAGCTATCTTCTACAACTCCTAACAAGGTTGGCTTAACTCCTAAGAGGGTTCGAATCTCCTAACAGGGATTCAAAGTGTCCTAATAAGGACCAATATGTACTGAATGCTGGTATAGACTACTAACAAGGTCCATCCTGTAACAAAGAATATTTATATTAGTACATCATATTTTGGGTATCATCCCCATCAAGGATTTCCCTCTGATCAAGGGTTTCCCTAGTTAATATATCTAGTGTTATTGTGCATGAGTATCTTGTTATGTTTTCTAATTATATTGCTCAAATGGTTAAGTTTTATTAAGGTTGATATTTGTGATATTAGTTGGATAAGTGATACACACTCCCCCCCCCCCCCACTTATATTGGTGGACTATATATTCTAAATATTTGGGAGATCGATGGAGAATCTTTTCAGAAAGGATAGTCCTAGATTTTATGGATCCAACTATGACATTTAGAAGGAGAAGATGAAGATTCATTTTCTATGTATGAGTCCAAGCTATTGGCTCTTGACAAAAAGTAAAAATGAAATTGTAAAAGAAGAGAAACTTGAAGAATGCAGTGAAGTAGAGAGAGACATATTTATGTGTAACATGAGAACCAGAGAAGCTTTGATATCAAATATTCTAGAGAATGAATACAGTTAGGTAAAGTCTCTCCAAACATCTCATAAGATTTGGACAATGTGAAAATCTATTTTTGAAGCTGATACACATACAAAAAGAGTAAGATTGCAAAATTGGATTTGTGCATTTCAAGATGATAAAATGATGGAAGATGAATCTGTAATAAGCTATATTCATAGGATATCATAGATTTTTATAGGAATTAATTCTCATGGTGGAACCAAGGAAGAAGATGAAGTTTTGTGGAAGATTTTGAAAACTTTGACACCACCATTCATGAAAGTAGCTCAAATGATTGAACTACTAATCCCTTACACTAAGGAGTTTTCTAGGGAAATGTTTGTTGGAATATTGGAAGTAGAAAAAGTAGGTCTAAGACAATCTAGAGATCTAAAAAGAGTAGAGACAACTTTCAATGCCTTAAATTTTTGGCCAACCCTGTCTAGAAGTGCAAGCACGAATGGAGATTTTGCTAGTAACAGTAGATTCAAATCTGATGAAGATAATAAGATTGAAGAAGGTATTTCCCTTCTTGTGAGAAGAGAAAAATATTGTAAGAATATCTTCAAATGTTGGACTTGTAATGAGTTTGGTCATTGTGCATCTAAATCTCCTAAAAGAGAGAAAAAATATAAGGGAAAGTTTAATCCTAGCTAGAAATTTTTTGTATGCTAATGAAAAAGAGAAATCTAGTGAAAAAGTTTAGAGTGAAAGTGATGATGAGCTAGGATTTGTATCTATTAAGGAAGATGATCTTGACAAAGAAATTAGAGAAGAAAAGGATCTACTTGAAAAGAAATTTGATTGGATAATAGGTAGTGGATGTGCACAACACATGACTAGTGATATGAATAAGTTTGTTAAATTCAAGATTATGATGGAGGTATTGTTAGATTTGGTAACAATGCATCTTGTCACATCACAAGAATAGGATCCATTATTTTAGATGGAAAGACTAACACTGATGATGTTTATTTTTTTGATGGTTTAAATCATAATTTGTTGAGTGTTGGGCAATTGGTGGACAAAGAGTATCAATTGTAATTTACAAAAAAGATTTGCACTATCAAGGGTATAGATGGTAAGATGATTGGAAGTGGAACAAGATCCAGAGATAATGTATTTTAGTAGAATCCTACTGAAATTATAGGTTTGGTTACAAAAGTGGATAAAATTGGTTATGGCATAGAAGATTTTGTCATATAAACTTCGATAATATTGTGAAGATTAGTATTGCATTTGTAGTTAGAGACTTGCCTATGATAATAAAGCCTACTAATATTTTTTGCAAAGAATGTATTTTGGCTAAGCAGAAGAAGGTGTCATTTCCCAGTAAGAAGTTCACTATGACACAGAAGCTGGAAATCATCCACATAGATTTGAGTGGTCCTACTAGAACAAGAGGATTCTATGGCAAAAGAAAGAAGAAACAAATCAGTTTCAAAGGTAGCAAAAGCAATGTTGTTTAAGAATTATGCATCCAAATAATTTTGCAGAGAAGTAGTCAATACAATAGTATACACTATGAATATACAGATCAAAAAAGGTATGCGCAAGACCCCTTATGAATTATGGTTTGGTAATCCACCATTAGTTAAATATTTGGAAGCAAGTGTTATATTAAAAGAGATGATATTGGTAAGTTTGATCCAAGAAGTGATGTAGGTATGTTTCTTGGCTATTCATTGAAAACCAAAGCATACAAATGCGTTAATCATAGAACCAAGACAATAGTTAAATGTGCAAATGTAAAGATTGATGAAAATTTTGGAACTAAGAAAAAGATGTTAGATTACAATTTTGATGAAGAAGAAGATAATACTAGAATTGTCAGAAAGAATGGTAAAGTTTTCTTTAAGACTACCAATGATCTACAAAATAATGTACAATCTATTGAGAAAATAGGACAACAAAGATTTGAACAAAGAGATGAGATCAGAGTTGACATGATAACTCCTACCCCTAATAAGAACATGAGAAAGAATCACCCTCTAGAGTAGATAATTGGAAGCAAAGAATAAGGTGTGATAACAAGAAATAGAGTTAATGAGGAATTATGTCTGATTTCACTAGTTAAACCTAAGAGTGTGGATGAACCATGTAAAGATGATCATTGGATTTAAGAAATGAAGGAAGAACTTGATCAGATTGTGTAGAATGAAACATGGGTGTTAGTTCCTAGACCTAAAGACAAGAATGTTATAGGAACCAAATGGGCATTCAAAAACAAGATGAATGACTAAGGTGAAGTTGTGAGAAACAAGGATAGACTTGTATGCAAGGGTTATTCATAGTAAGAAGGAATAGACTATGAGGAGACATATGCCCCTATAGCCAGAATGGAAGTAGTAAGAATATTCTTGGCTTATGCAATGAATAAGAAGTTCAAAGTATATCAGATGGATGTTAAATTGGCTTTCCTAAATATAGAACCTAAAGAATAGGTATACATTGGGAAGCTTAAAGGTTTCCCTCTAACAGAAGAGAGACATGGTATGTGAATTGAAGAAAGCTCTATATGACCTGAAGCAAGCACCAAAAACTTGGTATGCAAGGTGGGATAAGTATTTGACAAAGCTTCGATTTGTTAAAGGTATGATAGATAGTAACTTGTATTTGAGAGAAATTGAAAATGCTTTGTTGATAATAGTAATATTTTTTGATAACATAATAGTTGGAGGAAATGATGAGTTTGCTAAAGAAATAAAGAATGAGTTTGAAATGAGTATGATAGGAGAAATGAATTTTTTTCCTAGCATTGCAAATTATGTAAAATAGTGGTGGTATTTTTATTTCACAAGCTAAGTATTTGAAAGACTTCTTGAAGTGATTTGGATTGGAAAATTGTAAGCCTATTAGTACACCTATGATAACTATTCACAAGTTATCTAGCAAGGATGAGACACCTATAATTGAGTAGAAGTACAAATCCATGATTGGAGGTTTGCAACATCTGACTCATACCCAACCAGATATAGCAAATGTAATTATGATCATATATAGATATCAAGCTAATCTTAAGGAGTATAATTATGCAGTAGTAAAAAGTGTTAGAGTAGGGTTGTCATTGCACCAAAAGACCAATTTATCAATGCTTTATACAACCACTCAACTTATGGTAGATAGGAGGCAGTTAAGCCCTTGTCATGAATCCCAAGGAGAGCACTTGACAAATTTCTAATAATCTCCCCCTCAGCATTACCCAAGGGTCTAAGGATTCAAACCTATGACCAAGCTCTAATTCCACTTGTTAGAGTGAGGTTTTCATTGCACCAAAAGACTAATCTATCAATGCTCAATAAAACCACTCAACTTATAGTACACAAGAGGCAGTTAAGCCCTTGTCACAAATCTGAAGGGGGAGCGCAGGACAAATTTTTAATAGAAAGCATATTCAAATATTTAAAGGGAACATCTAATTATGGAATATGGTATCATAGATCAAGTTATTTCACTCTATGCTTATACTAATGTGGATTTAGAAGGCAGTATGGATGATAGAAATAGTACCATTGGTGGAGCATTCTTTCTTAGAGGAAGATTGGTTTCTTGGCTAAGAAAGAAGCAAGATTGCATTTTGCAAAGTACAACTGAGGCAAAATGTGTAGCTATTGCAAATAACTATAATCAAGTTATGTGGATGAAATAGATGTTGGAGGATATTGGGATTGAGTTTGTAAAACCTATCATCATATACTGTGATAACACAAGTACAGTAATTATGTCTAAGAATATATCTATTAAGTATCATGTCTTGAGAGAGAAGGTAATAGAGAGACCAGATTGTAGATATCTTTATGAAGCCCTTACCTAAAGATACATTTGAGTAATTGAGTAGTTAACTTTAAGAAACCCCCCTCCAGAAAAAGATATAAATTATTGGTGAATCTTTCATTATTTTGAAAAACTAAATTATTTTTATTGGTGAATCTCTCCATTTTTTTATTTTAAATATTATTTATATTGGCGATTATTTTGGAATCATAATTTTTTAGTAGAAAATATTGGTGAATCTCAATAATAATAGGAAGTTTTCCAATCATCATGGAATGTTAAAAATCAAAATTGAACATTATTTATCTAACAGAAATTATGAGGATAATTACATTATATTTTAAATCAATAGTGAAAACTAAATATTGGTAATATATCCCTAAAATAACTAATAATTATGATAATTATTGGTGAATTAATTTTTATTTTTTTGATAATATATAATATTTAGGTGAATTAAATCTAATCATGTATCAAATATTGTGGTGAATCTTTGAGTTTAAATTTTTTAATAAAATAAATTATTGAGCAATTTTAAATATTTTAGAACTAAATTTTATAAAAATGTGGTGATTTAGGTTGCATTAAATCTTAAATTATTAGCCAAATTGCTAGAATTTTTTTCTAAAATTTGCAAAATTACAAATATTCATCACTAAAAAACACTCTAAGCTATGCCCCTACCTACTTCTGAGTAGATGATGTAGACAGTGCATTAAACTAGTGGTATATAGCACTATTGTTAGACTACTAGACTAAATGTTGATGCTTACCATATGGGGGAGTATCTACGATGAGTTGAGTCATTAAGGACTCCTAGTACTTGGTATTGAATAGTGTCCTTGGACAGTCTAGCTGGTTGTAAGTTGAAGAATTAATTGACATAATGAGGTCTTTTTCATTGATGTCAATGAGAGAGAGAATTTGTGAAAAGAATCTCCCAAGTTTGGATAGAGGAGATATGTACATGAATGGGGGAGAGACATTTATTAGGAAGATTTAGAAAGATTCATGTAAGAAAGAAGGAGGAATATCTCTGGGGGAGATATGAAGCATGAATAATTATGATGTATGGAAAGTTGTTTAGTGGAAACCTCATGATGTCAATCTAGAACATGTTGAATAAAGGAGTGTTCCAAAAGCTTTTAGATTTGATTAATGGAGAGGATTTTTAAAAATGAGAACAGTAGATACAGCAGAGTACTATTTGGTATTCTTGTCCTAGAACTTATATTTTTTCATCTATGTTGCCATCAATACCAAAGGGGGGTATTTTGAGCATGAATGCTAATGAAATTCCTTTATGGGACTATCCTAAGCATTGGAAAGTATTCACATGTTGCATTCATAACTATGTTTGTCATTTATGTCAACATAGCAATAAATCTATGAAGACTCGTAGAGTAGGAGATAGAGATCCTAGTTGAATGGATAATGTTTTGATTATCTAATGATCTACAATCAAGGAAATGTGCTACATTGTATCCTAATGACATGGTTCAATGCACATAAAATAAGTCAAAGATGTACAAAAGTTATTCCTAATTTACAAAGAGTAGTACAAAGATAGAGTACCTTAGAATCGATTTTTGATGTTTATAGTATTTCTTCTTAGATTAGATATATAATCTGGTGATGCATAGTTAGCTAGTGACATAATATAGTCTAATGGTGACACTAACAAATGTGCAAGCCCTAGTGTCACATGTGTGAGAAGTTCTATAGACTATGAGCCGATAGTACTATTGTAATTGAGAATTAATTAATTATCTTACTATAATCAATTTAGAAAGCCTTAAGGCTGACTCAATGAATTATTTTGAAGACATGGCATAAAGGAAAGTTATTTTCCTTGTTTGTAATATGTGTCAATGTGTTGAACAAGTTTCAAGTGTGAAATGGGGTAGAGTGTTTGGAGAATGTGAGTAAGTGATTCAAGTGATTATTGGATGTGACATTTGTGATCTAGTTACAAGATCAGAAGGAGAAAAAGTTAAGTTGATATGATAGAGAAAGAGGAAGGAGTAATACTATTCATTTTTATTATTCTGCAAGGAATAATACAAAGATCATTTGGACAGTGGGTTCATTGGTCTTGCCCCTAAAGTTGTTTAGATAGTGGGTCCAGCTATCTTCAACAACTCCTAATAGGGTTGGAATCTCCTAATAGGGATTCAAAGTGTCCTAACAGGGACTGATATGTAATGAATGCTGGCATATACTACTAATAGGGTCCATCCTCTAGCAATGAATATTTATATTAGTACATCATCTTGTGGGTATCATCCCCACTGGGATTTTCCCTCTAATCAAGGGTTTCCCTAGTTAACATATCTAGTGTTATTATGCATGAGTATCTTGTTGTAGTTTCTAATTATATTGATCATATGGTTAAATTCTATTAAGGTTGATGTTTGTGATATTAGTTGGATAACTGATTCACACCTCCCCCCTTGCCCCTCTTAGTTATATTGGTGGAATATATATTCTAATAGTACCTTATAGATCAGACCTATTGTTACATTCCAACCATTTTATTAGTCAAAATCCTTTAATCAAGGTTGACCTAATAGTCATTTTGTAAATCCTTTAATCAAGGTGACATTCTAATGGAATATTCTAAAGTCCTCTAATAAGGCTACTCCTAATAGGGTGATTAAATCCTTTAACAAGATCACATTTAACAATGTGTTGTATAACCTTTAACAAGGTTGGCTCTTAACTAAGCTCACTTAAGAAGAGTGAAAAGTTGGTAGCATTTTATTTGGCGGTTTTTCCCAAACTAGGTTTCAGCATTAAATCCTAGTGTCAAATTTTTATTTTCCTATGTGGATGTTATTGTTTTACATGCTTTATTTTACAATAGTTTATCTACTAGAAGCAACACACATAGAGATAGAGATTTAAGTAATTGCATAAAATGTTAAATTGTTGATGATATATACTATAGAGACCGACTAGGAATTTGAGATTGTTTAATCTATTTGAAGTGGTTAAAATTTGAATTGTTACATCTAGACCTAATGATAACTCATTCACTCCCCTTTCCCCATTCAATTATTATAAATTATTATAAGAATTGGTATTAGAGTGTTGGTTCTTTTCTAAAAAGTTTGAAGCGACTCAAGCCAAAGATCAAGATGCATGAGAGATACCAAAGCTAAAAAAGGAGGACTTCCTAGCCTAGAAAAGTCTGATGAGATTGCACTTATCTTGTATTAGAGATTCCACATCTTACTACTTGGATAATAAATACATTGAGGTGCCCAGACCTATGATGGTTAAAAAAATGAAAGAGAAGGAGCATAACCAAATGATGATTGAACTTATAGCATCCCTATGTTATGCATAATTTCACAATTTGAAGGAAGGTATTGTTGCTAAGCATATGTAGGACAAGTTGGAAAAAATCCATGGAGGAGACAAAAATGTTTTGAGAGCTAAGGTAGAAAGCTTGAGAGGAAAGTTTGTTGACATGAAAATGAAAGAAGGTCAGAATGTTTTATAGTATTGTGGACAAATCAATGAAGTGTTGAATGGTATTAGAGGAGATAGAAGACAAATATCTAATGAAACTATGATAAGTAAGGTATTGACGACTTTACTTTGTATCTATGTAGTCAAATTATCTACCATTTAAGAACTAAGATGTACAACTAGTCAGATTTAGCCTCGCATAGTCTAACTGGTAATCTTATTGCATTTGAATTATCAAACTTTGATAATTACTCCCTTACAAATGTTGAATCTATATTCAAAGCACAACTAACTCTTGATGGATCTAAGAAAAATAAATAGAGAAACTCTGTAGAAAAAGACAACGAATCTGATGATATTCGGCTTACCCGGCCCCCATACTCACATTCCATTTTCTCTTGAATTGAGATCGCAAAAGTGAGGGATAGATACTAGAGTTTCTCTAGAATTGATCAAGCAACATTGTGGCCTATAGTTTCTAAAGGCAGATTCTATACGTAACATGAGCTCCATTAACTTGAAGCATTGTTCTATGGGAAAAGGAAAATACAAAGGTAAAATTCCTATTATCTATTTTACATGTAAAAAAGTTTTTCATATTGCTACTAGATATCTTGATAGAGATGAGAAAGAGGGAAGTAAGGATTAAAAGTATAAAGGAAGGAGAGATGATAGAGACAATAGAGGCAATAGAGATAGAAGAGACTACAAGGGCAAAGGTAAGGAAAAAAAATTATTGTTGAAGGGGATGGTTCTGAGAGTAATTTTGATAGTCATGATGAAGAAGCTATTTAACGTTCCTCATAATTATCTTTTGTTTGTAATAAAAGATGATTTTGAAGAAGATGAGAAAACTACATTGATCTCACATGTGAGTAAGAATGATATATGGATAATTGATCCTAGTTGCTCACATCATATGACTAGTGATACAATTAAGTTTGATAAGATAGATCATTACAATGGAAGTACTATTAAGTTTGGTAATGATGCACCATGTTTTGTGAAGGGTAAAGAATCAATTAAACTAAATGAAAAGATCTAGTGTGACAATGCATATTGAGTTAATGATTTGAAATATAACTTTTTGAGTTTAGCATAGTTGATAAGTTCAAGATAGAGAGTTGATTTCCAGAACAAGAAGAAAAGGATCCGTGGTACTAAAGGTGAACTAGTTGGAAGTGGACAGGAAAAAAGAGGCAACTTGTTCTATCTAGACCTATCTAAAGATACTTCTCTATTTTCACAATGCAAAGATTTTTGGCTATCACATAATAGGCTATCCTATGTGAACTTTGATAACTTGGTAAGAATTAGCAAAATAAAAAGCGGTTGAGGGTGTATCATCTTAAAATGGAAGCATTTCTATGTTAAGATTGTTTATCCCTTTGAGTAAGTGTTATGGGGTCATGTCAAGTGCCTTAAATGGGTCTTTTCATGGATTTGGTTGTTTTCCCCCCTATCCTTCTTCTCTCTCTATTTCTAGCCTATTTCTAATAACTTTCTCTATGAAAATGAGGAATTTGACTTACTAGGACAAGGATGACCTTTTAGGTCAATTTTGACCTTGACCCTAACCTCAAGGATGCCCTTGACCCTGACCTAGGGGAGGGTTGACCTTATCCTTGGCCCTGGGTCCACTTTTCAATTTCTAGGATTTTTTAGATATCAAGCTTTGAAAAGTTTCATTTTCCTACTTTTTGGTTGGCTATTTCAAGTTTTGGAATGGTACACTCTTAAATTACATTTAATCTAGTTCCACTTCTAGGGGTTAAGGATAATTGGGATTTAATTCTCCTATATCAACCTTCTCTAGAAGTTTGTGCCCTAGATCTATATATAAGGAAGCCTTCTTGCCTCATTGTGACATCTATCAATTGAGGACTTTTTAGGAGTGACTATCAACTTTTCATAAGGAGACATTACCAAGAATTCTATCATTCAAGCATTCAAGTTTTATATTTAAGAGAAAGGATTGAAGCATTCAATTCTTTGAAGGGATTTGGTTCAAGCATTAGAGATTCATCATTCAAAACCTAAGATCTATCCATCATGGTGGTGTGATTGTCCTTCAAGATCCTTTTTTCATCTTCTAAATTTATTCATTCTTCTCTCGAGGTGGATTCCAAGCATATAATCAATGAGGTTTTTATTTACATTTTCTAATGTTATGTGCAAGCTTTCATATCAATATACTTGTTTACATTTCAATTGCAATTACATATCTATTGAGTATTATAGCTCTATTCTTAGATTTACTTCTACTACTTGCTAGCATTCCTTATTTCAATTTCATTATTAGGGTTGATTCCAAATTAGGGTTTGACTAAGGAAAACCCCTCATCTAGAAAGAAAACCATTTTTCTTCCAAGTATAGGTGTGGAATAGTAAATTAAAGTGCATATTTGAATACCCTTTTTGTCCAACTTGCTAGATCCATTAAAAAAAATTTAGTCAAAGTAGCGTAGATCAAGGTCAGTTTTTTGGGGCACAATTGTGCCCTAAGGTAAGATTGTGCACCTCTATCTCAATCAAGCTTGACCTGCATTCAAAAGGACAAAAGTTTTTTGGGTTTTCTCTGTTTCGACATTTTTAGTCTAGGGTAGGTTGCAAAATTCTCTAAAACTATACGCAAACATCAAAAATCAACATTTTCAAGACTCATCCTACTTTTTAGTTAGTATTTGTCTTTTATTCATTTTAGATTTCAAGTACTTACTTTTCCATAGCCAAGATTATAGGATCTCCTCCTTTCTCCTTATTCTCCATTGCTTGATCCAATTTTGCATTGATCACTTCCTTGTCATTACTCAATTTGGATCATTCCTTTTGGGAATTTGGGTTGGGAATAGATCCTATTTCCTCCCTATTCAGAAGGTTACCAAAATTAAGAAAACCTAATGAAGTGATGTGCAAACAATATCAAATGGATAAAATGACAAAGTCTAGGTTTAAGAGAAAGACCTATCCTTCTGATGATATTTTAGAGTTGGTTCATACTGACTTGTGTGGTACTATTGGAATACAAAGCTATTATGGTGATAACTACTTTGTACTATTTTTTTATGACATTTCTAGAATGATGATTGTGATGTTTCTTAAGGAAAAATATAATGCATTTCAAATGTTTAACTGGTAGCTAGCAAGAATGGATAAAGGAACATGAAAGATTCTTAAATGATTGAGGTTAGACAAGGGTAGTGAATTTATTTTAGATGAGATCAACATATTTTGAAATCACAAAGAAATCAATAGGAAAATGACTACACCAAGGATACCACCATAGAATGGTATAGATGAGAGAATGAATAGATCAATTATGGATTGTACAAGAATACTAATGATGGAGAAGAATTTTTCATAGAAGTACTAGAGAGAGGTTGTAAGAATTGTAGTCTACACTCTAAAGTAAGTTCAAGTGAAGAAATGAACAAATAAAACACCTTTTGAACTCTAGTATGGATATGTACCAAATGTGAATTAATTTAAAGTTTCTAGAAGAAAATGTTTCATTCTAAAAGATGCAAGAAAATGAAAACTTGATGCAAAAGGTGATGAAGTGTATTCCTATTTTATTCAACTAAGAGTAAAGTTAATAAGTTTTTGAATTCTAACACTAACAAAAGTGTTGAAAGTGCAAATGTTAGAGCTGATGAATTTGCAGAGAAAAATGAAGAAGAATGCAAGAAAGAATCTAAAGATTATAGAAGGCTTATCTATATCTATGAAGGTAAACCAAGCACCTTCCTTGAACTAGAAAAGGTGGTTGTCAAGCATCGATAGTTAGGAAATTTTGAGGTTCTACAATAGAGTTCTCTCAAGAATCATTAGACTACCAAGCATCAAGCTATAAGAGTCGAGTCATAGATAGGGAGTATCAACCAACAGATAGAGGAAGTCAAGCTATAGCTAGAGATAATTCAAGAATATGAACATGTAGAATAGGAACCAAGATCTAAACCTATGTCGAAAAAGTATGTGAGAAGAAATCATGAACCAAATCAAATTATTGGAGATAAAATTTCAAGAGTCATGAAAAGAAGAAGATTGAGGAATGATACATGATTATTATATGGGTTTGAATCTAGAAATGTCAAAGATGCTTTGGAAAATAAATATTGAATCAAGGAATTGAATGAGGAAATTGAGAAAATTGAGAAGAACAAGACCTGGACATTAGTACATAGACCAAAGGATAAGAATGTGATTGGAACTAACTAGGTGTTTGGAAATAAGCTAAATGAGAAAGGTGAAGTCACAAGGAACAAGGAAAGATCGGTTTGTAAGGGATATGCACAAGAGGAAGGGGTTGAGTATGGTGAAAGATTTTCCCTAGTACCAAGGTTGGAAGGAGTGAGAACTTTTCTTGCATATGTTTCTTACAAAGGATTCAAAGTGTACCAAATGGATGTAAAATATGCATCTCCAAATGGAATTCTGGAGGAAGAAACCTACAATAAAAAAACTAAACAATTTGTTGATCACAACAAAAGTTATATGTAATGTAATTTGCACAAATTTTATATGGTTTGAAGAAAGCCCCTAGAGTATGGTATCAATGATTACACAATTATTTGTTGTAAATTGATTTTGTAAGAACTAAAAATAATAGCAATTTGTATCTAAAAGTGAAGCTCAAATTAAAATATTTCTAGCTGAAATTTTTATGGATGACATCATATTAGAAGGAAAAGATTTATTGCGTAAGTCATTTGTTGATCAAATGAAAAAAGAGTTTGAAATGTCAATGTTTGGAGAGATTAAATTATTTGTTAGTTTGCAAGTGTATAGAAAAAAATTTTGAAGACTTTTGGTATGGAAGACTCAAGACTAGTAGGAACACCTATGGTGAGTGGACACAAATTGTCAAAGAATGATGATTCTACTAAGGTGACTCAAACATTGTATAGGTCAGTGATTGGGAAACTACAATATGTTGTACATTGTAGACCTAACATTGCATTAGTTGTTGTAATTTTTCCTATATTCTCTACTAATCCCATTAAAAATCATATGATGGTAGTAAAGAGGATATTGAGATACCTGAAAGGAACAAAAGATTGAGGACTAAAGTATATGAGAAGTGACAAGTTTGAACTTAAGGTTTACACATACACTAATTCAGTAGGAAATGTTGATGGTAGAAATATCACTAGTGGAGGAGTTTTCTTCTTCGGTACAATATTAATTTCATTGAAAAGAAAGAAGAAGAGTATTTCACATTTTTTGTTGAAAGGGATAAAGGAAGAGATCAGTTAACTTGTGATATATTACAATCACACAAGTGCTATTAACATATCAAAGAATCTTGTGATGCATACAAAGACTAAGCATATTCATATCAAGTATTATTACTTGAGAGAGTTGGTACAAGACAAAGAAGTGAGATTGGAATATGTGAATACAAAGGAGAAGTTAGCTGGCATATTCACTAAGGAACTACCTAAGGATGCCTATTAGTATCTATGAGGTAAGCTAGGGGTCATTTCCTTTCCTAAAACAAACTAAGTAGAGATAATGCAATGCATTAAATATTGTAATTAGAATATCATAAACATTGATGCAGGATGTCACACTTAATAAGTTTCCTAAAGCTGTGAAAATTAAAGCACTAACATATGTATAGATGAAGCTACAAAGAGTTAATGTTGAGATGTCATTGCTATATTAGTCAATGCAGTGACATGACGATGTGAATTTATGGTTGATGTCTTTGGCATTGTTTTCAAAGAGGGAGATGAGTTTTATCAAGTTACCATACAACATGATACAAATAAGGAGAGTAAGATCAGAGATAAGTGATGCAAAGTTATTGTGGTCAAGAGGGAGACATATGTTTCTACACATGTTTAATTTTTTGAGGTGTTTCTACAGAGAAATACTATGTACTAAACTGATAGAGGGAGCATCCTAAGATTGATTTGATGAGAATTAGAATGGAATTAAGAAAGAGAGAATGCAAACATAGAGGTAGATGATAGTAAACTATTGAATATTTTGACTTGCATGCTAACCAGTGAAGTATGAGTGGTGTTTCTATTAATGCCAAAGAGGGTGATTATTGGAAACTTCAATTGGAGAAATTGTTATATTTTCATTGATATCAAACATATTGGTAAGAAAGAGTGTCAAACCTATTGGAGAGACATTTACTAAAAGTGTATAGTGCCACATCATTTTATTGATGAAGAGGATTTGAAAAGAAGAGATCATGAGATGACCTAGTGAAAGGTTGAGTTGAGATGTGTTAAGTATCATGGAAATAAAATGGGCACTTGATAAGTTTGTTGTTGACAAGATAATATGTTGTTCAATAATACATGAATTAAAGAAGATAGTTGAATGACGCTTTGAGTTGAAACAAGTCATAAGGATAGGATTGACCAAGTATTAGTTGTGCATGGTCAATGAAGAAGATGAAGTAGAAGATTAAGGAACTTATATAGAAGTCAAGTGAAATGGTTCAAGCTAAGTGTTATTTATTGCCAAGAAAATTTATGAAAAAGTATGGTAGCAACCAAGCCCAGTAAAAGCCAAACAATCATGTTGATGTCGAGTAAGTAAGGATAGTGTATGTTGAGCTACATAATAATGATCGAGATGAAGAACATAGTGATTACCGAGTGACAAGAAAAAATATAATTTGAGAAAGATTTGATTTTGAGGCTGACACAATTGGAATTTTTAATTAATCAAAGCATGTGGAAGATAAGGATTGTTGAGCTCACATATTTAATGCACGAGGATATTCTATTGAGTGATCGAAGGAAAGGATTTGATTAGAAGTTCCAAGAAGAAGAAGGAGACCAAAAAGATGCAATGATTTAATGAATTTGACCTAATCCTAAGATCAACGGTGAATTTTTAAGTGGAAAAATATTAAAATTACATATTTAAGGAGGCATAAGAGATATATTCTGAGTTTGGTTCATGGTTGATTGACAATCCTAAGGAGAAGTTGTGAAGTGTGATGAGAAGGGTGAAGAGTGATTTCTTGAGGAGATGCCAAGCACATCAATGATGTAGATGTGAATAGAGGCTAGTCAATGAACCAATAGATGAGTGAATGGAGATCTAAATCTATAAAATGAGTTGTACTTTAAAAATTAAACCTATTGTTACATTCTAACCATTGTATCATTCAAAATCATTTAATCAAGGTTGACCTAATAGTCATTTTTTAAATCTTTTAATCAAGGTGGCATTCTAATGAAATATCCTAAAGTCCTCTAAGTCCTCTAACAAGGCCACTCTTAACAGGGTGATTAAATCCTTTAATAGGGTCACATTTAATAGTGTGTTGTATAACCTTTGACAGAGATGGCTCTTAACTTAGCTCACTTAAGAAGAGAAAAATTTTGGTAGCATGCTGCTTGGTGGTTTTCTCATATAGGGTTTCTACATTGAACCCTGATGTGAAAGTGTTATTTTCATGTGTGGATGTCATTATTTTGTATGCTATATTTGATGGAAATTTATTTACTAGATTTAAACACATATAGAGATAGAGAGTTAAGTAATTTCATGAAATGTTAAATTGTTGAAGATATATTATAGAGACCAATTTGAAATTTGAGATTCTTTAGTCTGTTTGAAGTGATTAAAAGTTTAATTGGTACATCTAGACCTAAGGATAATTGATTCACCCCCACCCCATCTCAGTTATTCCAAATCATTATAACAGGAATCATATGATGAAAAGCCATGATTACCAATAGTTTTCTAAATGTTCTCAACATATACAACTTCTCTAACAATATTCCATCTGAATATAATTTTCTTCTTATCCTTGACATATACATCTTGGAAATATAAGGTAGGAAAGGTTAGTAAAAGAGGAGGGGTGAATCAGGAACCAATAAAATTTGAAAGCTAACTTCAACAATTAATCCTTCAAATAATATTTTGCTCTAATTGCATGTATGAAAGAATGAAATAATTTAAAACATTGACACAATATATGGTAACCCATAAACCTTCCAAATAGAAAGTAAAACTAGGGTGGGGATGATACCCACAAGCTTTAGTACTACACTATAAATTTAACCTATTGCTTACAATTAATCACTTCTGGTGATCTACTATGCTCAAAGCAATAAGGACTATGAGGTCCACCTTGTTAAAGGATTTACAAAAATACAATGAAGTATGCACTTTGTTAAGAGATTTAACAAAAGACTATTAAGTCTACCCTGTTAAAGGATCTAGAACTGATACACCTATTAGGATGAACCAATGGCTGATCTCTTATCTACAACTCTGATTTCCTAGTTGAGATTCCTTGAAATGTAATGATCACCTAACTATGATAGATAAAACTTTGCTACCCCTTTTACTAGTTGTAGCCTTACTCAATTCACATTCCTACTTATTATACTTCTACACATTTCATACTTGGATATGATAAAATGTTTTGCATATATAACAATCCAAATCACAACTTACTAGATTTGACTACAATACCAATTTCATCATAATTCACAAAATTGGCCCAATTTCTATAACTCAAGTTCTAAAGACAAACTCGGTGATGTTTTGATACTTGAAAAAAATTGTTAATGCTTGACAAGCTTTGGCACTCGGTTGAACTTGAAGCTCGGTCCATATTTATCACTTCAAAGTAGCTCAAACTTGATCAGCATTGTGTGACTTGATGAACATTGATAAACTTTTTAGTATTGAATCACTTAGTTGATATTGCATGACTCAATCAACACTAGATTCATATTGTTAACATTGTGAGCTTGTTTAACACTATGATCTTCTTCACTTCTAGTGAATAGCTTGGTAGACTCTGCTACAATTGGTTTGTAATGTACTTAGTATCCAAAGCTTAGTAAACATTGTGTAGCTCAGTAAACACTACAAACTAACTACCTAACTTGGGAACAATTGAATCACATGGTTAACATTGTGAATGACAAGCTTGGTAGCAACTATAGAGCTTGGTAGCAATGTAACCATTTGACTGAGTGTTGAGTCACTGATAGACAAATTGACCTTAATGTAAAAAATCTCCCTCTTTTTCATTAGTGAGAAAAACACTTATCAAACCAAAAATCTAAACTTCATAAGTCAAAAACTTCCTTTATCATCATTCTGTCTTCAAGTCAATTTTGACTGTCTATTGTTATTGCTTGGTAACATACTCTATTTTCCTGATTCTTCAAAATTGCTTTTGTAAAGATATTTTATGCTTATCTATACAAGTATCTTCATAATACTATACTACTCACCCATACATACATCTCCTATATACATACATCTAGAGTATAGTGTATGTCTCTTCCTTTACAATATCTTCTCCCTCTTTACAATATAATATATATACTTCTCCCCCTTTTTTGACATAAATGTCAAAGGTGTATAATATCTATATGTTAATACCAAAATTTGACAATAAATCAAAATGTAACTTTAGACTAAGTACCATAGTCTTGTCCCAACTCTCCTATAGTAACATGCTTGCATGTAATGCAATCTGAACTTCTACTAATAATTCCATCATGTGATCATTAATGGAGAAGTTATTGTCATGGATGAGAGTCTTTCCATGCTCAATATGGTTTTTCAATGCATCCATGTTTGGAAGAATCATGCTCTAAATTTCTACAAGTGTGGCCTAGATCTTGGCTTCTTCCTTCAATAATTCTTCCTATAGATTTTTGTCCTTGTTTCTTGCTATTGTAACATTTAACTTCAAACTTGGGTTTCTCTTTACATTCACTTTCTCTATGACCATGCTTATTATAACTATAAAACTTTCCATTGAATGTTTATTTACCATTACTCCAGCATTTTTTTGATGTATGATCTATCTTACCATGATGATTGCAAGTAGGTATTTTATTCATCTAAGCTCCTTGTCAAGATGATTCACCTTCTTCTATGTATCCTATTCCATCTTTGCATTTGTGTCTATACTAAGTTTTATCATTCAATTGATTCATGCTTTTCTAAGATTTCATCATTCTTTCATAGGTTTGTTTTTCATTGGTGAGACCATTATGTAGTCTTTCATCCTCTGATCTTGGATTCATAAGCTCTTCACTTGCATTGGTGAGTTGATCAATAAAATCTACTTGTTGAAGAGATAATTGTTGAATTTCATTATTCTTTTCTTCTATCTCTTCTTTGGCCTTGTCTTTTTCTTCCATAACTTCACATAATCTAACTAATTGGATTTATTATTCTTTTTTCAAGTTTCCAACTTCTTCTTGAAGACTGGAATCATTTTCTAATAGGTCTTTGATTGCTTCATCAACTTCATTTGAATTTATTTTTGGACATATGTCTTAAATTCTTTCTCCAGTGTAGAGATTATCATTCATTTCTATTTCAAGATCTTTCCTTCTTTTCAATGATTGAGAGAGTTGTTCCTTTTCTCGCTTGAGTTTTCTAATAGCCAATTCTAAATCTAACATTTAATTGTCAATATTGTATCTAGGTTGTATGCCTCCATTGCCTCTGATCTTTTCTTGAGCTATTAAAATTTTGATGTGCGAAACAAATGCTCTAATATCAATTGTTGGAAAAATAAGGTAGGAAAGATTACTAAGATGGGAGGGGTGAATTAGGAACCAATAAAATCTCAAAGCTAACTTTTCCAATTAACCCTTCAAATAATATTCTCATCTAATTGCATGCATGAAAGGATGAAAGCATTAAAATCATTCATAACACTTTGACAAAAGATATGACAACCCAGAAACCTTCCAAATAGAAAGTAAAACTTGGGTGCAGATAATACCCACAACCTTTAGTACTAAAGTATAAAGATAACATGTTAAGGCTTGCAATTGATCACTTCTGGTGTGTTGCCATGTTAGGAGAAATAAGGACTATGAGGTCCACCTTGTTAAAGGATTTACAATCATACAATGAAGTATGCACTTGATTAAGAGATTTAGCAAAAGATTGTTAAGTCTATCCTATTAAAAGATTCAACTGATACACATGTTAGGATGAACTAGTGGTTGATCTCTAATCTACAACTCTAATTTGTTGGTTAAGATTCCTTGAAATGTAATGATCATCTAATTGTGATAGATAAAACTATGTTGCCCCTTTAACTACTTGTAGCCTTACTCAATTCACACTCTTTCTTATTAGACTTCTACACACATTTCATACTTGTATATGATAAAATGTTTTACATATATACCAATCCAAATCACAACTTACTAAAGTTGGCTACAATACCAATTTTGGCATAATTCACAAAGTCAGCCCAACTATTGTAACTCAGGTTCTAAAGAAAAACTTAGTGATGTTCTAATACTCAAAAAATATTGTCAACGCTTGGCAATCTTTGGCACTCAGTTGAACTTGAAGCTCAATCTATACTAATCACTTTGAAGTAGCTCAAAGTCAGTCAACACTATGTGACTTAGTGAGCATTAATAAACTTGGCAGCTACTGAATCACTCGGTTGATACTATATGACTCGGTCAACACTAGATTCATATTGTTAACATTGTAATCTTGGTTAACACTATGATCTTCTTTGCTTCTATTGAATAGCTTCGTAGCCTTTTCTATGCTTGGTTTGCACTCTACTTAGTCTCTAAAGCTTAGTAAACATTATGTAGCTTGTAAAACACTATGTAGCTTGTAAAACACTAAAGTGAATGATAAGATTAGTAGCAACTATAGAGCTCAGTAGAAATGTAACCATTTGACTAAGTGTTGAGTCACTGATAGACAATTTGACCTTAATGTCAACATATAGCCTATCTGTTCTCTGATATCAATTTTACTTTCTCTTTTTTTGTCTCTACCCATTTGGTAAGGTTTTTCATTGTCCTTCTCTCCCCTTATATGGTCTTCTTAAGGTTTTTCATTCAATGGAAAAGATGCCAAAATGAAAAATATCAATGTAAAGTACCTACATTAGATTAAGCTAATCTAAAATACCAAGTGGCAACAGACATTTTTATACCAAAAATATCATTAAATATTTCCTCAATCAAATCTACTTGCTATAACCACTTCCCATAGGAGTAGCACCAAGAATCACATCATGTTGTATGTATACTGCTCTGATTGTATTGGACTAGTGTAATCTTGCATTAATTATTCTAAAATGGGTGGGGACATTACCCCAAGCATGCCTCTGAGATACTCAAAGGTTTCCTTAGACAATGCTTTTGTAAAGATATATTCTATTTATTCATTTGTGATTACATATTCTGAACTAATCTCTTTTTCCTATAACTTTCTCTCTTAGAAAATGATACTTAATAGCAATGAGAACTCATTCTTTGAATGTAAAACTAGATTATTTGAAATACTCATAGTACTTCTATTATTACAATGAATAATTATAGGCTATGTGAATTCAATTTCAATGTCCTTCATCATTTTCTTCATCCACACAAACTTATTATAATTTTTCATTGCTGTAACATATTTTGTTGCTCTCATGGATTGTGAAATTCAATTTTGTCTCTTACTTAGGCAAGAAACCAATATTCCACCAAGAAAAAATGCACCACCACATGTTCCCATCCTATCATTAACATTACCTTCCCAAACAATATCAGTATATTCACACAATGTAAAATCATTAGTTATATCACACTATAAGATAAACTCTCATGTTCCCTTAATCAAATATCTGAATATCCTTTTAACTATTACTAAATATGTTTTTTGGGGGTTCTTCTTGGAATCTTGTAACTATTCCAACTACATTTTCTATATCGATCCTTGTATGTGTTAAGTATTGTAATCCTCAAATCATGGATACCTATCTTGTTAACATAGAAAGACAAGACTCATCCTTTATTGACAATTTGCATCTAATCACCATAGGTATTCTAATAGGTTTACAATTTTCTAAACCAATTCTTGATGATAGATCCTTAAGATACTTAGTCTAAGATGTAAAAATTTCATCTTTACTCTATTATTTTTAATCCTAAGAAATATTATTTCTCCAATCATAGACATCGCAAATCTATTCTTCCTTTTATCATAAAACTTGTCACTAGCTTCATCATTGCCTCCAAAAATAATATGATCAAAAACTATAACAATGATCAAGAAGAAATTTGAATTTTTCCTCAAATACAAGTTACTATCTGCATTACCTTTCTTGAAGACCAACCTCTGTTAAGTGTTTATCTAACCTTGCATACCATTCTTTAGGTGCTTTCTTTAACCCATGCAATGCCTTCGTCAATATACATACCATATATTTGTCTTCAGTTAGTGGAAAATCATAAAGTTTTTCAATGTATACCTCTTCCTCAAGTTCACCATTCAAGAAAGATGACTTCAAATCCATTCAATATACCTTGAAGTTCTTGTTAGATGCATAATCCAAAAAAATCTTACTTCTTCTAATATTGCAATATGGGAAAAGGTTTCCTCAAATTCTATATCTTCCTATTATGAATATCCTTTTCATACTAACCTTGTTTATTCATCTTGTTTCTAAATACCCATTTTGTACCTATAACATTCCTGTCTTTAGGTCTAGGGATTGATTCCCATGTCTTATTCTTTTCTATCTGATCAATTTTTTTTTCATATTATTTATCCAAAATTCATCTTTGCATACCTCATTAGTAGTCGTAGGTTCAAATAGTGAAATCAAAAAAATGTATTTTCTTACCTTATTTCTTTTCATTATGCTCCTCTATTTGTACTTCCAATGATTAGATCTTTAGGATGATTCCTTTCAACATACTTTAATGCTCATTTCTCCTCTTTAAGTTATTATCTGTGTTTCCATATAGGTTCATCTTCAATCTATACATGTATATCATTATCCATTTTAAAGAATTTTTCTCATTCTAGATATTATTGTTTAAAGGTCTCTAACTTGTGATAGCTTGATTTTCATTCGAATCATAGTAATGCATCCTCTCTTGCACCTAAAATTTTTCATCAACCTTCACATGTATAGTTTCAACTATTGTCCTTAATCTCTTGTTAAAAAAATAGATGGTTTTCTCTTATTAGAATAACCAAGAAAGATACCTTCATCACTTCTAGGATCAAATTTCTCTTTATCATCTTCTCTCTTGATATAAAATTTTCTTCCAAAAAAATTGAATTAGTTCACAATAGGTGTATGACCAAACCATAAATCGTAAAGATTCCTACTCACACCTTGTTTGATCTTAAATTTGTTCATAGTGTATACTATACTAGTAACCACTTATCTCCAATAAACATGTGCTACATTACCTTCTAGCATCATCACTCTATCTATTTCACTTATTGTTATGTTCCTTATTTTTTCTATGACATTATACTATGGATTTTTAGAAACTAAAATATGTCTTCTAATCCCATTTCCTTCAGAAAAATTATTAAACTAATTTGAAGTAAATTCTCCTCCTCAATTGTTTCTCAAACATATAATTCTCATGTCAAATTCATTTTCAACGTTAGCCTTGTAAATTTATCAAAAGATTCTATTTTTTCTCTTAAGAATGAAACCCATAGCATTCATGTATAATCATTAATGAAAATAATGAAATAACTTTCACAATAGAATTTTCTTATCTTTTTAGGTTCACATAAATCTATGAACAATCTCCAACTTCTCTAAAGTAGTGAATACCTTGCTAGGAAATGAACTCAACTTCTAGTTAGCCATCACACATTCTTTGCACATCATATTATATGGTTTCACGATCTTTGGAAGATCTCTTATAGCATTAGTATTACTTACCTTCACAATGATATCAAAGTTTATATGGCAAAGTCTTATGTTCCATAACCAATTATCATCAACTTTAGCAACCAAATAGCTTGTCTTAGTAGGATTCAAATATAACACATTACTGCTAGTTTTTGTAATTGTACCAATCAATTTTCTATGTGTTTCCATGATTGTGCATTCATTCTTAGTAAATTAAAAATGATATCCCTTGTCAACAAGTTGTCCAATGCTCAACAAGTTATGCTTTAGTTCATCAACAAAATATACATCCTCAGTGTTAGTTTTTCCATCAAGTGTAATAGATCCCTTTCCCTTAATAGGATATGGAGCATTATTTCCAACTCTTACTATGCCAGCATAATATTTGTTAAACTCAAAAAAATTATCTTTCTCATGTGTCATGTGATGTGAGCATCAACTATCTATCATACAATCAGATTTATTTTTCTCACTATGTGATACAAGTGAGTTCTCTTCTGTAATAGGACTTTCCTCCTCAATAGAAAAAAAACAAAAACATATCCCATCTTCATCATCACTATCTAAGAGATTAGTTTTGTTGAATTCTATTTTATCATCACTATAATAGAAACAATATTTTGGAATCTTTGTCTTGTAAGGTTTCCAAGGTTTAACTTTTCTTTTTCTCTAAGGACATAGATAAAAATAATGATCAAATTATTTGTAATGTCAACAAGTAAAATCTTTCTTACATTTAGGTTATCTTTCACAATTAGTGAAAATAGTTCATCAATTTCCTTTCTTCTTCTCGCATTTCTTCCACATCTCTAGCATAATCACCACTAGTTCTTGTGCTCTTAGTTAGTAGGGAAACCTTTGATCAGAGGAAAAACCCTAGTGGGAATTCTACCCATAATATAGTGTACTAATATAAATGTTCCTTGTGAAAGAATGTGACTTCATTAGGAGCCAAATACAATGTAATAAGTATAATATTCCTAGGTAAAGGATAGGTCCCTTTTAGGAGACTTTGAACCCTTGTTAGAAGGTTCAAACCTATTAAAGTCTTATAGGAAGGAAATAGAACTCATTATTCAAACTAATTTAAGAAATAACAAATAGTAGATCTTCAGGAGAAAAAAATCCAATGGCTAAACTAACAAATGCTCCAACTAAATTTTCCAATATAGTTCCTTTGAAGCCCAAATCCAATATCCAAATATAAATCTTCTCTACTTTGATCAAATTTTCATCATCAACATGGAGCTATCACACAATATCATCAACACAAAACTATGAATACATCTAAGGATAACATCTTTCATTTATACCCTATCCAAATAACTAATTAGGTCACCCTATAAAGGATTTCCCAATATAAAATGATTACATAGGACCTCATTAAGGTATACATGCATTATCAAGAACTATTAAAATTATTACAATATTTCTGCTACATGCTACAATAAAATTAATACTTCATCCAATGAAGATCAATATATTTCGCTAGCACAATTAATTGCCAATAAAATATATCACATGTTTTAATTTTGTAACCTCTCCAAAATGATCACAAAGATATGTTATCATGAACATAGAAACACAAACATGTCTTCAACCATGATCTAAGCTCACTAACCTTAATTCAACTTTGCATATAAGATACTTCCAATCATCCAACAATTATTGTTGATAGAGTTTCCTACATACTGGTTTGCTACTAGCCTTCACCAAATGAACTGTAACTCATCCTTGATACTCAATAAAAACATAAGTGAATATAGATGTAGCATCTACACTCATCTATGAACACAACCCTAAGATCTTGTAGCTTAACTTATTCTGTGCAAACTTCATTGACTCGATAAACATCTACAATGTAAAGAATCTATGTATTTCACGAATACAAACATATATATTACCTTTAATGACAAACTTGCCATCAATAAAACACATGATCAACATGTCCAAGTACCAACTAGGCCTATAATCCTAACAACTCTATCTCTTCATAGGATGAAAATCAATCATAAGATCTTTAAAAGTACATATGATACATTATTCATTAAGAGTTGTCTAAAAAATAATTTCATATTCTTCCTTTTTTTCTCTTATTAAATGTCTTTTATGCATAAAGTCAATATAACATCTAAGGAATATCACTATTATTTCTTGGTCATTACATGTTGTGATTGCAAGTACAACTAACTCAAAGATTGATTTTTTTGAAGGGTGTGTGCACCAAGTGGGTATACAATTTAGTGGACATCCATCCCATTCAATAACTTGATCAATTTATGAATAACCCAGTGAGGTTATGAATAACTCGATTGGTTTATGAATAACTAGATGGGGTTGTTTAAAATTCAAAAATGGCGCTTGGATTGGTATCCAAACCCAGCCAAATTAATTTAACAATAACTTGATCTAGTTATTAAAAAAAAAATTGTTTTATAAAAACTGATCAAGTTTTGTAAAACTATACATTTTTGTTGAAACTTGCAACAAAGGGAATTTTGCTACCCATAAAAATAGAGGAATTAGCAATTTGAGGAAGAAAAAATACAAACCTACTTGTGCTTTAAAAAACTAGTAATATTTCCACCATTAGCAAGAATATTTAACTATTGCTTTCTTCATTTAAGTCTTTTACTCTTCACTCTAAACTCCACTAGAGTTTTTCATTCACCCCTTCATCCATCTATATGATTCAATGAGATTTCATCTTCCTTATAAAGACATTCGAAGACTTAGGGTTAGACATGGATCTACGATCCATATACAATCTCTGTTTCTCGCTCCTTCCTTGCACATTTATTATTGGTTGCATGTAGATTGCATAGAAGATTCAATCTTATCACTTAAATTCTTTGAGATTCATCATATGTCGGCCATGAAAATGATTTACATATGAATTAGTGAAGTTACAAACTCATATGTGCATTTTATGTTACTCAGCACTTACTGATTCTTGATGCTTGGCATCATTTATGACTCAACACTTAAAGGTTACTCAGCACTTATATCATGCTTGGTACCTAAAGTCACTCGGCACCTAATCTTCACTCCGCACCTGAAGATCACTTGACACCTGATGGATTTCCTAATTCGACACAAGCTGTGGCTCAGCATACATAGTGTGCTCAGCTCCAATGTAGAAAAAGGTTAAGTTGTGTTGGCACTCAAATGTCAAAACTATTATGAAATTAACAATCTCCCCCTTTGACATGAGTGGAAAAAACACTTAACTAAGCATTATTCATTTGAACTTACGAGTACATTCACTAATCTGCTTAATATATATACAGAGGTTTAAAAAACTTGATCAAAATTTTGTAACTTACAAGATATACCTCAAAATTATTATAACTCCCCCTGAGTTAAGTGAGCCATTATCTATTCTGTCTTTGTGACCAAAATTATGTGTTGAATATATCTCTTATACTAATACTCTTTGTCTGTTCTCTGTTTACAGTTCCCCATGACATTATATCTCCCTTTTTTATCATTGTTTCCCCCTTTACAACTTTATATCTCCCCTTACTTATATATATATATATCCCCCTTTTTGACACAAATGTCAAAGGGCACTAAGGGTTAAGACCATATTTTGCCAAAAATGTACTATTTACATCCATAATCATCTTAAGAGCTACATCCCAATTATTCAAGGCAATTTCTAATGACTTATGTTGGATGGCAGTCTCTATAGCAAGGTGAACAAGTCCGTCTAAGGTAGAAAGATTAGGATCTTTCTTGAGAATCATTTTAGCATAGACCTATTCTTTATGTAGTACTTCCAAATGTGGAGTAATGGAAGATTGAAGTTGCATCAGTTTTTCCTTGATGGTAGCCTCTTCTACTGTTAATATAGCTATTTCCCTTTGGGTGTGAAGCGTTTGAGAAAAATGCTTCTCACTTTGAGCTAGATCATTTGGTAGCTGCACGCTTGAAATATTCATATTCCTCTCCATGCTCATTATTTTTTGGCTTGTCTCCTATGTGAAGTATGAAAATTCACACAACTTTTTGTACAATGAGAATATATTCTCAAGTACCTTTTTAACTTTGTCTATTACCTTGGCCAATTCAACCTAGGAAAGTGAAATTTGACTAGATATTTTCTCATATACTTTCCCCTAGAATTTTCTTTCAGACCATTCCATAAGTTTTGCATTTGTCTCTTGGTCTGCATTTTTCACCTATTCAACAATATTTGACAATTGTTCCATTATATGCTTGGACTCATCTAGTGACTGCAAACTAAAGGCATCCATAAGATGTCTTTAATCTCATGTAATGTTTGCTTTTGTTTGTATTCCTTCCTAAGTATCTCCTGCCTCTTTCTTCTATTCAATGCTTCCTACACCTCATTGATTTGATCAATGCTTATTGTTTTGGAGTCATAACTTGGTATGACTATCTCCTCATCTAATTCAAGGTCTCCATAGTGAAGCACCCTTGCAACTTTTGTACTACTTGACCCTGGTGCTGACATTTGTAGTGGCATTGCAACATTTCTAGGCTATATAGGAGGAGTCCCAGAGGTAGGAAAATTTACCAATGCTTGTATAGCCTCTCACTATTTGGGGGTTTTCTCTGCTTCCTTCTCCTCCTGTCTGCTACTTTGATCAATAATAAGAATGTGAGGAGGTGCACCTTGTGTTTGTGTTGTAGGATTAGAAACAACAATTTGTCCTATTTGTGCTATATTTTTGTCTCCTTCTGCACTCAGCTTCTACATTGTAGTGTCAACTGTTCTTGATGTAACTTTTGTTGGCATTTTGTGCTAATGACTAGTAGCTGTAGAGATGATGGAAGGTGGTTCTTGTGGTTTCACCTTATCTCTAACTCTATTTTCTACTAACTTTTGTAAGTCATCCACACTAACCAAAATTGGACTTGTACATAATTTTTCTTGTAGAGTTGTTTGGTCAAGGATCTTAGTGAGATCCTCTATAGTTAATGGATTGATGTTCTAACATGAGGTGTCAAAAACATCCTTAATTTTAATGAATTATATAGGTGTGGCAATAGAGTGAGGAGGACTAGAAGGTGGAAGTTGTGTGTCTTGCACACTTTGATCTTCTTGCTGCTCACCAGTACCCCTATCTTCATCTTTTCCTTCCTCCTCTTCAATATTTTTCTCTACTTTTGTCTTCTCTTCTCTCCTTTTTCTTCTCTCTTCTTGCAGAGTAGTAACTTCTTCCTTGTATTATTCTTCAAGAAAATCTTCAACCTTTTTGTACAAATTCTTCCATGATTTGGTTGTTCTTTGTACAATTTCTTCCATTTTGTTTTGGAGAATGAAGAATGCCCTATACTTAGGTGCAAACCTGGTGTTATTCCTTTTGACTACTTTCTCTATTTCCTCCTTAGTCAAATTAGGTAGCATGCTTGCTAGGGTTGATTCTCTCATCTCCTTCTCCATTTTCAAACAAAAGTGCCATCTATCTTCTACAATTTTAGACAGTTCCTTCAGCAATTGTCCATCTAGTTCAAGAGGAGTATACTTGAACTGTGCCATCATTCCATAAACTGATTCTTCTATTCTATTTTTTTCCTCTTTAGTGAACTTATTGAAATCAACTTTATTCATGTTACTTAAGTCTCCATTACCAAACTTTTCACATAATGTGTCAATTGAAGACTTAGGAGAATGGCTTACCTTTTTAGATTGATCTTCCTCATCAGTGTTAGGTTGAGCCACATATTTTCTTCTTTTCTTTGGCTCTTCCTGTCCCATCTTGATTTTTTTCTTCTTTGTAGCCTCCTCTTTAGCCTTTTGTGTACAGGCCCTTGTTGCAGTTCTAGTTTTTGGCTTTTGAGGTGATGGCATGGTAGTTTTCTTTGGTTTGGGCTAAGCTGGAGGCTATTCTGTTGCCTTTCTTTTCTTTGGCTCAGCTTGAGTTGGTGCTTCCTTGGCTTCTTCTTCCTCAACACCTTTCTCCTTATCTTCAGCTAGACCTTGATTTAATTCCATTGGGCCTTATTCTTTTTCATCCTCATTGTCATCATCATCTTCTTCATCTTCTTCTTCTGTTGCCTTAATTCCTTTACCAAATTTCTTCTTTATTTTCTTCACCGTTTTGTCTTTCTTCTTAACTACAGAGGTAGTCTTTAATTTTGTTTCAATCTTGGATTTAACCATATCATATCTGCCAAAAGATTTGTCAAACTTTTATATTTCCTCTACAAGAAAATTATTGATAGCTGCAGATGCTTCATCCACATCTAGTTCACAACCAAATGGCCTTTTCCATCTCACCCTTGGAGTTGCTGCTTGGATATAGGTGAAATCTATTTCAATTAGGAAATATATGTCATTAATGTGTTTTTCCACTAAAGAAACTGGTATTCTTACCCTTTTCTTCATGGATTTCTTGAAATCCTCAAAATAGCTTGTCATTTGGGTTCAAAGTTATCACCCATCTGATTAATGAACTCATTGATTTGTGTTATTGTAGTTTTGTTAGGGTCCCAATTCACCTTTCCTATAGAAGGAAACTCTTCCATAACATAAAAGAATATACACATAAGAACTAAACCAAATTTGCATTGAGCACCTTTTGATCTCCTTATAGCTCCTAGGTTCTCATTCATCTGTTGCAACATAAGTTCTGACAAATCATATGTGTGATCTTTCTTTACCAGTTTGTATGCTACATCAACAGCTATGCATGGCACACTGTTCAATCAACTAGATTGGTAGAATTTATGGGCAATGATTCTAATAGCAAATTCAGCGAGAGGATCCTGGATGGTGTGAATTGTCATCCCTCTTTTATTCCACTAGGCACCTATGTTTTTCTCAATAACCTCCTTGGATTCACTACGTAGGGTCTTAGTCCGATCTAGGGTTGGGAAACCTATAACCCTATGTACTATCCCTTTTGTAATCTTAACTGGACCTGTTTTCAACCATAAACATCCATTTTGGATTGTACTTAAAATAATCTATATCCATTCAATTTTGAATACTATAGGATAAACTAGGGTATTGGTTAAACCCTTTCTCTCGACTATCTTTTATTCATCCTTCAAAATCTTATTCTCACATAGTTTTTCATAGGCATAGAAAATTTCAAGATCACCTATGGCGCCAATTTTACATTTATAACACTTCCTTACATCTTGCACCATAACTACTTTGGATGTAATAATGGATAATGCACTGACAGGGTCATTTTTATAGGTGACTTCTAGAATGGGCTTTAATACAGGTTGTTTAACTTCATTATTGACTAGTTGTACTTCATGACTTTCCTTCCCTTTAGTGGTTCCTGACCTAGATGCCATTATTTTTCAAACTAGGGTTTTAAAATATAAACAAGCTTTCAAACTCTATGTAGCTCAACACTTTAATGAAATACCTTTGATCAATGAGATTTATGCTTAATCGTTGTTGAAAGAAGTTGAAATTCATTTGGAATACTAGATTCTCCGCTATGAAGTCACTTTGCTCTTTTCTTCTCCTTTGCTTCTAGTTCGTGATGAAGAAAAAGTGATTAAAATCATGATAATATACCCTATTTCCATTGCATTAAATGGTCAACTACACACTCAGCTTGCACTACTCACTCAGCTCCATTGGAGTTATTTAACTCGGCATCAGTTATCAACTCGATCGCTATTAAGAACTTGGCATCCACTAGAATTTGACTCAGCATCCAAAGACACCTCGACATCATCATTTAGAATTTTGTCTTGGCATCTTGTTTCATGCTTATTTCTTCTTTTCAGTACTTCTTTGTCTTGGGACTGATGTATGATGTAACTTTGCATATTAGTCCCATACACCTCTCTTTTGTTCAATTTGATAAATTGTGATCACTTGACCCATTGGGTGAAGTGATCCCTCCACTTGATGTGATGTACTCATCTTTCTTCTTCCAAGTCTTATTCATTTGTCTTCTTATTTTCTCAACATCAATCTTTTCTTTTCTTTTGTTGAATTTAGTTTTTGGTGCTTTGAACCTTGTAGGATAGTTTCTACTTATATGACTAGTTTTCAAGCAGCTAAAACAAGTGGTTTGACTTAGCCACTCGCTATAATTCCCTCTGAAGTGTATCCTTATATAATTTTCAAGAATATGTCCATATTCTTGACAATAATGATAGTTATACCTGGTGTTATAATCCCAATGATAGTGACTTTCATTCTCTTTTGTTTTTGCTAGTTGATTTGATATCCACATAGGCTTTGATTTGCATTCAAATTCTCTATGTCCATACTTCTTATAATTATGACAATTTCCATTAAATCTTTGTGTCCTTGTGACTTTGGATCTACAATCTTGTGTCATATGTCCTTGCATGTTACACTTGTGATCGTAACTCTTGCTTTTGGGTGTGTTTAGCTGATTGATTCTTCTACTCCTGCAATCATTAGCAGTATGCCCCTTTTCATTACAATAATGACAAGTGGGTTTAGAATCCTTACCTTTATCACTTCTCAACTCAACACTTTTGATGATTCCCCAACTTCAGTGCTATTGTATCCAAGTCCTGATGTATCATGGGTTGATCTTGTGAATTTCATCAACTGTTCAAAGTACTTGATGGCTTCACTTGACTTGTTGAGATTCTCTGCTATTTCATTTTCTCTTTTCAATTCATTTTGCAATTGTTCATTCTGCATCCTCAAAGTAGAGATCTCAACATCTTTCATATTAAGTTCATGATGAAGGTTCATCATTTGGGCAAGTGTATCCATCTGTATGTTTGAGATCCTTGTTAATTCAAAACATTTTTCTTCAAGTATTTTTGCAAGATTTCTTTTGTCATCTTCCATCATGACTCTATCCTCAACTGCTCTTTTCTTTTTCTCAGTGATTTCCCATAACATTATGGCCTCTGATTCATGTTCCATCTAGAGAGGTCTTATCTCATTTGCTTGAACTTTGTTTTTCTCCATCAGTTCTGCTATTGCTGCATCAAACTCTTTAGTGTCTCCATTGGAAAATAGTTTTTTGGTATCAATCTCCTTGTAGTTTATATCATTGGCAACTATGGCTATATCCTTCCTTCTTTTCAAGGATTTTCTCAGTTCCTGCCTGGCTTCCTCTACTTTGTGTAGAGCCAGTTGAACATCAATCACTTGATTGTCAATAATCTTCCCAAGTTTGAAGACTTCCATATTTAGATCTTTTTCTCCAAGCTGTTAGACTTCTCCTTGTGAGAACCTTGCAGATCTGATACCAATTGTTGGAATGTCTTAATGGAAAGAATGCATCTAAGAGGGGGGGGGGGGGGGGGGGGGGGGTGAATCAGAAGTATTAGCTTTTGACCTTGTTTTTTCTTTTTTTCAAACCCTTAATAACATATTATTATAAATGAACATGCATCCATATCAACATTAGGCAATTATCAGAAGCACATATGCATCATCAAATAACACTTGAGGTTTTGGTAAACCAGAAACCCTCCAAGAATAAGAAGGTAAAACTGTGGTGGGGATGATACCCACAAAATCACTACAGCAATAATGTTTGACCACTTCAAATGGTCTACCCTATTAAAGGCTTTACACTATATCAATAGTGACCTAGTTAAAGGATTTACAAACACTTTACATGAAGTGTTACCCTATTAAAGGATTTAATCACCTATTTAAAGGATCAACAAAATAGCTATTAAGCTAACCTATCTCCATAGGGTTTCCTTTCTAATACAATTGCTAGAGAGTATTATGTATAATAAACCAGATGGCTTACAATCCTTGATTGTCGAATTCAGGCACTTGTTCTACTTTCTCTAACTTTGATTCTATGAAATCTAATGTCTATTCGTATATCTTTTTTAGTTTTGATCAATTGAATATTTAACTGTTGCTTTCTTCCTTTAAGTCTTTTACTCTTCACTCTAAACTCCACTAGAGTTTTTCATTCACTCCTTCATCCATCTATATGATTCAATGAGATTTCATCTTCCTTATAAAGACATTTGAAGACTTAGGGTTAGACATGGATCTACGATCCATATACAATCTTTGTTTCCCGCTCCTTCCTTGCACATTTATTATTGGTTACATGTAGATTGCATAGAAGATTCGATCTTATCACTTAAATCCTTCAAGATTCATCATATATCGGCCATGAAAATGATTTACATATGAATTAGTGAAGTTACAAACTCATATGTGCATTCTGTGTTACTCGGCACTTACTGATTCCTGATGCTCAACATCGTCTATGACTCGGCACTTAAATGTTACTCGGCACTTATATCATGCTCAACACCTAAAGTTACTCGGCACTTGATCTTCACTCAACACCTGAAGTTTTCTTAGCACCTAAAGATCACTTAGCACCTGATGGATTTCCTAACTCGGCACAAGCTGTGGCTCAGCATACATAGTGTGCTTGGCTCTAATGTAGAAAATGGTTAAGTTGTGTTGGCACTCAAATGTCAAAACTATTCTGAAACTAACACTCATTAACCATCCTACACAAAATACATCTAACATTTCCCAAATGGTCAATAGGTTGAGGTCATTTAGTCCTAGTCACCACTTAACCCTTGTAGATACACTAGAACAAATGACCAAAATTGGAAATGAGGTGTCTAGGGAGGTTACAAAATGGGTTTCATGGAGGGATAGGTGTCATGCATTTTAAGCCAATTGGTTATCATATTAGCAAGTGAAAAGAAGGGCATAAATAAAGCTGGTATATGTGCTCTTTTGTTGTGATCTTGTTAGTAGCAACTCCCTAGAAGAAACTACTAAAATGTTTCCTATTCATCCATGCATTTATGCTAGGATGAGATCAACTTTTTAGGAAAGGTGATATATGGTATTTGATTTACCACCATGTAATAATTATGAGGTTCCTTTATATTAATTGAGAAAGCTATACTATGATTTCATGCCTAGTGAGAAGCCAAATTACTTTAACATTTACCAGTTCTAAGATAGAGGGAAAGGCTTTGCATAGGATAGGCCTAGGGCCTATAGAGTGGTACCATCACATGAAAGGAGGTGTACAACACTAAAAACCATGTCTCATGTTGTGGTCCTAGCAATTGTAAAGTAGTTTGTTTATTTAATAAACTTTAATTTGTTTCCTCTATCCTATCAACTAGACCAATCACTGTCAAACCTTGTATCCTAGATTATGAACCTCGGGTCCAAGTATCAAAATTTAGATCACACAACAAAACCTTGGCAACAAAGTTTCCTTCACCTTCATTTTTCTCTACTCAACTTTGCATTTCACTCTTTGTGCCATTTACAATCATTCACATTCAACAATACATGATAAAGGAAAATGTCCTTCCTTTATATCGAATTCATAAAAAAATTCCCTAAGTCAGTTGTTACACATTCTTAATTAATTATTATAGGACCACATTAACAACACGTTAGACTTAGTGATATCATTAATCTTTTTCCTCGTAACTTGAATAACTTTCTATACATGTAATATCATGACAAGAAAGCTTAGCCACATCATCATCACCAAAATGTCTTCTGTACATCTTTAACTTCATCTTCTTAGAATAATAAATTTGCTAAGAGATATAACAAGTTTACCAAAACATGTCTCTATAAACTCTATCTTAGAATAGTCTTCACTGAAACTTGTATAACTTCTTCCAAATTTAATATCTATTAGTTTTGAGGTTAGCTACATATACTAGACACTTAGTAGTATATTCCTTTAACCTTGCTTAGTGAAAGTACTCAACTATGTATTCATACCAACTTGATCTTTTCATTGTTCTTCTATAAGATATCACAGAAAATTGCTATGTTGACATCAATGACAAATAGAGTCATGAATGTAACATATCATCATGATAATGATCTAATCATACTCCCCCATAGGAATATCATCAACATCCATGCTTCCAAGTTCTCCATCATCCTTGCCATTACCACCATGTCATTCCCACTTGTGCCACCTTCATCATCATCACTAGAGTCATTGGGGCCAATTCAACATATATTTATTAGCTTCCAATATATATTTGATGGATAAAATATTGAGGAAAATGTGGATGGATTGGCATCCCATCCATGTATGCATTGTTGGAGGAAATAGTATGCATCCAAAGTTGAGAATTTGACACTCATATATTATTTGATGACGATGGTCTTTGGTGGAGAGGAGACATGAGTTTGTCTATTCGAGTTCTCACATGTTATTAATTAATCACCTAAATATTGAAAAAATAAATAATTTTTTTATTTTATAGAACACTTTAGATTGATATGTGAAAAATATACAATGCAATGGATAGTGGGTAGTGGGTAGTACAAGAACACCACACAATACTCATTCTACTAGATGTGTGGAGCTGGGAGTAGGAATACCTACAGTAAAGATTTTTAAATATTCTTAAAAATACAATAATATATTAGTTTCTAAATATTGTTTCTTAATTGATATGACACTATCAATAGAAAGTTCCCTCAACTGATCTACTAACTCCTCAGTCACAAGACTTTTCAATGGTCAAAACCCTCATGTTGATTGATGGAGACGAATATGATGGGTTGATAAAACTTATAAGGTAGATACAATGTGTTCCCAAGTTCCATTATGGGCCTGATATAACTAGATTGGTTATAGATTTCAAATATTAAAATATGACTTATCTGATGCCCCAAATGACTTGAATCACTTGTTTGTGTCCAATTTGAAGTCTTACAATAGGTTGTAGGCTTCTAGATAATGAGTTTATCCACAAATCCCAAATCGCTCCTTATAGGCCAATGATCTCTAATTAACCCTCTAATGTTTTCCTCTTGAAATTTAATATCAAATTAATAATATATTAGATACCCACTTGGACTCTTTATAACATATAAAATTTCTAGGTACATAATTTTTGAAAGATATATACCAACCCTTACCTATGCCCAATTTTCAAGCTCAAAATTCACCACTTTAATAAAGGAAGTATAATTTTCACTCAACTCCAACTTACCAAACCTTGTAAAGTGTTATAATATTATCTTAATCAAATATTTGTAACCAATTTGGTCCTATATGTTCATTTCCTATGAAAGCTCCAAAACCCTTGCTCAAAAGGTCATGGAATGAGGGTTTGATGATTTAACTTATTAAAATCACTTATGGGATCAATTTATTGATCATACACAAGTCCTCAACCCTAAAACACCTTTCCAACCATAAAAATTTTCTCTTGTTCTAGTAGAACTCCAACTACTATAGTCTAGCCTCAAGATTTCTTCACTTCTCTTCACAAAACTCCTAAGTTACCCCTGTAATTCTTAGTTTTCTTGCACTTTAATTTTTATAAAGGTATATAACATGTTATCATTGGTCCTTTTCTTGATTATTAGGGTTCCATTCAAGAAATGAACTCTAGAACCTAAGATTCTACCTAAATGGGCTAA